>OX940976.1:39433355-39553583 GCA_954871275.1 Leptopterna dolabrata
GTTCTGATAGGTTGTTGATAGTCTTTTGATGGAGAACTCATAGTGAGCTGATAGGGTTTTGATAGCCTTCGGTTGATAGTGTCTGAAAGAGTTTCTTTTGGATTTGATAATTTATATCTGAACATCAAATTTTTGTATTGTTATATAGGTAGGTTTTGGTGGTTTTGAGTGGAACCCTTGATATTCCTATGGAAATGTGGACATATGTGCTTGAAGGTGATTTCAGGTAGCATAACTACATTTATTTATGGTTTGTGTAATGGAAAATATTGAGAAACTAACGCCCCGACCCTTAGAAAGTCAGGATGGATCTGGGTCAGCGTTTGCTAATGTGAAAAGTGTTGAAATTTGTGTGCAACAGAGTTGCACACTTTCAATACCCTATACTATGATAGTTTTCTCATAGTGTTTTGATAGAGTAAGACCCTGCACACTATCATACCTCTATCAGCTTAGGCGGAGGAGGGGACTGACCCTATATAATGAGCAAGCGCTGCCAACCAGTATCAGTGCTCTCTCAGCAGTTGTGCAAGTTGTGTCAGTCTTCTTCTTCATTCGATTCACACCAGATTCCAGTCAGTCTTAACGAGTTGGTTTTGTGTTTTCTTTGGGTTTCCAAACCTCCATATACCAGTGGAATATTGTGAGTACATATTGCACCATATATACGCACGGTGTGGTTTTTGCTTTGTAGCAATGTCCCAGGCTAGTGAAGTGCGTGACTTGCTCATAAGTTGGCATCTGCCTGAAGAGGCAATCGAGAAAATCATATGTAAGTACCCCACCAAATTGTCAAAAACACCTCAAGTTCATCGAGATTTCAACATTTTCTGGTATACCTACTATTACCAAACATTTCCTTCAACTTGTTCAACTTTATTTCATGAAAACTGGAAGTAGATACCTTGAAGAAAGCCACACTTTAATCATTTCTTCGTGAATTTTGCTTGCTAGAATGTGAATTTACAGTTTAAATTACAGTAAAGTTCCTGGGGAAACTAATGAGAAAGTGGGTAACATTTAAAAAAAAAAGGTAAATTTAATTTCAAAAATGTGGTTGGTACGGATTTGTCGAAGACTTTTTTGTTGTTATTCAGGTTGATGTTGACTTTGGTAGATAGGTGCTTAATATAGGTATAGCCAGATGTCTTCACATCTGGTGTAGGGGTAAATTACCTGCTGTAGCATAATGCATGTTTTCTTTTTCTTCACATCTGGTGTAGGGGTAAATTACCTGCTGAAGCATAATGCATGATTTCTTTTATCATGGGCTTTATTTGGTTGGGGGGAGGGGGGGCGACTACCTAGCAATGTTTGGGGTTAAATCAACCGTTCTCCCAAGTGGCGGGAAAGGCGCAGACGGATACATAGGGCGTTAGAGAAGCCGTTACGCACACTTTCCCTTCTCGTTCCCAGTTTTTCTGCCCGGCCACAGAGCTTATTACAAGGAATACCCTCGTTTTAGTTCATTTATTCTGAAATTATTCAAGCTCTGTTGCTATTGAAAAGTGTTAGTTTCCTCAATTTTGGCATCTTTTTCACTGGCTGGATTACGCAAGGATGCATGGCATACCTCATCAGTTTAAGATAACTTTGAAAATTGCAATAACAAGAAGTAGTCTCAATGTAGGTTTAAGTATGTTCGTTATCCTACATTTGAGTATAGTACGACTCTCTTTCCAATTGTTCTGACTGGTTTTGTCTTTATTTTTATTCAGCGTTATCACGTTGACTACCTGATGAGGCATTTTTAATTTAATTTTGAGTCCCCCCCCCCCCCCCCCCACCACTCCTACTCGGTCTCAAATGTCGATGAAATGTTGTATGAGCATGCTCTTCAAGTAGGGATATGTATCTATCGATGTTTTTTTTATCCCACAACTTCTAAATTTTATCGAATTTTCCAAGAAAAATGTAACAACTAGGTATTTGGCTTGTTCCAAAATTTCAGAGATACAGGGAGTGCACCGGAAAACCCTCCAAAATTTGTTTATATTAAAATTGAACTAGAAAAATTTGTCATCCAAAATTTGTTATATAATCGTCGGGTCAGAGGTGAAATTGAACAAGTAGCATTTGACAAATTTTACAGGAGAGCCATCTGAATTTTTGGTCATTTTTGAAATCGGGCCAGTACCAGGTTTCCTCAGTACATTTCCTCGTCTAACATGATTTTTTCTTTCGTTAATACCATCTTCTGTTCATATGAGGTGATAATATTTCCAATAGTAATCTTAAATTGAAGTTATTTAAAAAACTAAAGAGAAACTGGACTTGTTAATTTTTACCTCGAAACACATAGTGAATGCTCAGCAGTTGTTCACATCACTAAAACTCGAAAAAAATACTACCTATTCTATCTATTTAATCTGGTAAATCATTGTTTTCTCACCTTCTCAATTCCGTTATTTTCAGTCCAGCAGAAACAAAAGCCTCTATTAGGTTTCAAGCACTTTATCAGTTGTCCCTGAGCAAACGCGGCATTGACTTTAGATCACCCTAGTTACATATGCCGTTTGTTCATTTTTACCTGAACAAAATGAACCCTTTGCTTTAATTTGGTAAAAATGAACAACTCCCACTTGTACATTTCTATTTGAATGAATAATTGCCAAATTCACATTCAGTTTATAAGTAAAAATGAACTAATGACATTTGTACGTTTTTACCTGAACGAAATGAATCCGTGTTCAATCTTCAATTGTGGCAAAAGTTAATAGCTCCCACTTGTACATTTTTATTTGAATGAATACTTCCCCCGTGCATATAAGTAAAAATGTACACATGGTAGGTACTTGATAACTTTTACCAGACTGTAGGGTTGAGTTCTTTCCATATTTTTCCTTCAGGTAAATCCGTATAAATGTCATTTGTTCACTGAAGACGTTTTGTTTCGTTAAGGTAAAACTTTTTTTGGAATTTTTTATCGATTCGACGAATTGATTCAACATTTTAACCTATTTGGGAGACGATAACGTTCCCTAGCACCGGAATAACTAAAAACATTATTTTCCGAAAAAAATGTTACTTGTTCACTTTTACCTCTCACCCGACGATATAGGTACACTTTAATTTTTTCCCAAAAATGATTTTTGTTAACATAATTTTTGTGCAAGACGTGCCACTCTGGTCTCAACAAGTGCCAAGTCAGCCTCAATTTCCCAGACTATTCCTTTGAAAATTCGCTCATTAAGCCATGCTACATGACTGCAGTTTTTCGTGTTATCCCAGGTCTTCCGCATGTTTGATGAAAAATGGCTATTAATTTTTACTAGAAACATCTGGGAATGTAATAAATTATTATTATTAGAATCGCCACATTTTATTATACATCATTACAATGTGAAGCAACATTGATAGTTATTCTTAGCATGTGATCAACCAACCACCCGCCTCTGTTTATTCAGTCATACTTCGATTGTTCTCATTTCTTTTAAAATAATTTGTTATAGGTGTATACAACAATATCCATCACCTGTAATGTGCCTTTTCCTTAAATGTTTTAGTGATTAAAAAAAAAATTGCTTTGAATTTTCAATGACCAACCTAATACACGGTGTCTCACTTATGATCCGAAAAACTTTAACCACGTGTTCTACAACTAATTTCCAACAAAAAGTGTTCTATAAAGTTTTTTTGTAAGCCACTAAAAACCTGAGTTTTTTCACTGTTAAGATTTTTTTCGAGTTTTCGACCTTTGGTCACTGAAAAGGCCATAACTCCCCTAATATGAAAAGTAAAACCAAATCTGAGTACACCGTTGGAAAGGGCGTTAAATTTCCCGTCTTTTGAGCCTCTAACAATAATTTTTTGAAGAGAACTTGAGGGTGAACAATGAGCCCGAAAAGTTAATTTCGTCAAATCTTGAAAACTGCCTGTTTTTCAAACGCTCATTAGTCCCCCATAATTCTGGTGATAAGTTATAGCCTGTAAGCCTAAAAAATGCGCAAAAGCCTCAGCGTTCGAACAGTATAGTCAGTTTTTATTTTTTAGAAGGAACGTTTTCGAGAGAATTTAGTTTTTATGCGAAAAAACGTGTGTTTTCAGGCACATTTGAGGGGTTTTTTCTTGGGGAAAAAAGAACTGCATGACTAACAGGATTTGGAGGCGGGTTTTCTAATTTTTTACGCTGAATCTAATGGTGACATGCCCAGACTCTATTCGAAAACACACTCTCTATTCACTACAAACAACAGAAACAAACCTCACTCTGTTTAACACGCGTTTTTTCGCATACAATCCCACCGACAGACGAGCGACGTTTCTAGGAAGGTCTGGGTATGTCACCATTAGATTCAGCGTAAAAAATTACGTAAATCCGTCTCCAAATCCTGTTAGTCATGCACTATGTACTTTTGGTTTATTATTCTGTGAATAATACACCTATGTATTCGCTCAGCAAAAAATTTGTATAACACCCGCTCAAATTTTTTTCTTTTCCGTTTCAAGGTGCGTAGATTCCAAAAATGCAATGCCCGTCATCCCCCCCCCCCCTGGTGGTTTTTGTTGACTTTACTTATCGGGATCGGCTGTACACTGATTATGACAGAAGTTTGTGGGATAAGTTCATCGATTTCCTGATGTTCTTGACGTAATTTTACATAATTATGACGTTATCCTTCTTTTTCAGCTCAAGGATACGAGACTATAGACGATCTGAGAACATTAACTCCAGAACACGTCTCTGATATAGGGTTCAGTAAACTTGCCCACAAAACCCGATTTATTTCCTCATGGAAAAACTGGACTAATGTAAGCATAAAACAAGAATCATAAAGAATACGCCAGTTCCTTAGTAGAAACATTTCTCACAAAACAAACTGAGTCTTAATAACCCAAGTAACCCATTGTAATTTCAGGCAGGAAACCTGGATTATGTATCTATCTCAAGTGAGGTTCTGCGGAACATTGCAATAGACGACCTAGAAGGGATAAGCCCATTACAGACCTCTCCGCCCGCTTCTACGTCGAAAGAACAGGAAGTTGGCCTAAGGTCAGAATAATAGCCGCGAATTCCCTTCCCCTTCTTCATTCCTGAATTTGACATTTAGATCTCATACTTATTGATATGGTTAATACTGTTTAGGTAGCTGTATAATCAATACTTGTGCTGACAGTTTTTTCTTCTTTGCTTGTTGTAGAGAGAAAGAACGGCTGAAACGTCTACCTTGCAACAAGATTTATAAATTACTTCTGAAAGCCAATGCAGCTACCCTTCTGCTGAAAACGAAAACTTCCTGTGCTCGCCTCGACCACTACGAGAGGCAGGTGCTCATCAGGTTGTGGGAGGAAGACTGCGTGAGGGTAGCTTCCGATAGAGGCTCCTGCAAGTGGAAGTTGACGTACGACGAGTTTGAGGAGTGGGCAGTGAGCATATCAGAGTGCTTTGCAGGAGAAGACCCCAGCGTTTGGTTCAGACGACCAAACCCCATAACTCCAGAGGTAAATATTGATATTTCACCATATATGGCGATGGCTATGAATTAACTTGATGCGATTCTTTTTGACCCAATCTTCTGAAAATGCGTCCACTTGAACCCTCTATTCTTCCCCAATTTATTCCACCCCCAACTTATTGCTGTGCTATGCAGTATATCGTACCATCCAATGTGTCGTATGTTTGCAGACTTCCAAGTTCGCAGGCGTTCAGCGGCCCCAAAGCTCCCATCCGTCGGGGAGACTTTACAACAGATATAATAATTTTCCAAGAAAAAGCGGAAAGAAAGGCTCGCCAGCTACTCAAAGCACACAGTCCGACAGCCAAGGTTCTGCCGAGGGAGGGAGCACTGCCGTTGAGAGTGACGGTGAAGGTTCCCAGCCAAGAAAACCATCCAGGAGAGAGCGAAGGAGAGCGTCATCTTTAGCGGACACCTCAACGGCGCTAAAGGGTTGGTATTTTTTGAACTATGTAATGATATGCTTTTGGTAACATGTGATGTGTACGCTGTCCCTAATCTTCCTTCTCTTCAAAGTGAATTTCCACCTGATGTGCCGTTATGCTAATATTCTTTGGTTTCAAAACGTTGCAGACGCAGAACATAGAGTGCTGTCTCACCCTGCTCTTGCCCAGATACAGTCAACACCTGTGGATGTGGTTGATCTGAGGACTTCTTTCCTGGAAGCGTGGAGGTCTACAGCTTCCCTCAGAAACCAGTGGCTGCTGGCTGGGGTGCCTCTTGAGGACTACCTCGAAACATTTCCTCTGCTCAGACACCCTAAACACGGAAAGCGGTTGGTGAGTACCTATGGCGAAATTTTTAAAGGTATTTTTCTGTCAACTGACGGGGGGGGGGGGGGGGGGCATGTGCGAACAGCCCATATGTTTTGAAATTGTCGACTCATCAATCGTAATTATTGTTGAACTAAATTCTGCAATTTTGCTCATTAGAAACGACACTTTTCACGATTTTAAAGATCGCGGTCAAACATATTTCAAAACATGTTTGACCGCGGTCTTTAAAATCGTGAAAACTGTCGTTTCTAATGAGCAAAATTGCAGAATTTAGTTCAACAATAATTACGATTGATGAGTCGACAGCCTGTGTCATAATCCTAGAACTGACCTACGTTTCACATGATATTCAAGGTATCATAGGTATATGAATATTTATTTATCATACCTACTTTCAGGTTCAAGAAGACTTCATTACTCTCCATCCCCAATTCCAGGAGGGGCTGTTCTTTTATAACCTGTCGAACGTGCGGAAAAAAATTGTGCAAAAAGCCGTGGAAAACTTCCCTTCGAGGAGGGCAGGGGCCACCCAGGCAAACGCCTGGGTTCACATTGATTGCTACAATCAAGCTGTCAAAAGCGGAGGTTCGTTGAAATGTTGCATATTAATCTGTTGATTGGCTCTTCGATGCTACTTGCAACCGTTGGCAATATGTAGGTACTGTGAAATTCAACAACTAGTCATCCAGGACCGGACCGATTTGATTACTTTTATTTGGAATATATGTAATATCCTACAGATATTATATTAAAGAAACGTGAATTGCAATTCTAAGAAGTGTATTTTTCTAAGTTCGTATGTATCAACATAGGTATCACCTGTGGTTTCATGATAATAACGTATAGTACGTAAGTAGTGTATCGTTACTGTATAGATTTCCAATGTTCCTTCTGCTTTTAATCGGCGGTTTACTGCAAATTCATCTTTTCAACAAAAGTGACGAAATTCATGAAAATGCCTTTGAGCGTTCTATTTCAAAACCATGCTGTTAGTATGATTTTTAAAATTTTTTTTCTATCCCATACCAGGTCTTCAGGTGGGTATAGAATAACAAAAGGGGTTATAAATAAATCAATATTAATCGATTTTTTTAAACCACAAATGAAACAATGCCTACTAATAACTGGTGACTTATTTTCTAGAGAACATTGATAACAGAGCAATAATAAATTCAATCGCTGTCCATTTTATACTTTGAAATATTTTCATTATCATTCTCATCTGAAAATAGCATTTTGATAGCTCAAAATGCTGTTTTCCATAGATACAGCCCCCCACCATTCACGTAACTTGAATCAGTTTGTATGCCACATCTATTTAACCAATTACTTATTTCCTATTACAGACACGATCAAACAGTGTGAGGCGGCACTTCTGCTGCTGCCCTACGTCGTAGCTGCAGGCCCAGTGGAAACAAATCGTCCAAGAACGAAGGCCACAGTGATAGAAGCTACAAGATTTTTTGTGTTTAAAGCCTCCAGTGACGCTGACGTCGACAACTTCATCGCAAGAAGGGTGGAAGGAATAAAACAAAACCTCCACAAGGAATACGATCGTAAGAAAGTACATTTAAGCGAGAGTGAATTAAATGCACAAGCTTGTAAGATAATTAAGCCATTTTTGATAGCTAGAGGGCAAACTTGGGATTCAATTCAATCATACACTATTAAGATTGGAGTTGGGAGTAAAAAGGGGCCCTTTGAGTACGACTTCACGGATTTGTTCGAAGCAGTAACATATTTTATTTATACTGTGTTTTCGTTGGAACTAAATTTCCCAAACCCATGCCAAGTAGCCTGGCATATAATACAGACGGATCTATTTGGTATCCCTTCTGAAGACAGGTATATCCCAGGTGGTTACTTAGAGTCCCGCAGGGATTTATTCAAATCTGAGGGTGAGGGGCGAGTCGAAGAAGAGGGGGTTGGAGAGACAGGCTTTGGAGAGATCGATTCTCAGGGAGCGGATGATCCACTGAATCTCTTTGAGGGGGACTTGCTACATTCATCTGACCCTACAACTTCTGTTCCCATCACCAGAACTACCCCATTTATTGCACTCTCAGTTCCCGAGACAGATAGATCAGGTGACCCACCGAAATCAACACCTCAACAAGGGATAACAACTAAAAATATTAGGAGGACTGAACTGAGGATATCCAGTTCATCTGAGGATTCTGATCAATCAGGGGGCGAAGAGGAGGAGAAACGGTGGGGGGAGGAGGAGGAGCAGGTGCAGGGTGAGGAAGGGGTTGACAAGGAGTTGAGTGATACAGAGCAGGCTTCTCAGGGCAAAATCAATGATAGCGTTCGAAGGAAGTCAAAACGTACAAGGCTGACCTGATATGAAATATCATAATTACAATTAAATATTACAAATATAGTACCACCCCCTTTTAACCCCAACTCCAACCATATAGTCTAAAGATATTTACCATCTTTAAAACAACCTTGAAGATATCCTATTAGGTGGTTAACATTTTTGTAATTTCCATATTGGGACTTGTCATTCATAATTATGTTGACGTGCTATTACTGCAAACGCCAATTTGGTGATTTGCTGGGGTTGTGTCACCACATAAACCTGGATTGTGTAGAGTATCAAAAGGTAGGGGGTAATGTAGGAGGATTACACTGCGGAAATTGCCAGCGAATATACAATGATCATAAGACGTGGAGGAGACATATCAACACCAACCATGTCCCAAATGTTGTTTTGTCTCCTTGCAAATCCTCTGGCATGGCATCTCACTGTAGGACCCCAATTAAGAGCCCTGCACCTTCTTCACCCTTGATTGTATACACCCCCATCAAGTCTCCTCAAGTCGCAAGGGCTACTCCTACACATCACAGTCTTGCAGATGTAGAGGCGTATCTTGGGAACCAGCTGGCGATCTTTGTCGCTTCTCTCCATGAAAATCCTGGTATGACTGAAAAAACAGTTCAAAAGTTTGTTGACGGTTTCACTGCTTTTCAGCAGGAAGTCCTTTACACTGTACTCAGTCGAATGATGTCAAACTTTGCAGCTAACGATAAGAACTGCTTGTGTTTGACAGAGTTTCTGGATCAACTGAAATTGATTCTTGACCATTCCCTGACTCCTCTTCGAACAATCCACTCTCGTATACGCCATTTCAATAATTTGGGGACGCTAATTCTTCCAGAGGCTGTTGCTATAGGTTATGTACGTAGGCGGAGAGGCAGAGATTTCCCTACTTCTACTCAAGTACTTGCTCAATTCATTCCAATACGCAAAGTCTTGAAGTCAGTATTTGAACTCCCAGGATTACTTGCAGAAATGGAAGAATACATCTCTGCTATGGCTGACAGTTCTGGGGTCTGTCATTTTATGCACTCGTCCACTTGGAAACTGACTATCGGCACATCAGCTGATGGTTGTAAATGGTTCCCCATTCACCTCTTCTTCGACGACTTTGAGGCTGGAGACCCACTCAGTGGCCATTCTGGGGGGAAAAGTAAATTAGGTGCTGTTTACATGTCTCTACCTTCATTGCCCCCTCGGTTAGTTTCTAAAATGAAATTCATTTTTTTGGTAATGCTTTTTCAGTCCTCAGACCGAAAAACGTTTGGCAACGAGATTTTTCGCCGTGTTATAGAGGAACTGAACTTCCTCAGAAACACTGGTATTGAGCTCCAAGTTTCCGAACATGAAACTGTCAGGGTCAAGTTCGCTTTAGGTTGCCTGTTGGGGGACAACTTGGGTTTAAATCAGATATGTGGTTTTGTGGAGAGTTTTTCAGCTAAGCATTGTTGTAGAGTCTGCAGATGTAATTATCAAACTGCCCCTTTTAGGGAAGATCCTACAACACTTAGGACTTCATCAAACTACCCTGTTGATCTGTCATTGGGTAATGTCCAACTAACTGGAATCAAAGAACGCTGTGTATGGTATGATGTTGATGGTTTTGACCTATTCTTGAATTCATGCCCAGATTACATGCATGACGCGCTGGAAGGTGCTTGTCCATACATCATGCATACAGTTTTGGCAGGATTGCTTGAACATCTCCCTTTATTCTCCATTAATCTACTTCACAACCGATTGCAGCAGTTTGACTTTGGTCCTGAAACCAACTGGCCCTCTCAAGTTGCAATGACCCCTGATAGAATCACAAAAATGTCTGCCAGCGAAATGAGAGTTTTTGTCACCTACTTTGGATTACTGATTGGTGACATGGTAGAGGAATACGATCTATACAATTTGGTGGTGATTAAGAAAGGGAAGGTTGTCGTAGAAACACCCAAGTACAGAGGGAAGCTGTACAGAGCTCACTCATATTACAGGCTCTTTCTCCTGCTAAGGAAACTTCTAGATCTAATGTCATGTGAGCTGGTACATTCAGCTGTAACACAGTCATTGGCCTCTGTCATTGAAGCTCTCTTGAGCTCCTATCTTGAGCTATCTCAGCGCACAGCCATTCCGCCTAAACTGCATTTCCTCACCCACTACCCCTCTTCCATGCAGCGTAATGGTCCCATTTTCTCCTTGTCCTGTCTTCGTTTTGAGTCAAAGCACAGGGCTCTGAAAACTGCTCTGCGTTCTGTCGCTACCACCGTCAATACCCCCCTCTCTGCCTGTAAAAAAATTCAGCTTCAGCTGAACAATTTATTATTAATAAGCCGGTTACCATCTCTCACTTACAAGCCAGGAGCTCTTTACTCTGTGGATCGTACTTCCATTAATTCCTTGATTGAAGAATTCGATCTCCCTCCACTCGTAAGTTTGAAGAGAACCAAAACTCTTACATCCCCTAACAACATAACTTACAAGCCTGGTTATGTCCTGAGCCCAAAGTTTGTGGACGGCCACCCTTTATTTGTCCAATTGGACCGTATTCTTTACTCTTCAGTTTTAGATAAGGCATTTGGGGAGTGCCAAGTTTTCCTTACTGTTGGCTTCTCGGAACATTTCTACGCTTACGAAGTTACCCCAACTTGTGTTTTAAAATGGTACGATTTAGAAAAACTCGAATTCCCCTTCCCCAACAACATGCATAAGGTACGCAGCAAACAATATGTCACCATGCGTAATTCTACCGCCCATTTAATCTACTGACTGGGATTTTAATAATTTTTTTCAAGGGGAGGAGTGGAACAGGACCAGGAATTCTAAGATGTGTTACTTTCGAAAGGTCAGTAGATTAAATGGGCGTAGATAAATCTAGTTACACTTGTTTTCTCTACTCACTAGAAGGTATAATCATCGTATAAAGCTATGTTTTTTTGTTAGAAATGTGCATGATCTCCACAATCCTGGTTTCATAATATTTATCTATCTGTTTACTCAATAATTACATTAATTGAAAATTCTATTTTAAATTCAGTGAATTGAGTGTTTACTCAATGTAATTATTGAGTAAACAGATATAGATGAATTATGAAACCAGGATTGTGGGGATCATGCCAATGTCTGAAAAAAGCATTGCTTTATGCGATTATTACACCCGTTAGTGAGTAGAGAAAATCATGAGCATGTTCGTGAAGTAATATGCTTGATAACGTTTCATCACTGGTACACTGAATTTAAAATATAATTTTCGTATAATAATAATCAAATAAATCGATTTTGTATTTACACTTGGGGAGGGGAGAGGATATTTTGTGGGGCTGAGCTAAGAACCCTAATTATTTCTTTTGTATATAAATATGGAACCTATATTTCAATATTACTCAGTGATTTAAATTGAATTTTATCTAATCATAAGCTATATTATTATATTAGGCTCACTCTGTTGTATTTATTTCGTATCTATTTGAAATTGACTCCAATCCTTTAATGTTACAAATATAAATATTCTGTACATATTTTGCACATACTTAAATTGAATTTTATGTAATCAAAAGCGTCATCATTAACTATATTTTTTTATATTAGGCTCACTCTGTTATATTTATTTCGTACCTATATTGAAATAATTGACTCCAATCCTTCAATGTTGATATGTAAATATCCTGTACATATTTGTTTAAATAGTATGATTTTAAACAGCAGTATTAGTAAATGTTCTCATATATGATTCAATATTCCAAAGAAACGAATTGAATCGAAATGTTATTATTATACACTTGTGTTTGAAAGCCATAAAAATATAATTGGTGTTGAACTTCAAAATTTTTTCACCATTACTTGCATCCTTTTTTTCTTAGTTACTAGTTTGCTACACCTACTTGTTTTTTAATTTATTACTATCATTTATTCAACAATTTTGTTTCAATTGACAGGGGTGACGTCACTGTGAGTGAACTCTTCGTCCATCAGCATGCTATACCTGTGATATATCGTCATTAGGTTTAAATAGTAGCGCCTTTAGCTTACGCTGCATCCCCCCACCACCACCGCCATACACCTAGCTTATTGCTTGGTGTAAGGAAGAGGGGTTCAGAGTAACCTGAAGGCGCTATTGTTTCAACCTTAAGACGATCTATCACATGTATAGCATTCTGATATACGACGATTTGACCACACTTTCACAGTGATAGATCAAATCTATCACTGAAAGTGTGGTCAAATCGTCGTATATCACCTTTTGATAGATGGAAGGGATAGATGTTTGATAGAGTTCATCTATCAGAAGGTGATACATGAACTCTATCAAACAACTATCCCTTCCATCTATCAAAAGTTATGAAAGAGTAGTGATAGGAAACGATAGGGTTTTGATAGGAAATGATAGTCTTTCGATAGATATGGATGAAAGAGTACTGATAGGAAACAATAGGGTTTTGATAGGAAACGATAGTCTCTCGATAGATATGGATGAAAGAGTACTGATAGGAAACGATAGGGTCTTTATAGGAAACGATAGTCATTCGATAGATATGGATGAAAGGGTTGTGATAGGAAACGATAGGGTTTTTATAGGAAACGATAGTATTTCGATAGATGTGGATGAAAGAGTACTGATGGGAAACGATAGGGTTTTTATAGGAAACGATAGTATTTCGATAGGTGTGGATGAAAGAGTACTGATGGGAAACGATAGGGTTTTGATGGGAAACTATAGTATTTCGATAGATGTGGATGAAAGAGTACTGATGGGAAACGATAGGGTTTTGATAGGAACGATAGTATTTCGATAGATATGGATGAAAGAGTACTGATGGGAAACGATAGGGTTTTGATAGGAAACGATAGTATTTCGATAGATGTGGATGAAAGAGTACTGATGGGAAACGATAGGGTTTTTATAGGGAACGATAGTCTTTCGATAGATATGGATGAAAGAGTACTGATAGGAAACGATAGGGTTTTTATAGGAAACGATAGTATTTCGATAGGTGTGGATGAAAGAGTACTGATGGGAAACGATAGGGTTTTGATGGGAAACTATAGTATTTCGATAGATGTGGATGAAAGAGTACTGATGGGAAACGATCGGGTTTTAATAGGAAACGATAGTCTTTCGATAGATATGGATGAAAGAGTACTGATAGGAAACGATAGGGTTTTTATAGGAAACGATAGTATTTCGATAGGTGTGGATGAAAGAGTACTGATGGGAAACGATAGGGTTTTGATGGGAAACTATAGTATTTCGATAGATGTGGATGAAAGAGTACTGATGGGAAACGATCGGGTTTTGATAGGAAACGATAGTATTTCGATAGATATGGATGAAAGAGTACTGATGGGAAACGATAGGGTTTTGATAGGAAACGATAGTATTTCGATAGATGTGGATGAAAGACTAATGATAGGAAACGATAGGGTTTTTATAGGAAACGATAGTCTTTTGATAGATATGGCTGAAAGTGTACTGATAGTTAACTATAGGGTTTTGATAGGGAACGATAGTCTTTCGATATTATATTGATGAAAGTGTACTGATAGGAAACGATAGTCTTTTGATAGATATTGGTGAAAGTGTACTGATAGCAAGTGATAGATTTTTGATAGGACACGATAGTCTTTTGATAGATATGATGAAAGTGTACTGAAAGCAAATGATAGCTTTTTGATAGAAACAGATAGGTTTCCGATAGATTTTGCCTGTAATGAATGGCAGAGTACTGATAGGAAATGATAGTCTTTTGATAGGAAACGATAGTTTTCTGATAGATTAACACTATCATAACTGATAGATGGAGGTATATCTATCAAAAAATGGCCACAACCCTATCAAAATACCCTATCAAAACCCTATGAATTACCGTCCCAAACCGAGCCTACAATTTGATAGATGGGACACTATCTTCAGGAACCAATAGAGTACTGATAGTGTTTATCTATCATACGGCCTTTCATTTATTGGGCCGAAATTCGGCCCAATAGACTATCACACACTATCGGTACTCTATTGGTTCCTGATGATAGATACCATCTATCAGTTTTGATAGAAAACACCCCCCTTTTTTTTCTCAGTGTTCGTAAACGACAAAACCTGAGGAGTTGTAGCCCCAGGGTTCCCCCCGACCACGAAGCTTCCATCGTTCAAGCTCCAAGGGGTCACTGCGGAGATTTCAGTCAGTGAACGTGGCAGCTGGCGGTGACTGATACGCACCCGCCTACCCTCGTGAATCATCGAAATTCTTCTAAAACTCCACAATAGGTCCTCGTGACGGAGCCCCATTGACGAAACTTTGCTGGATACCTGCGCTGTTCCCACGCGCTAACAAACCCCACGCACAACTAAACGCTGAACAGCATTTTATTTTTTATCCTACTCATCAGAACGAGAAACATCTGGGGTTCTCAAGTCGTGGACTCGAGCCTTGTAGGAGTATCGTTGTTTTCGCGGAAAAATAACCTTTGAATTTCGAAGAGTTATCCTCTGGTTCATATATAGTTATATTCTCCTCCAGACGCAGCCCTTAGAAGTAAATGGCTAAATAATTTCTTGAGCTTATAACTGATGAAGAAATTGGGGAAAATTCAAAAAATGCTACCAACTTTAGTGACGCATAACTTCCTTGTATCGGTGACATGGAATCTAAAACGAATCCACTACCCGCTGCGTTTCTTAGATCAGGTAGTTATCCTGTAATCAGATCCCGAACCTTTGGAATCGGGCGGTAGGCTCGTATACGTGAGAAATTGCAGCTAAAGTGGATTCGAATTGAGGAAGTTATGTAAGAGGCAAGAAAAAAAGTAAATTAACAGCCATTTCAGGCTGGGGCTTTTCGTCCAACTGCCCTGCCAGCGTCGCGGACGTGATCAGCTGTCCTCCAATGAGATGATCAGAATTCGATCTGATCATATCGCTCTTGGCTACTCATTGTCTCAGCCCCCTGCAGCGTTGCAAGGATTTGCTGATACACCGAGGGGCAGACAGACAGATACCGAAACAAATCTGTTCAGAAAGCTCTAAATCCTAGAACGCGAGTGTAAATTTTGATTTAGGAACAAACACAATTTTTCCTCTCAAAGGAAAGTGAAAACAAAGCTTCCGCTACCTTGGAAGATTCGGAAGCAATACGAACTTGGTTTCTAAGATTTCGTACTCCGAATATTACTTTCAGATGGTTTTGAGTACCTTTCCATCATTAAAGGTTTTTGAAACTGTTTTAGTTCATATCCAACTCGTTAAAACGCTCTGAAAGTGATTCTCCAGGTAAAACTCGGCGCTGCGCGCCTCGGCGGGGGCTTCGCCCCCTGCACCCCCGGATGACTTCCGCTTAAAGCCTGACGGCTAGAATGTGGTGTACCTGACCCTTCAGGTTTTTGTCCCCCTCGCTGTATTATATAAGATCGGCTGTTTCTTACCGGTGTACCCATGTGCACCGGTTTACTACAACCAAGTGACAACCAAACAAGCGTCATTGTTTACTATACATTTACAACATTCATTTATATAGTTATATTATGAAACTAGGATATAAATACCAAGAACAAATACGAAATACATTCGTGATAAATCAAGAGCTTTCCAACGAATGGAAAACGATTTTTGTCCGATGAAAATGAAAGAAGTTTCATTTCCCTAGCAACTACTCGGTTGTAAGTGAAAATCATTGTTAAAATACGCGCTACTTTTGTCTCACTATTTGGTCTCACTTTTTCCTGTCGCTTTTCGGCGGGGGGTCCCATCGCAAAAACCTGAAGGGTCAGGTTAAATCTCGATCCAAGTAACATCGATACGCAAGTAAACCTTTACATCAACCGAGTCATGGATTATAATGCGTGGAACAAATATCTCTTGATTTCCCTGTGTTTTATTTCCTTCGATGTAGGATTTAATTTTCTTTTAATAATTTTCTTTTAATTCATAATTATTTTTACATTTATTATTATCATTACCGATGATTTAATGTGGAAAACGACAATTCGGGGACCAATAATTTATTATTACCATTACCTATGTATTTAATGTGGAAATTTAATGTGGAAAAGGACAATATACTCGTGAATATAGAAAAATTTCTTTCAAGTATTGACCTTCCATCTGGAGCCACCATGGACAATATTATATATAGTGACAAACGGCGGATAAAATGCGTGATAAAATCCGGAGATGAAATCAAGTTTTACGAGTATTACACACTTCCAATGACCTATAATAACGATGAATAATGAGAAGGATTAATGCCATGTCGAGAAATGATTTATGGTTATAATGTTTTGAAAGTATTCCTATCTATAAAGCGTGACAATAGAGTGAAGATATGTATCGCCCAATTTTTGTGAAAAGTCTCACACTTCAATCGCCACTGACATTGAGTTGGAAGAGAACGATTTATTTTCTTGTCTTTTCCCCCTCACGGAGGCCGATCTGCGAACACCACAGAGCCAAAATACAGCTTCACCCAGTCCTGTATAGCTGACAGGACCGAGGTCTGAGAATCAAATAAACATGAGAGCGTAACTCTAGCTCTTGCTCCGCATACAGAACGGAGAACGAGCGGTGTCCCTGCCACAAGCCGCTCAACCTAGCCACCCATCCCTCTACCTGTTATTACGCGGGAAACCACGGAAGATCTTTGAAGGGGTGGGAAAAATTGGCTCCCGACTATCCAGCTCCAATAGGATATTCCGGCCTTTCATTTCACTGAAGACGGAACGAGGCGATTTTTTCCCATCCGTATCGTTCACGTCTCTCGGTAGGCTTGCAATACGTAAATTGGATGGGTTTTCTGATTCGCTGCGTGCACACATATTAGGAAAAGTCCTAAAAACCATAGCTCAAAAATCCTATTTCAACCCTACTACTACCTACCTTTTTCTACGTCAGTTCCATCCTCGATATTTGAACATTCATTATATAATTCGACGAGAGTTTTCAAGCTCCGCCAATGTCGCCTATCGACTTATCGAACTCTGCTAATGACTTGATTGACGAACAATAAAACTGAACTCCGCTAATGATATCATTAAAGGACTATTCTATATATTAAGGTAATTCTATATATTAAACAACTTTTGTATGAATAACACAAACGTTGAGAGGACAATAATTGTAAAATTTGTCACTTCGCGTGATAACGGAGGTAAATGGTAAATCTTGAAAGGGCATATAGGTAGGTAACCACCTACGATATTTAAAAAATCGCTCATTAATATTCATACTCCATAAGTGGTACTTTTTACTGGGAGTTTGGTGTCTACCTAGGTACGCTTTCCGTACGGTTGAAATTTGCCACCGTGTTTCTGATCAATTTTTATCGTAGCTACTTTTTATGGGGAGTTTAGGGATTGCCTATGCTTTCCGTACGGTTGAAATTTGTCATATGTTTCTGATCAATGTTTATCGTAGGATTGGGTACAGACAAAACAAGATTATGGTCTCAGTAAAAACCCCATTACAATCGAGCCACCTAATCCTGTAATTACGCAGAGTGTTACCAGTATGCAACATAATTGTTTCAAGAGGCTCTTTGGGAGCTCCGCTAGGTAAGTAGATAGAAAAATTTATGAAAATGTCATAAAATATGCGGTAGATTCAATAATTCTGTCATTAGTTAAGTATTATTTGTTGTTATTCGTGAGCGTAACTTTTGTTCAAGTTGCAAAAGTACCTATCAACCAAATCCAAAACAGCCATCATTTTTCAAATGGATTAATATCACACAACAACCGACTCGCCTTCATACAGCCATCCGTAATTATAATCAGGTGTTCCCTAGGGAGCCACAATCCAAATTTCTGTTCCAGTTTCTGTAACCAAATTTTTGTTCATGGTAAATAAGGAATGTGCGAAGTACGGCGGACGGCGCGGCATACTGTGGACGGGTAGACATTTTTTTAGTCCATTTCAGGTTCTACGTAGGTACCTTGTAACGGAAACCATAAAATTTTGAGGGGGGGTTAAACAATTGTTTTCATGCTCGATTCAAAAGGTTCATTACTGAAAATAATAAACCAAAATACCTTCCGCTTATTTTAAACGGGCTTCAAATGAGAATTTTTCCAAGAGTTCTATTTTTTCCCCAAAAACTTTTTTGATGAAAACGCTCCATTCATTTTGATTTCAACTGGTGAAAATAAATTTTTAGGACCCCAGGAATGAGGTTGTAACGGAAATATAAGAAGGAAAAGGAAAACCGAGGATGAGTCAAACAACCGCGTGCAAATGGGGCTGTTGAAATGTTTTTCTGTTTAATTCTTTTAGCGCTGTACTCCTTACACCCTCCCCATTTTTTCACCTTGGAAAGACCATGAACGATGAAAATTCGATACTTTGAACTAAGTAGGGCACCGCCCATTGAATCTGCTCTTAAGAAATGTAAAACAGCCGGCGGCCAAAGGGCGCTGAAAAATGTTTCCAGTAGAACGGACGGTCTTGAGCCCATTTGAAAATATCTTTCCCTTTAGAAATGGTAATGTGCAGTGTGCAAATCCCGTTGAGATCGCCGCTGCTTCCGAGGCTCTTTCACAGCACTTCATTCCCTCCCAGCAAACCGTCACTAGAACTGTGATTTTTCTGAGCTGACGTACTCTGTTGAACGCGAAATGTATGTGGCCTCAAACTTTGCATGCAGAATCTCACTCATACGAATAGGGCGGAAACCTTTGATGGCTGGTTGTCTGGTGCAATATTTCCCTCCCGATTTTCCGTAAGAGTGTAGCATTCCATTTAGGTTTATCACCTCTGTATTCATTAATTTTTGAATAATTTGTCATAAACTAATATGTATGCGTTTCGTGCTGTAAAAATATTAAGGAAGTTCCTGGACAAGGTGTAAACTATGCTAGAATTCTGTCATTCCCCCTTTTCATTCAGAAACAGTTAGACCTTCGTGAGTACATCTGGGTAAATCAGCAATGGAGGAACAAAGTAAAGCAGACAATTTCTGATGGTATCTCTCTTTCCACTGCTCCCACCCCCAGCCGGCATTGATTGGTTTAATTAACGACCGTGTCTATCTAATTTGACCAACTGAAACGTTTCAAGGAAAGCACCCGAAGGAATTTGCATACTCCCATCCATTGATAAAGGAGATTTGAAATTTTTAGGAGAATTGTGAGACGAAGTATGTACCTACCGATGAAATCCTTCGGCCTCGGACTGACAGGTGCACAGAATCTACAGGAAACAGGAGAAGCTCGTCCTGCCCTATTAATTGGAGGATATTGGCCACACCTCCAAATGACAATACGTTTTGGTATAACAGTATAATATTTGAATCTTATGCGACCATAGATTTATGTAAATACGATGGCTAAACTTCACTCCTCGTAAAAACGAACGAAACAGTTTAGTATTATTGGGCAACCAATCAGAAGAAATTGTATATCTCAATGCATCAACTGTACGGTAATCTCAGTCGACATTTCCCAACAAGATGAAACATTTCATGAGCTGAGGAATATCATGATTTTGATTTGTGATTTTCTGTAATGAACTTTTTGTGGTCGAGCTTTGGAAATTGGAGATTTTAGACTGTGGATGAAGAGGGGAGCGGGAGACAAATGAGCAGCCTCATGT
This sequence comes from Leptopterna dolabrata, assembly GCA_954871275.1. NCBI lineage: Eukaryota > Metazoa > Arthropoda > Insecta > Hemiptera > Miridae > Leptopterna > Leptopterna dolabrata. Next base: position 39,453,471 of record OX940976.1, read on the forward strand.
TTTCGTTACTGATCTCAAAACACTTCCGACATACAGACGAGCCCAATTATTTCATTCGTTCATATAACTAGACAATAACTTTTGTAAACATGCGGTGCAGCCATATTGCTCTAGTCATTTCTGATGGGTAGCGGTTTTCATTAAAAGATTTATGCTAGTGCCACCAACCTTGGGCCAGACGAGAAAATATAATATTTCGAGGGAATTCATGGGACAGGGCGTCCTTTTGTTCACACGTTCTCAAGCAAGCATTATGTAAAGGCCCTTTTCAAAATATAATTAGAGCTGACAGGGCGGTCATTATATCCTGAAGATGAAGGCTTCCCTGCGCTCATGCTATATTGCTATAGGTTCTTCCCGATTTGACTCTACTCTCCTTGCAGCAGCCTTGCGATATGTTACAATGACATTTAAAAAAGATTCTAGGTCTGAACTCTTCCCTTGTATTAATTTAAAACATCAACCAACAGAAAAAATTCTTCCCTTGTATTAATTTAAAATATCAACCAACAAAAATAATTCTTCCCTTGTATTAATTTAAAATATCAACCAACAAAAAAATTCTTCCCTTGTATTAATTTAAAATATCAACCAACAAAAAAATTCTTCCCATGTATTAATTTAAAATATCAACCACCTAAAAAAAAATCTGCTGGGTAAATTCTCTAGAAGAGAAATCGAACTTTCATTTTACGAATTTTCAAAGGCCTGAAACCATCCCAAACTGAAGGAGCTGGCGAGAGAAGAAGGCCACACAATTGCATTGATTCTGTGCTCTTACATGCTGAACCGTAATATAACATCTGTGAGTTGAATAGTGATAATTAATAAATGAAGTGGTCACTACATGTCATATACAGACAATTAAAATCTGTATACCTACCTAATTGCGAAGGGACTAGTGCCTCCCTGTCTGCACGATTTAGTCATCCCAGCATCATCTTTACGATCGAACGCCCTACTCGTAATGCGTCACTCAAGCCCACTCTAAATCTTTTCTCATTACTGCGGCAATATTCTGGAATTCTCTTCTTTTGTCCGTCCGGTCGTTGCCTTCCTTGGGTCGCTTGGGAGGCCTGCATCAAGCACTTACGCGATGACAATTAGGTAATTTTTGATTATTTCATGCAACTCCCCCCCATCCACCCCCATATATGCAAATATTTTATTTTATTTACCCTGTTGTTCATGTGTGCATTTATAGATATTATGTTTGTCTGAAGCACAATAAAGTTTTATTATTATTATTTTTTATTTTTTTATTTTTTTTTTGCGTGAAATGTGGCAGGGCTCGTGCTATACGTACTATCTAAACAATAGCAACGTAGTTGAGGAGGTTGTCGTCAAGAGGTCTGATGCGTGCCACGTAGTAATTGAATCGATTGTACCAACCTCCTTATCGATTTCGTGACTCATAAAGCTTCTCGGCATGGAGGAGATGGTCTGCACGCCATCGTATGTCTAGTTTCTCATACGACGCCCAACGTGTTTCAAGTGTTTCAAGTCTAACATCCTCTTTTTCCAATAATTAAATTGGAAATATATTATGAAAACTTGTATTGATTATAGCTGTGACGTCATAACAAATTGGTACAAGCTTTTTGCCTTCAACGTCGTCACACAGCAGTGTCCCTAACTAAAACCTTCATCAATCAACAATTTTGACCCAAACAGTTTAACGTGATTAAAATGTCTAATGAATCATTACTGCCTTAACATAAGGACTTATTTTTTCGCGTCGGTTACTAGTAACGATTAATACTAAGGGGGACAAGTTGTTATTTGCTGGTCAACAATATGACCGTTATCTCTACTAAAAATACGCGATTGTTGAGACTCATTTTATATTCGTGTAGTGACGTATCTTCGCATACATATATTGAAGAATCAAATTATCGACGACTATCCAGCCATTGGAATCGTGACACACATCACGTTATTATTTTTTACTTTACACACCCAAACTGATGTGTGAAAGGAAAGTATTAAATGAACCACAAAAATCTCTGGAACACACTGCGTGGGTATGGAACAATATTGCCGTTTGCAGCAACAAACTTGGTGGAAAAATTCTATCGGGAGTCAATTTCTGAACGAGAAAGGTCCATTAGTAGATGAGAAACTAACAAAAATAGAAAGCACATATTCCAATAGGTCAATCTAATTTATTGTTTATCAAAGTCATTCTCCACTGAATATCGAATGATCATGAAAATCGTAATAAATCTCTCTCATAACATTATGAGTTCCATCGACAGTGTTCAAGCAGATTTAGAGGCTGTAGGTATCATATCTATAAATGTTTAAAATTTCATCGATTCTCACAGTGGAATGAATCCCGGAACAGAAACATACTCATGATCACTCAAATGTGATGTAAGTACCCAACTTTTTTTGGTGGTGTGGTGGCCGCAGCGAATTTTTTATATCCATTTTGTACAATTACAAACCCTCCCCCTTCACACTTCGGAACCAGTAACGAAGTGTATTTTGAAAGCTTCTGGACGTTTCTCTTCACTTCCCACTTTCCCAATAAAAACTACTCTGATTTTCTCCTAATTCGGATCATTATACGTAGATGGACAGAATATCGATAGAGGCGTATATAGATAGACAGAAATTGTTGTAGATAATGCCGATATGCTTTAATTATAGCATGAAACTGAGAAAATTCGTAACTTTTGTTGGTTACAGTCAATGTGGTGCACATACAAATAATTATTATAAATTAATATAATGCGGATCATAGACTTACCACGGCGTAATGTAGATTGGATTCATATGTTTGCCTATGTAAGCCTGACAATATGACAAACGTGTACCATATTTTTTGTGTTACAGAATCAGTGTACAATTAGTCGTCAGGTATTCGGGATATTGTACCATTCGTAGTTGTTCAGACTGGCAGACAACTGTTTCCCCTTCAAATAGAGATTTATTACTACTTGAGGGATTGGTTTCGATTGACCTAGCTGCCATGTGGGCGAATAGCAGTAACAAGTAAGCATTTATTGGTAGCATGAGTAGAGGAGGACTGGTCAAAAGCAATAATGAACTTCTAGCTTGCCTCGTACCCAACGTATTCCACCGCAACATATATATTCCTATCATCTCCAAACTTCAATTTCCCCTCGAACGAATAACCTGTAAAAATACTCGTAGCAATACCGATAGCCCTTCTCACAAAAAGCCCATCTCTCTCTGGTTAATAATACCTATCTAGGACCGCGGGAGCCGAAAACCGAAAACCTCCAAATCGACCAAGAACACTGTTTACACGAAAGAACAAGAACGATTTTTAACCCCCCTCTCCCCATAACACGGCCCCCTGGGGGTCTCCGGTGTTGATTTTCTGTAGACCCATTTCTCTGAGGACGTGTACCGAATTTCAAACCTCGGGAACCACCAGGTGCCGGAGTTATGGAAGTTTGAAAATCGATAGTTTAAAGTTTTTCTAGTTGTTCTTCTTGTTCGCGTTGTTCTTCTTTCACAGGGCTACAGCCTCACAGACGTAGCGGATCGAGCAGAAATTTTGCACACCCATTTCGCTATGCTCCAAGAAGTGCCTTTTGCTCCCCCCCCCACCCCCCACCACAGCTAATTTGGAAAATTTGAGGTAAGTGTGTAAGTACTGAGAAATTTTATATTGGGAGAAAAAAACCACTCAGCCGCAAAAAGGATTGATATTCCTTTTGCCCGCCAAAACAGCGTGCTGAGTGCTTCGCACCTCGCTCTTGGATGTGCATATAGAAACTCCTTCTCCCCAAACCCTGAAATTTCTTTCAACGCTGTTCGGCAGGCAGCTTTCTGCCCTCCTAGCCTGTTTGCCCTGGTCTAAGTTTATTCAAACATAGACAATAGCCAGTAGTCATTTTGATGGCACGATAATACCCTTGCAGAGCATCCGCCCTCAACTTAATGAAAATGAATCTTAACAGAGTTTTCGTCAGTTTACTTGTTATAATATACCTAACTCACCCAACTATTGCACAGTTAACTTTCCTATAAGATTTAACCGAGTTTTATAGGTCGGCATCGAATTATTTATGGTGTATTTTTTACAAACTCACCTAGGCATGATGATAAACAGTTCCGAAGCGGCCTGCATATCTTCCACTTATTACATTTCCACCATTTCACATTCCCGGGTAGATCTAGCATGACTGCCTCGAGGACACCTGCTAAGAGCCTCAGCTATCTGATAAAGTAAACAACTGATAACGGATAACAACCCGAGGCACTGACAACAACAGCTCAGCACGCCCGCTCTACCGCCGATGACTCACCTGCTACACCCGTGGAGTTTGGGGATATCCGCATGGTAACCTACCCCACCCCACACTTCTGAACGGGAGGAGTTATAATATGTGTTGTTACTACATTTCTGAAGGATGGGGGATCCGCAGAACTATTTTGATTTATTATTTTCAATAACGAACCTTTGGAATCGAGCCTGAAAAAAAAATTTTAACTCCCCCTCAAATTTTGATGGTTTACGTTTCAAGGTACATAGAATCTGAAAATGCTATAAAAAAATTTCTGTCTGTCTGCCGTACGCCGTACTTCGCAGTTTTTGTAGTTACCATGAACCGCGAAATTAATGAAATTAGGTTTGTAGGTCCCGTTTGGGGTCTAGTTGGTCCGTGAAGCTTGACGATACTGTCAGTCCACTGTTTCTAAGGGGTGAAAAATAGGGGCTGAAATTTTCAGAACGCCGTAGCTATAAAACTTTCAATAGAAGGGTATGGTTTTTTTCACGTTTTTAGATTGATCAGGAAGTAAAGAGGTTTTTGTGACCACCCGGAGCATTGTACGATCAGCCGTTCGTTTGCACCGAAAAGCTTCGTCAACATGATCGTGTTCATACGGTATAAATCCGGCCCACCTATCATCGCAAGGGACCACCTGATTATAATCACGGATGGCTGTATGAAGACGAGTTGATTGCTCTGTGATATTATTCCATTAAAAAATGATGGCTCTTCTGGATTTTGTTGATAGGAACTTTTGCAACTTGAACAAACGTACCTATTATTGGGTAAATTATTGCACAATGGTAAATTATCACACAACGGTTTATTATTTACCTTATGCTTCATGAATAACTACAGATAATTTAGGACTGAATTATTGAATCCCTCGCATTTTTATGAAACTTTAATTCCCGGGCCGGCTCCAGTACTCCATTTAGGGCTTTCCTGGAGGGAGCTCGAGGGTATTGACCACAGAAAACAGTGATCTACGCAGGAGGGTCATCATACAGGTAAATAATAAACCGTTGCGTAATAATTTGCAGCGTTTTTCATTTTTATATTGAAAGATCAAGGGTAGAGATTTCCAAAAAGGTGCAATATCGGGTATCGGGATAGTGCGACGTGAAGTGTTTTCTTCCCATCATTGTTCCCATATGAAATATTGAGCTGAAAATGGGGACAAGTAGGTTATCTCAGGTGCCTATTTTGTGGTCGAAACTCGCTCATGCAAGTTTCCCATTGTGATTAGACACTTCTCTTTTTTTTGTAAATTCAGAGCCGGAATTTTAGCAATTGAATTGCCATTTTCGAACAGATTTCTCGTGGGTGGGTGGGGGATTGGCTTTAATCAGTGGTCGCTGTGGGGGTTGCCAGTTGTTGAAAAATTTAGTAATTTCATGGTATTCAACAAGATATTATATCAATTTTGTCGGCCCTTGCTCGTGCTTTGTTTGTGTGGAATGTGGCTTGGTGCATACAAGACGGGAGCATCCCACAACAACAACAACTGTCACCACATTGTATCTATCGCTCCATGACAAGCTATAGGTTTACTGTTCCATATAAAAATTAACAACGTTTAGTAAATAGGTATACCTATGCTGCTTATTAAATACTCCAGTAAAACGTTTCATAAGATCCCGGTCATCCCAGCAATGTGAAACAAAACATTATCCTAGCAGTCTAAGGCGACAATATGTATTACATGCTGTACCATCTACATAGGTCTTAGTCTAGCTAGTTCACGCCAGGATAACAATGTTCATACGCTAACATTCCTCCTTAATTACAGCCCTGAAGAACACTAATAATTTATTCGAAACGTCGCGTCGGCTTGGAATATAGTTTGACTCGCATTATACTTGTTAATGCAACCCTCATCATCCCCCAACTTCTATCTTAGAAACTCTGATCTTGCACTTAGGAAATTCGAAGCGTGCGGGAAAGTTGCGTAGCGTTACTGCTGATGTGTGCCGAATTCATTCATTATTATGCACCATAGACTGGTCTAAACAGTTTCCTCGTCAAAGATGCCCACTTTGAGAGGAATAATTTAGAAAACATTCAAAATTCTCAGCCCCCATATAGGTACTACCTTTCGTGAGTTGCGATCGGTAGGTATATTAATAGGTGGAATGAAGCTTTAGTTGAATATGTTACGGGGATCCGTTTTTATTGAATGAATTAAGGCACACGTAACCGATCACCTTTTATTGAAAAGAATAAATGTTATTTTTGTAAAAACTGAATACAGCGAGAGAACTACTAAGACGGGAGAGAACAGAATAGATAGGTAGAGGGGGTGATGAGACAACTGCCCTATACAGGAGCTTTCCAACACTAACAATCAGTGAACCTATGACTACATTAGCTTCTATCCTTAACAGAATAAAAGGGAGCAGTGTTGAAAACGGAAAATCCAAGCTTTGGGTGTTGGTAGCTACCAAATTAATTTTCCTTTTGGTTTATTATTCTGTGAATAATACACTGGTGTATAACACCTCCCCCCCCCCCCCACAAATTTTAGCATGGAACATGCTTTAGCCTTGGACTAACTAGCCGAAAAATGTCACGCGGAATGTGTCACGAAAAATTGGTCACAAAAAATGGTCACAAAAAATGGGTGACGAAATTTTTTAATGATTTTCACGTACAACCGAGTCGTTTCTAGGGAAATGAAACTTCTTTAGTTTTCATCGGACAAAAATCGTTCTCCATTCGTTGGAAAGCTCTCGATTTATCACGCATTTATGTCGCAGTTTTATATTTATCTACGAGATATTAATCCAACAATGCGATGTTATAAATGGTTAGTAAACAATCTTATGTGCGAGGGTCGAAGCTTCATTACCAGGGAAGCTAATTAGAAAACATACATCGTATCCATTGCCGTCATGACAACTATAAGAAGTAGTGAGAAATAGTAGAGAGTTCCTAAAGACTAAAGTCGGGAAGATGTGTTCGGATTTATCTCAACTGCGCATGCGCGTCGCCCAAGTTCAAACTTATTTCCTTAAGTTCGACTTATTCGGCCTTATACATAAGGCGCGTTATCTCCCAGGACACAAACATTAGGAATCGTCTTTAACCTTACTCAGGGGTAACAGTGCACAGCTTTTTTGCCGCGTTTTGTCTTTTTTTTAACGCGTCATGTGTCGTCGGTCCTCGCCATCGCCAGCGTCTTTCAAAGTTACTCCAAGCGTCTTTCAAAGAATTTGCTAGATTGTTGCGATATCAACTTAGGATAAAAAAGTGAGTATACCTACCTATGCTATGGAATGGAATGGATTTCGCGATGTGCTAAGTTAAGTGACGTTACTTTTTAATTCACTCCTACCCCCACCACTTCTGTCAAACCGGACTTATTGGTTAGCATCCAAAGGCTGCTCGCCTTAGATGTGGCCAAAAGATATGGCCGTTCCCTAATGAACTTATCTCTTAGGAACTCTCTATTGAGTTGAGAAGTAGTGAGTAATCATAAGTGCTATAAACCTTTATAGTTGTGCAAGAACCTGAACCGCGAGTCCTCATTTACATTAATCAGTCTACCTCCTGCCGTCCACCGGTGATGTTTGTGCCCTGGACCGAATTGCCCTCCTTCGACGTCGTCGGGTGTCTGTTCTCGTCATTCTACTGGTACATCTACGCCTGTAATAACCAAACTGAAGAAATCAAAGAAGACATAGCTAAAGCATGTTCCATGTTTCTCGATTTTTAGCCGCAGGCTCCAAACGGTAAGCATCCGGGGGGTCCTGGGGGGCTTGCCCCCCTGGCGAGGCGCGAAGCGCCGAGTTTTTTTTTAACTTTCAAGGAGTGCAGATTCTAAAAACGCAATGTCCGTCCGCCGTACGCCATCCGCCGTATCATCCATATCTACTTTATTTTCGGTCTAAAAAATTCTTTCTTTCGCACACAGGCTCAATTTGGGTCCTAGTTGTGTGCCGAAACTTTGCGGCCCGATGGGAACATTCCCAAAGGTGTTATCGGTGAAAAACGCTGCGAACTGTTGTCACATGGGTTTAACATTCTACTGGACATACATAAGAAATGTTGGCTGTTCATTTATTGTTTCTTTTGTATGCAATAATTGAAATAGCTATTTTTGTTGGTTTCTACCAACTTTGGCCCCTAAAAACTCGAATTAGGCTCCTATTTGTGACTAATTGCCTTTGATCTAGTGCCGTTTAATTGTCTTGGTTCACCTGTTGATACTTCTTCTAGTGTTATTATACAAAATTATGGTAATTTCAGACAATTTCCCAGGTTTTTGACTCATAAAAATTGAATTTTGGGAGCTGAAACTTCGTTAGAACCTCAACTTCAGTTTCAACTATTTGGTCAAAATCGACTTCATACTCGGATTCCTCGCCCCCAAAAACATGGAAACGACACCTCACAAGCTCATGCTACTAAAACACCAAAAACCCCTATTTTTACACCCATTTTTCACTCACAACACCCTTGGGTTTATTCCGTTCGGGCTGCAAAGTTTCGGGGTACGATTAGGGCCCAAGTGGAACCTGTGTGCGAAAAAACGAATTTTTAGACCGAAAATAAAGTAGATATGGATGATACAGCGTGCGGCGGACGGCGGACGGACACTGCATTTTTGGAATCTACGCACCGTGAAAAGTAAAATAAAAAAATTTTGAGGGGGTGTTATAACAATTTTTGCTGAGCGAATACATAGGTGTATTATTCACAGAATAATGAACCAAAATGGGTGTAAGAATGTTTTTTTTCTGTTTTTGTAACTCGAGTTTGTGAGGTATTGTTTTCCATGTTTTTTAGGACGAGGAGACGGAACATGAAGTCGATTTTGACCACAGAGTGTATCACGGAAGCTTTCAGTGGTTTATAAAGCTGAGAACTCATCATGATTGCTCAAACGCCACCTCTTACCAGGATTGCGGGAGTAACTTGAGTATATCAGGTATATCAAGTATTCTGAAATAAAAGGGATCAAAAACGTATCATCTGTAACTTCGTTCGTCATGGTAGTATAGCTGAGCAATTTCGCTTTAAATGGCTACATTCATTTCCCCCGCGTCCTGCATTAGTATTCAGTGAAGCAAATTCAGATCGTTGATCGTAAAGCAAGTTAATTTCTATGGTTTAGGTTTAGGCCAGTGGCCAATAAACGGAATTGGATTTGGTGGAAGTGAGGATGTGAATAAACTGAACCGGTCGAGTGGAATTGAATATCAACATGCCTGTTGGGGTGCCCCTCTAGTCCACTCCAACGTAAATATGTTAAGATTTAACCAATAAATGGCAAAGAGAATTACGATCTGGGGAGGCTTCGGTGCAACCTCCCAACGGCCATCAACGGTCTTTGGTAGACAGGGGACGAGGTGCAGGCCCTTTATAAGGCGCCCGGCTCATCATTTCTACCATCCCGACTTCTACCAGCCACTTCTGTCTCTCTTACCTTGCGCCTCCTCGCTCAAACCTCTCCCTTTCATATTCAATGTGGTGAAAACCTGGGATATGCTTCCCGGAAAAATCCGGCACTCATTGTGGTGAAAACCTGGGGCCTGGGGCGCCCTGCCACCCACTATCGCTCGCTGTGGTGAATACCGCGGGGTGGTAGCAAACCTTGAAAAACTCCTAACAGCATATCCTCCTCCTTTCGGCGACCTACCAAACCAACCCTACCTTGCACTCAGACAGTTTCTATCTTTTAAGTTTCAGATCCACAACTTATGAATTAGGTACCTACAACAGTGTTGTCCCCAACCCTCAAATGGTGAGTGAGCCTCGTTGTCGTTAAACCTCAATTTTCTTCTAGTATGTTCGTATTATTGGTTTATTATTTTCAATAATGAACGTTAGGAATCCCCACCTCAAAATTTGGTGGTTTACGTTTCAAGGTATGTAGAATCCGAAAATGCAATTAAAAAATTTCTGCCTGCCCGCCGTACTTCGCACTTTTAGTAGTTACCATGAACCGAAATTAATGAAATTTGGTTTGTAGGTCCCGTTGGTCCGCGAAGCTCGGCGTTACTGTCAGTCACCTTTAAGGGTGAAAAATGAGGGTTGAAATTTTCAGAACGCCGTAGCTCGAAAATTTCAATAGAAGGGTATGGCTATTTTTACGTTTTTAAATAAATTGATCTTGAATTAAAGAACTTTTTGAAACCACCTGGAGCATTGTACGACCAACCGTTCGTTTGCAACGTAAAGCGTCGTCAACATGATCGTGTATCAAAAGATATAAATCGGCCCAGATATCATCGCTAGGGAGCACCTGACTATAATCACGGATGGCTGTATGAAGTCGAGGAGGTTGTTTTGTGATATTATTACATTTGAAAAAGCTCGAGGGTATTGACCACGGAAAACAGTGATCTACTTATAAGTGGCATCTATACAGGTACATAAATAATAAACCGTTGTGTAATAATTTGTAGCTTTTTTTGGGTTTTTTTTTTTTAGTTCCGCTACGATAGTGCCGTAGTGCCGAGACAACCGTACTGATTTCCATCCACCCACTGTTCCATATTGCTCAGTTATCTGTATCCCACAAGAGGATTTGTGGGAAATCCATCTTAATCTACTTTTCACGTCTTCTCAGAAAACAAAGATATTATGTACCTAAGCGGACACGTAGGTAGGTTCAGAAAGACGAAGCAACATTTCGCTTTAAGGATTTGGGGTGAAACGCTGCATGAATTACTCTAAATAATATCCTATATTTATGTACAGGCAGGAATGCATTAACTTGTCTAAATAGTTTATGAAATTCACTATGGAGTAACAAGAACTTGTATACGTCCAAGTTACGGTACGTTCGGGGTAACCAACTTTTTATCGTGAATACACGTAAAAGGAGATAACTAAGGGTGGATGATGAAGGGAAATGAGTGGAAGAATGTACAAGCGAGGTGTCTTGAATACCTTTGAATATGTATGAGGTGGAGCTGGTTATAACTTCCTTATTACTGGGCTAACGCTATTACTCCGAGTTAGGCATCGGAAGCACTACTTTCCGCTATCTTCTTAGCAGCATCTGCGTAATGTATGGAACAAGAAATTGCTCCCTAGTTTAATCAACAGTGCTGGCTTCTCATAGTTTCCGTCGTAGTAATTCAGTGACTAGTGAAATGAGGAAAGAGTGCTTCTACAGAAGAGTCTTCTTTGATAACATTATCGAGGTATAATTAGTATGTGGATGGATGGAGGAGGGCATCTTGAGTTACTAACGAAGAACAGTACGTGCTTAAGACCCATAACTATGAAAACAACCGTGATATGCAAAGGCACTCGACATACTAATTTTAGTTCACAATTTTGACAGAACTCATTTTAATATGCCTCTTTGTAAGTAGTAATACAGAACTCAAAAGTTTTCTATCCAATCTGAACATGTCCGACAAACAAACATTGGTTTAGGGGTTGAAAGCTATTCATAAAAATACGATTTGGGTTCAATATTATACCCCTATCACTATTCAGTTGGTATTTTCACAAGTTTGCCGAACAAAAATAATAGCAAGAACCCTCCAACAGTTTTATTCACTTCCCTTTTGTGAAACTAGGAAAAGTTTTGTTTTCGTGGAATGCTCCACAAATATACAGACACAAGCATAATTAGCTCATCAATTTCTACATTTATGGGTGATCTACCAGTCGTATAAGGAACCCTGAAATCGTCACAGGAACCAAAGAATTGCCGCTTCACCGCCGGGTTAGTGATGAAAGCACCCATCAAGACACAACATTAAAACTGTTGATGAAGTCAAATTCAAACTGTTTGCAATGTTTATCAAACCTTGGGATTTTATGCAAAATGTGAAAAACATATTTTTGTTGGTTAGGAATATGGTTCGAAGATTGATGAAATGTTTATTCCTCATACTGAAAATTGAATAATAACCAGAGCTTGATTTTCAGAGCTCAGTTGGAAATATTTTTTGAGTTAGGTACTTTGATATTATATTTAACCACACGGATGCTTTAACCGGGGTTTCTGATTACTGGAACATGCTGGGGTTGACATGAAATCAGAGCTGCACCTTTTGATGCATATCAACCACGCTGAGGGTCAGGTGGTGTTGGATTACACAACAGTATCATCATCTCCCGTTTTATTAACTCCTTCCCGAATTATTAGTAGTTAGCAGTCAACTTATAACAAAGGAATGGATTGCGATCGTTTATGAATTCCCAGCCAACTTCTTGTTGGCCGTATTCAAAACAAGTTGAGAAACACGATGAAATGTTCAACACTAAGGGCAGATATTATTTTACGTAATGATATGCGCTCAACGGGATCGTTTGAAAACAAGCTCTTTAAATCCTACTGCATATGCATGAGGAAGGCCTGTAACTTTCTTGTTAAAGCTTTAGATTACATGCTAGCAAAACAATTAGGTCGACCAACTTAGCTTGCTCTCGGCATCATCTCATGTTACATGAACATCCAAGTCAATTGACGATGAAATGATATGAAGAGTGCAGAAGGGTAATTAGGTTTTATGGCTAACTGAATTAAATAGTGTCGATGGATTTCGTGAATAAACTGAAAATATCCTTCGTGTTTTTGAAATGAAAATGACCTCAACAACATCGTGCACAATATTGACTTGCAATATGAGCTAGGTACGTTTTGGATTTTATTTATATTGGAATTATTTGTTATTATGAACCTAATTAATAACCTAAATAATCACACTATTCGAATTCAGCGCTCGGCGTCAACCGTTTAAAAACCACTAGTATGGAACAAGTTGCTAATGAACGAAAATAATTTTTGCAATCTGGCGCTAGAATAGAAGCAGACACAGAACGGAGTCAAATATAAAATTATAATTAACCAGGAGCGCATAATTTCACCATGAAGGTGAACTGGTCACGAGCAGACCATATAAATGGAAATGCAAGTGTTTTATCTCATTTCCCTATTAATTGGAATCCTGGTCACCCTGCTCGTGACAGCAAGTAGTGACGGAAATGGACACTGTTATCTGGTACCCTAAAAAGCTACATGCCCCACCGTTCATTCGACCCAAAAATAATATTCGACCGATGTCCCCTCATGGATACAGTGCAGCTGTACCGCGAGCGTTCAATAACCATGGATTCAAATTTGATTGAAACTACTATTCTTGCTAGTACACTTACAGTCTTCATGATCAATAATTTTGTCCCCCTTATAACCCTGGATTTATTCGCTTTTAGGTATATCCCGGGGAAAATGTTGCTGAAGCTATGACACTACCTACTGATTTGTCATTCAACCTTTAGTCCCTGCAGGCTTCACATGATTCCATCAAAAATGAAGAGCTAATCGCTGGTCGGTTGAGCTCATGCAAGCTTTTCAAAGCTTGTACCGGTGCCCGCCCAAGACGACAACCAGAGTCGCCGCGAACTCTTTATCCCAATCGGGGATATAAATTCCCGACGCGCTAGTCCGCTTGCACACCCCGGCCGCAAATATAGTAAATAATAGTAAATAATAGTAAATACAATACTTAAACTTACTAACAAAATATGGTACTCAACACTGAGGACTGCGAGGGAGTAACGGAATAATGCAGGACTCAGTATACACTCCAAAATATTAAAATCTATTAGAGATATCTATTATTGTGGGATAAATTATTTTTCTAGGAGAAACTCTACAAAATTTTCCTTAAAAGCTCATTATTTTTAGTGTAACACAACATTTAATTGGGGTTTAAACCAAAATCCCCGGAGTATTCACCTATTCTGTTCAATGGGAATACTTTAATCTATGTGACTTTGATATGACCACATAGATTCTGCAATACTTTTATACGTAATTTTGTGACTACATTACTGCTCTAGCAATATAAAGAATTATGTGGAACCAAACAGCACCAACCCTAAGTTATTCAGCTCCTCAATACCGTTCTGTCAATCAATAGCCCCACTCGTTTCGCTTTTTAGACCTCATTGAACAAATTTGGTTCCATGTCTGTCTGTCTGTCCGTCGGTGTGGGTGCAATTCCTTGCAACGTCCATATATAACTATACGAAGGAACGGTCGTAATGAGCTAATAATAATAATAATACCTACTTCCTTTGTGCACTGCGCTAATATGAGTATGAGTAGTTGTTCTCTATCATCTGCGAATATAATTATGTTCCGGAATTCGATTGTGCTTTTTTGTGCGGGTTGTTGTATGTTAGCTGCGTTTCTGTTTCGGATTGTTGAGTTTTACGGGAGAAAAATTCGCGCGCTGTTGGCTGGGAGTGGCTTGGATGCTGAGCTGGAAAACTGCGACACTCGTGATGGTACCCGGCCTTAAACCCTTCAACAGATCTGGTTTCACGTAGTGTAGTTGGGCATTTCATATGAAAATGTAAGCTTCTGTCTTTCACCTCTTCCTGGTTATGGAAAGCATGCCGATGGTCAAATTTAAGGGAACAAATTGCAGTTAACCGCGTACCTATGGCAGATGAACGAATATTCTATCGGATTCTTCGTTCCTCGAAACCTGAAAAAAAATTCTAAGGGAGATTTGAATCTTTATTTACCGACTCCAAAGGTTTATTATTGAAAATAATGAACCAAAACTGACTTTTTTTACGTTGTAAAATATTACACAACGGTTTATTATTTTTCTGTAAAGATTCCTGCGTGCCTGTTTTCTGTTTGAGAATAATCATGAGAAATTCAGAATTACGGATTCAGGAAAGTGCATGCGCAGTTGCCGTACTCATGATCCAGTCGTTTGTAATTCGTATGGGACCATCTAGCGTCCAACCCGCAAATTTCAGCAAAATGGGATTTGAATTGAGAATGTTACGCGAAATTAGACCAAGAAAAGTATGAATTACGGCCTACGGCGCCGACATACAACGGACGGACAGAATAATTGTTTGTTAATTGTATTTTCGAATTCTGCGTACCTTGACCAGGAGACCAAATTTCGACGGGGGTTAACATTTTATTTTCTCATGCTCGATTCTGAATGTGCATTAATGAAATAATAATAACAAATTGAGGCCTTCCTATATAAAACAACGGTAATACAGCATGCTTCGAATTGCATTAATTAAAATAGATCCACACAACACACCAAATTTATTAATTATTATATTCATCACATTCTATAGATTTTCAGAGAGCGATATAACATTATGAAGTACCTATACGGTGAGCAGAGTTATACATACATAAATACAGCTTCCGCGAGCGATGGAGTATTCGACATACCACGCAATAATTTTCCTCAGTGCTAGTATTTTTAATAATAATCCGTAATGGATCGAGGAATGGAGGGTAGGCGGTTCGAAGAACTGTATATTGATGGATGGGACGCTGAAATTCACGTTCCATCACTCTTGAAAACGCTGAGTATGATGCGAAAGCTCCTAATTGATTTTATTGATCCTCCATTTAAGAGGGATTGGTCTTAACAAACACGATTCTTTATTCGACATCGGGATCGAGAGGAGGGAGGAAGGATTCTGAGTTGAATGAACCAAAAAACCTGCGTCCTTGCTAATGATCGTAATTAAGAGACAAAAGTGCTGAAGCCTTTTAAGATTTTCCACGGCCTATACCCCCATAATTACGGGTCTTTTGAAGGGGTTTTCAATGTTCTTGTCAGTTGCGATGAGGTAAAATCCGAGCAGGCGTCTGAAGGAAAGGTGGGGAGGTTTGGGAAACTATACCTTCTCGCAGAATTAACTAAACCAACAAGTGGTCCTCGTATACCGACATCGCCCTACATCCTTCAAGGACGACGACGTCTCATCGTGAATTTCGCGGGTATGGAAAATTGTTCAGGCTTATCATCCTAAGAACTTCAAACCATGGAGTTTTAGACTCTAAAACATCAATCAACGTGGTACTACTGTGTCCACCAATAATTATCATCTAAAACTGATCCCGAGTCTACCAAGGCTGCGGAATCCTTGCGCCCGTTTTTGGGAGGGAAAAAGTTTGTGTCCGCAAATCCTTGCAACGCGCATAGTTATACGAAAGCCAGGTAATTTTTTTTTAAATATTTATTTCCTGTATGTACAGTTATAACTTAACAAACTAAACATGCGTAATTTCCCTTTTGAGGATAAACCTCGCGCTAGGGAAAGGGTTACTCTTTATGGTCTTCAAACAGTAAATATTTTTCCGATAGATTTTGCCGATTTCGCAGCGATAACTGCTGGCATATTTGCTACGCCGGGCGCCCACCGCTCGGCACTCTGCAATTTAGTACCTACTAAAAATCTCGAATACCCACAGTAACAAACACAGCGCAGAACGGCACCATAAAATGTGGACAATCAGTCAATTCAACAAATCAGTAATATGTGGTACGTAACAATCACACCAAAACTAACAATAACAATCTAGCCTTAGTTCGCATAAAAATACATCTTGAGTAGATTCTTAAAATTAGATAAATTATTGCATATTCTTATTTCTTGAGGTAACGCATTAAACAGTTTCACAGCCTGATATTTGTATGAGTTATGTGCAGCCGTAGTGCGTCGAAAAGGGAGTTTCACACGATATTTATCGAATGATCTAGTTGGATTTGCAACTAGTTCCAAGACACCCCTATTGAACTCCCTGAACACATATATTAACCCACCCATGGGGAAACCTTGTCACAGATCTTCCTCAGACTAAGTACTCTGAGGAAGAGTTAATATCTTTCTTTCCTCATAAGTATTTTTATAATGCTCTTTTGGGAAATGTAAAGGGGGTCAAGTATGGTATTATTGGCATATCCCGATGAGGCAATGCCGTACGAAATAATTGACTGGACCAGTGCGTAATATAACATTTTCTGATTTTTTAAAGACATAATATTCCTCACTTCAAGAAAAATCGGTATGATTTTCCTAATTGTATTATTCAAAGCCTTAACGTGTTCTTCCCACGACAAGCACTGGTCAACAATCACTCCCAAATACTTTGTTGAGGCGACCTACTCAGTACGAGGACAATAACACAATTCATGCTGACTACAGTCCTCCACGTAGCAAGGAATGTCACCAATGATCGGCACAGTCGACGAACGCAGCGAAAAGCCAAAACATTTGTTTTACTAAGATTTACCTTCATGCTGCGCTCCCTCAGCCATCTACCTATACATACCATACTGTTTTTTGTTTTCTGGACAGATTCATCCCATGTTGGACCACTTGTAATGAGCACTGTATCATCCGCAAACGAAACTAATTTTCCCTCAACACCCTCCAGATTCAACAACCCGTTGATTTAAGCAATAAAGCAGGTTGGGCCAACCACAGTTCCCTGAGGAATCGAGAACTTGAAGGAACGCGTCTCACTCAATGTGCCTTCAATTTTAACACGCTGTTTCCTATCTGTTAAATAGCTACTCATCCATTTAAAGAAGGAATGTTCAAGCCCCATGTTACTCAAAGTATGCAGTAACTTATCGTGCGGAACTGAATCAAAAGCTTTGGTCATGTCCATGCAGGTTACCATAGGTTTATGACCGATATCTAAGCTTTCTTTAACATTCTCAACCAAAAACCAAAAACCAAAATTGGAGGGTAGTTAGAGGTTGGGCCCATATGAATTTCATCACTGCCTCGATCGTCTGGGCATGGCAAAAGAACCCTAGCACACCCATAAATCCAGTCCTACTCGGCCGATCTTGACAACCACCTAGGTTTTTCAAAGATCGGGCTTTTATTAGTGGCATTAACAAATAAAATAACTTCCTTCACTGCTAACTAATTTACCTGTATGGATGGATTTATTACAGTAGATAGCTATGCCGTTTTTTAAATATGTGGAACAAGAAAATAAAAAGAAGAGCAAACAAAGAACAAGAAAAGAGTCTATCAGTTCTTTCAGTATTTCAACTTCTATTCAAAATGATTTGTGTAATTTGTCTGTATTAATACATATTTAAGATCAAGTCAATAATATAGTCCAGGTATACCCTGTGTTTCAGAAAGTATGAAGTTTTGGTATGGGTTTTGGTTTATCCGAATAACAATTTTTTTAAGGAGCCCAATGTTGACTGGCGCGGCTGTCCTAGTATTTTCCTATAACTGCTATCGGAAAATTTTGATGTGAGAAACTTTGGGTGACAAGATGATCACTGATGTATCATTTTATTGTTGCTGCTTCACGCCGAAAAACAAAATTCGTAAAATTCACTGAAACGGAGGGATCATAGTGAGTTGATCAAGAAATAATCCATAATATTATTAATATTATTATTGTATTTATTTATTACATTAATATTATTATATTTCTGGGAACAAAAGGTTTTGAAACAAGCCTCGGCTTTGTGGCAACAATTTGAAAATAGCACTGAGAGTAGGTGGATGATTTTTTCCAAAAATTCACTTATTTTCATGGGCTTGCGAAAAAATCATGATCCAGGCCCGCATTTGAGAAAATATCAAAGCCAGTCCTGCTGAGGAATTCTTATGTATCCACGCTAATATGCTAATAATTTAAGCAATTAACTTAATCAGTTAACTTAAGCAATTAATTAACGGTTTAGATGTTGAAGCCATTCGTCAGACAAACCTCAATAAGCAACAATATTACTGTATGATAAGAGAAAAATGCTGAAGTGTTAGCCCTGGGCTGCCTTCTACTCAAATCGACCATCATAAAAATATAAATATCTACTCCCTCCGTACGACGTGAAATTATTCCTTCAGAATAATGGAGTAGGTATATGGTCCAGGCATAGCCAGCTCAGCATCACTTTAGTATACCTTCGGAAGGAACTTTGCATCTGACCACAAGTGGGCGATAAATCCTGCACCTTCTAAAGGTTGGTGGGATCTCCATAGGATGCCGTCATTTCAAGAACGCTAGTAATTTGACCGTAAACCGAATTTATGAGCGTGTCCTTCGATTATCTCTTTAACACACGGGTTCTGTCCACTGCGGGTTTAAGTCGGTAACAACAGGTTTAAGTCGGTGGGAGGTGGGTGGGGGGGGGGGGGGGAGTTGTTGGTCTTTTAACCATAAATGAGTTTTGTTAAAAACCAAAGTAGTGACTCTAAGTTGGTCTCATGCGATAGGCACATCAAATATAATTTTATCGCCAGTTCCCGCCATTCCGATTTTTCAACAGCTTTGGGAAAGAATTACAGTTACAAGCTGTATTTGACCTAAAAAAAATTTTAAAAATATGTGTAATTCTTGTAATGAAGTTGGTAACTCTTTTAGAAGCAGTTTTCCGCAATTTTTACTCCAATTCGTAAGGCAAAATTCACATAGTTTATTGCTTCTTAGTCTAGAAGGGTAGCGAGAGCACTGTGATCATTTTCGAGAGGAAAATGTTTGTCTTCCAATACTTAGGTACCTATCTCTTAACCATCGAGTTCTTCAACTCAGATCTCTCTGAACAAATTAATTTGGGTCCCTTAAATTGCGGAAATGGATGCTGACTGCTGTGATTAATTCGCTCATGTCCGATGTAAATTACAGCTGTATAATCCTCTATATTAGAGTGGGCAGTAACACGAGGGTTTATTTATGCTAAGCCCTCTCTAGCGGCTGCTACAATCAACTTCATTCAGATCACAAATAATTACTAAACCTCCCCTCTCTCCTCCTCCCTAAGAAAACCCTGACACTTACTAAATCTCCCCTCCATCCTCATCCCTAATATACCCTGGCAATTATTATTAAATTCAATCCAACAGTTTAGTACTTACCTATTCTATTTATGTTGTAGTAACTAGCGACAGAGGAAACTTACAATCTTAGATTTACGATAAATGATCTACAATGGTTCTTGATTCGAGCTGATTGATAATGTTTCAAACCATCAACATTAAACGATTTTTACTGTGGATTTCATTCAATTGTATACTCAGACTCATGTCAGCCAACTACAGTATAACAACTGTAAGTAATAACGAATAAAACGCTGCAAATCTTACACAAGGGTTCATTCTTATTTTCCTGTATAGAGAGGTATATCCCTTATGCGTAGATCGAAAAGAAAAAAAATTAAGAAAACTTAACCCCCCTCCCCTCTCCACAAATTTTATGGTTTCCGACACAAGGTACGTAGAACCCGAAAATGGAATTAAAAAATATCTGTCCGTCCGCCGTATTCCGTACGGCGTACTTCGCAAGTTTCTTAGTTCCCATGAACCAAAATTAATGAAATTCGATTTGTAGGTTCCGTTTGGCGTCTAGTTGGTCGGAGTTACTGTGAGTCATCTCTAAAGGGTAAAAAATAGGGGTTGAAATTTTCAGAACGCCGGCGTAGCTCGAAAACTTTCAATAGAATGGTATGGTTTTTTAGGCTTTTAAATTGATCTCAAACAAAACCATTTTTTGAGACCACCCGGAGCCATTTGCAAAATGTTCTTGATTAACATCTACTTAACCTGTACAGCCCGTCGAATAATGTGTTGGACAGAGGTTTGTACCAAAATGTGGAAAGCTAGTTTTAAAAGTCACGAACTCGCGTACTAACTTTTAATCTGACATGTGCGAACTAAATATTAACTTTTTGCACACCGGACAATATGAAATTCTGATTTTTTGAGTTGGCATCGCTGTTTTGTAATATTATTTAATTTGAAGTGGAGAAAGATGGTTATCAAGGATTTCGCCGATAGGCACTTTTTTCTTAATCCATTTTTTTTTGTTTTTTCTACAGTTTTGTTGTTCACGGACAAACGATTCATCCAAACCTAAGTCGGAGGGTCCTGCATAGGTTCAGCGAGCATAAAAATTTGAAAAATGACCGAGTATGACTGTTTGACTCTTTTGGACCCATACATCGGACCGAAAATTAGGGCTATAAGGCCCTCTCTGCCATTTTGGCAGAAAACAAACATTATAATACAAGTGGGGGGTTCGCGAAGCCGAAATGGCGTGTTACAGGAGTTGGGGGCAGTGGAAAAATGCATATTTATGTAACTGTAATTGCCGAACGTTAGATAGCGTATACCTCGACTCTGTTTACAGTTTTGTTTTGCGTTTATGTGTGTGTGCATGTTTGCGTTCATGAGTGGGTCCACTGCAAAAAATGACCCTTTTAGTTCAGGGTCTTAGGCTAATAGGAATTCAGTGATCTAATAAGCCGTGAAATAATAAACCATTGTGTAATAATTTGCAGTTTATTTTTCTAGAAAGGAGCATTAGACACAAGTTGCACATTAGCATTGCTTCATGCTTCCACTCACTCGGGTTGTCGGTTAGCTGTGAATTATGAAAATTCCTCAAAAGGGCGAATGCTGTGGAGCGGCACGCTGGAAAGGGGTTTACGGGCAGAATGCGGCATCCACACATCTGCTCTCCGCTACCCCCATCCAGAAGTTCCGCCACCCGCGCCTCTACTGTCAACCCTCGCACAGCCAAAATGGGAGTAGGGTGGAGCAGGATGGCGGTTTGGAAGTTGATTAAAGCCGGAGGTTCTTGTGCGATAAGCTGTCTCGGATATTTGTAGGCGGGGTAATTTTAGGTACAGACTACAAAGTCCTGCGGCGTGTATGAAACTTAGTCCCGTTATTGGAATTATTCGATTCACAATACGTTGCTTCACATCAAAACCCGTTCGAGAACAAGGACTTTGTCGAATGATCAACATGTTGTGTTGTGTTGTGTCACGAACTTCGGTTCCGTATACCTAACATAGTGTCTGCCAACCTTTTGGATTCTAATTTCAATAATAAACATGAGCGTCGAGTGATGAAGCAATTCTCCTCTCATCCTCATATTTTCATTGATTGACGTTTCAAAAGATACGTACAATCGAAAAATCGAAGAAAGATTCCGCCATCCGCTGCACCCTAGTGGACTCAAAGTGGAAAAAGCTGCAAATTATTACACAACGGTTTATTATTATTATTATGATTATCCTGTATATACCCACGCTAGCGCTTTCTAGCGGCTACTTGTGGAAATGTGTGCACATATGCTTGTTACCAACTTCCTCTATTTTTGCTTGTTTTTCCTATTACCTTATTTTCTTGCCAATACTAATAAACTTACCATCTTAAATCCTCCGTCCTGTGATAATTAGGTACATTTATGTGGTAAGAATGACAGAAGTTTATAACGAGTGTGAGGAACGCCATAAACATGAATCGTAGTCTTGAAGTTTTCAAACTTCAAGCCTTTACTATTACCAGAGACTGAGAACAGGACCAGACCAGATCGCCAGTTCAATCGCAGCCTGCCAAATTAATGTAAAATGGTATAACGATGCGGCGGTCATCCAGTGAATCAGTTCTCAACTACATTTTTGGACACATAGTACAGGTTCTTATGGAAACCTTTGCGCAGTTGGATCTTATGAACATACACACAAATTACAGATGAGAGAGTGCATTGCAAATATAGACATTTCCCAGTCCGTATACTGTGACTGTGGACTTTCATAAGTATCAATATGCCTTGCTAAGGTCGTATATCCACTTAATTATCAATTAAAAATTGGTGTGCCAACATGAGAAACAGATGCTTCGCATTATATTATCCACTGGCAGCCCTAAAAGGAAACTTTCTGCGTAACTTAATACAAAAAGTTTCCTTTAATTTATTCGCCTACTTCCACTCCACTAACCTAATCCCCACTGTGGTGCTTTCAATAACCTCCAGGTGGCTAATAAATGCCGGGGCTGGATTTATGTGTCCATCTCGAGAGAAGCTTCACAGAGTTCCTTACCTACGAGCAAAAGTGAGATAATCAGATCATTTCTTTCCTTGGTCTTATTTCATACTTTTCTTCGACGAAGTGGTCTGGAAAGAAACACAAACCGAGAGACCACTCTTTACTTTTGCCATCCTACAGAGTATAATCTTGGGCAAAATAAACTAATGAACAATCGATGCTTTTATAAACGCGAAAGGCGTTTAGCATTCCAAACGTCCAAAATGGGAAATAATTATATATTTATAGTAGGTGCTAATTAATCCCGTGAGCCAAAAGTCAATTTTATCGGTTTAATCGCGCTGTATCGATATATTTAGACGGATGAACTATATTGTGGTAGTAAATAAGTTCAAGGAATGTGTGCCATGTTCATTGAGCACTTCAATGAGCACCGAAAATGAAGCTGGAGGAAAGAAAGAACAGATCGTCGAAAACCTACCAAACCTCTATCTTGAAGTCAACAACAGCTACTACCCGCCTCACTGCTCAGATTCTACTTCTTAGATTTAGAATATAGTGAATACTGGTTTATTCCAAGCATACCTCATGGAATGATTGCCATCATTACTACTAAAGCAATCACGTCCGGTCCTATTCATGAATTTCTACATTCATGAGCAGGTGTAGAACAACAACAAATTAGTTCATTAATATTTCTCGCGACGAAGGTCATGGTGAACCGTTGACTCCCTACGAACCACTGTTTCCCTGTGCAGTGAGGAGGACGGTCTAGTCTACACCGGTGATCAAAGTTAAGGGATCACCCTCCAAAAAAACACAGTTTCAGATTTGCGCTTTGCGCATGGCTGGTAAAAAAATTGTTCTACACCAACGAATTGTAGATTTTTTAAAAATATACATGTGATCGAAGAAGAGTTGACCAATTCCAGCTCATTAAAACGTTCCAATCAAAAATGACCAACGAACATGTTTCGTTGAAAAATCTGATTTTTGCCTATTCAAAGAAATAACAGAATGAATGCTCCAAGTGGACGAATTTGAAAATAGCATTAAAATCGGAAAGCTCGTCTTATCTTGAAGAATTTGGGAAAAAATGACCAAATCCGTTCAGTAGCTGATGTTTGAGAACCAGAAGTCCACCAAAAAAGTTAACAATTTTTAGAAATAATTGCGCTCAACGGATGGGCCTATAGAAACCTGTTCCTTCCTTCCTCCTCCGTTTAAAATCCTTTTAATTGCAGCTTTCGGAAATCGGTGTAGATCTCATCTTTTGGGAACCATTACTTTTCTCACCAAGTCTCTGTAGTCGATGTAATCCCTAAAATAAAGCGTTTTACAAAAATTTCTACCACAATAAATGACAATAATTGTTGAAAATAAATTTACTGTAGTATCGGTAGCTCAAGGTTGAGAATAGCATTCTTTTAATAGAGTACCTTTGGACCTCTGTTAATTAAACTAGTTTTCATCGAAGTACAACTGTCTCAAATACCCTGCGAAATTGGTACAATAGTTTCAGAAGAACGTCACTTATGGTTTACAGCTGTATATTAGATGGTTGGCACTAGACCTAGGCACGAAGTCCATGGTGTCCGCGTTTGGGGGAAGTTATCGGACCTACGGCGCCGTTTAGCCGACAATAGGAAGTCGGGATCCCTGGCCATCCGCCGCGGAGGTCCCCCTCTCATGGAGTTTCCTACACCATTGTAGGGAGATCGTGACCCATTTTCACCAAAAGGTCTCCTGGGGGGGGACGGTACATTATGGTATAATGCGAACGCTTGCAAACTTCAATCACCTAATTGTTCTCGTACATAATAAAATTAATAAAATTACCCTACATGGTTGCTCGGAGTAGACAACGAAGCCGATCTGGCGGAGTTCCTGTCTCAAATGTGAGGAGCTTCCATGAAATTATTAGATTGATAAGGTGAGTAGGTACAAGATGGAGCATAACGAATGTGTGTGCAGAATCTGAAATCGCTCTGTTATTTCTGTATGTCTGTGACTCTGTAAACCTTAGAAAAATTTCTCAGTAGGTACCTATTCGTTCCAAAATTTCCAAAGGTGGAGGGGGGGGGGGGGCAAAATGCACAAAATGCACCTCCTTGGAGCATAACGAATGTTTGCAAAATTTCAGCTCGATCCATTGTCTGTGAGGCCCTGTCCAAGAAGAACAATGACAAAGAGAACCAGAAAAACTTGAAAATAGCGATTTTCAAGCTTTCATAACTCCGGCATCTGATAGTCCCGAGGGTTGAGATTTAGTATACATCCTCAGGGGCCCCTCGAGAATAGGTGAACGAAAGATCCACACCGGAGACTTCCAGGAGGCCGAGCTACGGGTGGAGGGGGAGGGGGGGCTACTTGTTTTGTCGTGTAAACAATGTCTGGGTCGCTGCAGGTAGTTATGGAGGTTTTCGGTTTCTAGGCCGGGGGGGAGGGGGGTTCGTAATTTACAGAAATGTCAATTTTACTAAAATTTCGTAATATACAAAATCCCTCGTATCGGAAACTGTGTTTTTTTCGAGGGTAATCCCTCAATTTCGATCACCAGTGTAGTTCAGTAACTTTACGGTGCAAGTAGAGTGACCTGAGAGGGATAAAGTGGGACTTTCTTGGAAACTGATTCAAGAGGTGAGATTCTACATACTGCTGAGTTAAAGGTACTTCAAGAGAAGCATTATTACGATCACTGGACTACAAGTTTGCCACTTGGCTTCGAATTTTGAATTCGGTGATTTATATTCCATTCTTAACACAGTAATGGAACATATTGCAATGGGGAATGCAAAATCCCACGATAGATCTTTTCTTCGCGGTCAGTCCAGTTACAAATATCGGTTCAATTCTTAGCACAACAATTGACACAACAACTAACAAGGTGTTGAACAATAATTATCAAGTTGAGATGTGAAACGGGAAAGAAAGATTCGGTTTGACGAAGACGACATATTTCGGGTGCTGAGGGTCCTTCCAGGTGAGAGTAGGGTCGGTGACGTAACGGTATCAAAGCAACTCAAATTTATGCATAGGACCTTGTAGCCGTCTTCCCATCTTCAATAATAACCATCATATCTACCAGACACATAAAAATTACAGCACATAAAACAAGCTAATTGTAATACCCATCACTACACCAGTAAAGTAGGTATGGAGGAGTTTGTGACCTATGCATAGGTAGACGCATATATTCTGAAAAGTCCTCACTTGTTGGCTGGGACTTGGCAGAGTCTGCTGTGAGCAAACGTAGGTTAGGAGAAAGGTCTAAAAGTCTGGATAGATGAAGGTGAAAAGCAATTCGAAAGGGCAGCCCACAAATCATGGAGTAGTAACTGGCGTGGCACTCGGTGGAGGTCCCAAAGGCAATGCTGATCCGAGATTCGGATAAGGGAGTTCGGTGGCGGTTCGAGAATTGGGTCGTAGGTGGAAGGGTTTGTGAAGTATGGGGTCCGTTGGGCTCTCGCACCTCCCTATCAGCCAGGCTTTACACTCGACTCCTGTAACCTCTCGCAATTTGAATTTATATTGTTCCACGTTCTTAATTTGTAAATACAATGATGGGACCTCGAACAGTCATAATATTAATCTAATAAAATAATTTCTCTCCAGCAGTCAGTTTGATGGATGAGTGTGGTTTAATAGATGGGTGTGTGATAATCCTTGATTGATAATAATTTAAATCCTGTTTATTCTAATTCGTTTAGTAAAAATTTTATCCGTGACACCCCGGAAAATCGATAATTTATCAGAAATACTTTACAGCAAAGAGAATACAAATTTCCTCAATATTAGGTTTTATCCATACACAGTGAATATTAAACATTTATTCGGTGTAGGTATTGTAAATAAAATGACTGTTAGACCGTTAGACTTGGCCCCTCACCGAGTAGTCTTCCAATAAATATTTGATAGATTTTTTTTTAAACACTTCTACGTTATTTATTTTTCGTACATAATCATTTAAGCTCGATGGTATTTTTGGTTTATTATTTACAATAATGAACCTTTGGAATCGAGAATGAACCAAAAAAAATGTAACCCCCCCCCCCCCCTCTCAAAATTTGATGGTTTCCGTTTCAAGGTACCTACGTAGAATCCGATAATGGAATAAAAAATTTCTCTCAATCCGCCGCCGTACGCCGTACACCCTACTTCGCACTTTTCTTAGTAACAATGAACCAAAATTAATGAAATTTGTTTGTACGTCTCGTTTGGGGTCTAGTTGGTCCGCGAAGCTCGGCGTTAATGTCAATCACCTCTAAGGGGTGAAAAATAGGGGTTGACATTTTCATGACGCCTTAGCTCGAAAACTTTCAATAGAAAGTGTGGGGGTTACCCACAGTATCAATTCAAATGTGCGCCACCCAAATTATTATAACCCGTCACCATGTACCTATATAATTAACAGTTGTAATACAAAATTACATTGATTCGTGCCCACAGTCTGATTCGCTTGAACAAAACTACTCTAAACCGAAACACAACTCATAGGACAAACGCCCTATAATTGGTGATCCCCCCGACGTGATACGCAACCTTCTGAATCAGGTGACGTGATCACGGCGGAAGGCAACCCTCCCGTGCTGAGATCAGCACTGCAACAGCTCCAAACCACAGCAGCGGTAGCCTAGACGCTCCGACTCGGGCCGTAGAAGAAATAGAAAAAATAGAAGAAATAGAGAAAAAATACCGAAGAAATATAATAAAAAGAAGAATAAATAGAAAAATATAAGAAATATAATAAAAAGAAGAAATAGAAAGATAGAAGAAAACAGACGCTCAAGTTCCCAAGACGCGGTCGGGACGACAAGAAAAGTTTCCAAGCCTGGAAGGGTTGGGTTACCCGCAGTATCAATTCAAATGCATGCGACCCAATTATTATAACCCGTCACCATGTAACTATATAATTAACAGTTGTAATACCAAATTACATTGATTCGTACACGAACCACCGACTAATTCGCTTGAACAAAACTATTCTAAACTGAAACACAACTCATAGGACAAGCGCCCTATAGAAGGGTATGATTTTTTAAATGTTTTTAAATTGATCTTGAACTAAAGAATTTTTTGATACCACCCCGAGCATTGTAAGACCAGCCATTCGTTTGCACCCAAAAGCTTCGTCAACACGATCAACATGATCATGAATCAAACTGTATAAATCCGGCCCAGTTATCATCATCATCACCACCTGATTATAATCGCGGATGGCTGTATGAAGTCGAGTTGTTTGTTCTGTGATATTATTCCATTTGAAAAACGCTGCAAATCCCTGCACAACGGTTTATTATTTTGTACAGAATACCCTCCTGTTACAGATCACAGGTCTCCGTATAGATAACCCTTCTACATAACATATGTACTATTCAACACATATTACGTAGATCGCGGACCCTCCGTAGGTTAGTACCTAACCCCGTACTCGTTACTAGGTACCTATCTAAACCGTTGTGTGATAATTTACCTGTAAAGGTTCCCCTTCTATGGAGATAGAATAATGAACCGTTGTGTAACAATTTGCCCATCAATAATACTTCAACGGTTGTTCAAGTTTCAAAAGTACCTATCAACAAAATCCAGCCCCTTCTTGGTAGATGAGCCGTTGTGTAATAATTTACCGTTGTGTAATAATATACCGTGGTGTAATAATTTACCGTTGTGTAATAATTTGCCGTTGTGTGATAATTTGCCATTGTGTAATAATTTACCCATCAATAATACTTCAACGGTTGTTCAAGTTGCAAAAGTACTTAGGTATCAACAAAATCCAGCCCCTTCTGGGTAGATGAGCCGTTGTGTAATAATTTACCGTTGTGTAATAATTTACCGCGGTGTAATAATTTACCGTTGTGTAATAATTTACCGTTGTGTGCTAATTTACCGTTGTGTAGTAATTTACCCATCAATAATACTTCAACGCTTGTTCAAGTTTCAGAAGTACCTACCAACAAAATCCAATAGTCCATCACTTGCCAAATGAAATAATATCGCAGAACAAACAACTCGACTTCATACAGCCATCCTTCACTACAGCCCTTCTGGGTAGATGAGCCGTTGTGTAATAATTTACCGTTATGTAATAATTTGCCATTGTGTAATAATTTACCTATCAATAATACTTCAACGGTTGTTCAAGTTGCAAAAGTAGGTACCTATCAACAAAATCCAGCCCCTTCTGGGTAGATGAGCCATTGTGTAATAATTTACCGTGGTGTAATAATTAACCCATCAATAATACTTCAACGCTTGTTCAAGTTTCAGAAGTACCTACCAACAAAATCCAATAGTCCATCACTTATCAAATGAAATAATATCGCAGAACAAACAACTCGACTTCATACAGCCATCCTTGATTATAATCAGATGCTCCGTAGTTATGATATCCGGGCCAGATTTATACCGTTTGATTCACGATCGTGTTGACAAAGCTTTTTGGTGCTCACGAACGGCTGGACGTACGATGCTCCGGGTGGTCTCAAAAAATTGTTTAGCTCAAGACAAATTTAATAACGTAAAAAAAACCATACTCTTCTATGGAAAGTTTTCGAGCTACGGCGTTCTGAAAATTTCAATCCAGGGTAATTCAATCAAGGGTAATTTTATCCTATGGAATAGACCTCAAAAAATATGTTTAATACGTAACGTTTTCAAAGCAGAATTTCAGAGAGGGGAGGAGGCTGCTTGTTTCACAAAATTACAAAAAACATGTAGTAACGAACTTTCATAAACGTTTTCATGCGTTTTTCTGTTTTTTATAATCCCTGTCTTCACTTCTATTCAGCCACCAATTCGAATAACGAATCAATTCATGAACACTTGCAAATGGAGGATTTTCAATTTATTGACGTAAATGGAACTCCAGCCTTGTGTAAAACCTAAACCCAACATTTTCTTTTCGTTTGAGCAGCGGAATCGTGCAGTGTAAATTCAGAACTTTCCCTCCTGGTACTGGGCATTTGATTTCAAAGTTCCAAGAAGAGTTCGTGATAAAGTTACTATATATTATTCATTAATGCTAATTTACGAAAGCACTGGGCAGTGTCATGATAAATGGCTACGAGAATGAATAGTTGTTATACTACTTACAATGAGAAAGAGACGAAATATTTCCCAATTGACAGCAAAGTAGGCATCTTGCAACTCACCTGCGAGAAAAAGCATTCATGTTATGTATCGTCAATGAGCAATATGGCATATGAATTTATGAACTTTTGACACAAAGAAATATGACAAAAAGCGTTTATTTTTACGAGACATTATGCAGGGTGTCCCGTAAAAACTGTCCAACTTCAGGGATCGATCTTACAAGTGATGTGTAACAAAAAACTTTCGAAGTTTTAACTTCCAATATTTTTTCGTGTATATGAGTTCCAGTGTATAGTTGTTCCGGGTATATGAGTATTTAAATGGCCGTGACTTCCATCCTTTACATATTAATTAAAAAATAAGTTTATCGTTGGGAAGAACATTAATTTATGTGGGCAGACACCTGAACACAATATAATATAATATTCGTATTAATGGAACAAAGTTAAGAAATATATGAAAATGCTTAACCTTGAAAACGTAATATATTAGGTAAGTTAGAATGTTAAAATTACTCGGCTCGAATAAAAAACACATGCATGGAGAAATGTTCGTTTCCCCATCTTCCGAACAGTATAATCAAATGTACTCTAAATACCACCATTAGATGAGAAATCGTTGCTTGAAGGTGAAAAACGCTGCAAATAATTACACAGCGGTTTATTATTATCCTATGGTGTTCTGCGTTTTCTGTTTGAGCATTATAATCAGGCCATTTATTATTGAGATATTGACTAAGACCTCGAATTCACTTTTGCACATGCGCAGTGACCGTACTCATGATCTAATCGTTCTGTATTTCATAGGAGACCACCTAGAACTACACCCGAACTACCTACCAAAATTGAGGAAAATCAGGCCATTGATACGCGAAAAATTTGCCTCGGATTTGCGTTTGAGCATGAGCGTTGGGAATGAACCAATCATAGGATACCA
Organism: Leptopterna dolabrata; assembly: GCA_954871275.1. Classification (NCBI taxonomy): domain Eukaryota; kingdom Metazoa; phylum Arthropoda; class Insecta; order Hemiptera; family Miridae; genus Leptopterna; species Leptopterna dolabrata. Next base: position 39,484,315 of record OX940976.1, read on the forward strand.
TCTGGGGCTCAAACAACAAATTTCAGCAAAACTGAATTCAAATTAAGGCAATTATGTTTGTGGCAAGAATTTGCACGGATACACCGAACCGAATTTGTTCAAGTTACAAAATTAAGTGCCTAACTATCAACAAAATCCAAAATAATGATCTTTCGTCAAATGAAATAATATTAATACAATAATATAATAATATTTCCTGGAGGGAGCTCGAGGGTATTGACCACAGAAAACAGAGATCTACGCAGAAGGGGCATCTATACAGGTAAACAATAAACCGTTGTGTAATAATTTACAGCTTTTTTTTTTTAATTCGCTAACATTGTTGCCAAATAAGCATGTGTTTAATTTCATCAGTTTATCTTACCCAACGTTACCTGTAACATGTAGTGCTTTGTTAAATTTACATTCAGCTTTGTTTGTAAAGTCAAATCTTACATTTTCTATTTCCGATAACCCCCCCCCCCCCCCCCAAATTCAACAATCCTGGCTACGCCTGGTTCAAGGAGAAAGCTCTTAACTTCAAACTTTGGATACAATATCTAAATATTGCTACAAACTTCGTAGGGTTGTTGTCCCACAATAAGAGATCTTCCAAGTGCGATTCTACACACTCTACAGCGATAGTACCGCTCCTCGAGTAGTTCAGGACATAATCCACCAAGAAAGATAAACTAGGCATAAAGTGGGCCTATAAATTGGGCATAAAATATAAAGTGACCCTGAGTATCCAGGTCCTGCCTGTTACAATTCATCCAAAGCACAGGAGTCCAACTCAAAGATTTTCTTATGATAAATTTTCACTTGACCCTTAAAAGCCAGTCGTAGTTGCGCAATAACTTTTTCCATGCATTCATATCCAGGCAGTCCTATATATGGGGCAGAAAAAGAGCCATATGAGCATATTCTCCGGTATAGGAATCTATATAGGAAAATTTGCATCGTTGTTTTATTCCGTTATTGAATTCTACGAACCTACCTTGAATCGCAAACCATCAAACTTGTGGGGGGAGGGGGTTAAAATAATGTATGTTCGATTCCAAATGTTTATTATTGAAATCAAAAATCAAAATTAAGTTATGACGCAAGAACGCTATGAATATATTATCTACAGCATCACAATATGTATAGTTCGATGTTATTTAATCAGATCTCCAGAGTGCGCATAGTAGGTATATTATGAATAAAGACAATTGATAAATGGATTCCCCTCTGAAAATACCTGTGGACTATTTTCTTTCCCTTTAATAACCGTTAATCATGGTTCAGAAAGTCAATATCCACCTTTCGCACTCACATTAACGTATTCTCTTTCCTCTGGAGATCAAATAAATCCACCCTCAGCCCTACCACCGGTTTAGTTAACCTCCGGATGAGAAGGGTTCGGCTGGGAACCAAGATTCGAATAATTGCTACAGGATTGGTTCCGGAGCTGCACCCCGGCTTACTTTGTATTCGGGAGTCGTGAATCAATGCGGGAGCCCTATATTTTCTTTCACTTGTTCCTCCTCCTGAAGGATTCGAGAACGAACCAACTAGAATCAACCTTCCTTCTGTATTCTCGTTGCAATGGATTACCTAACACTTTCAATCATCTGTAACACGTTCTTTGCTATCAAAATGGTGTAAATCAACATGACCATGTACTTAATTTTTGTGATTCCCGGCATAAACTTTGGTTAAATGTTAAAAACAACATCCACATGGTAATAAAAGTTGCGGTCCCGTCGATATTTTTGTACAACCTACCTATTTTGTTCCTCTCATCCAAGACTCAGTTTGAACATGAAGAATGGTTCTACCTGGTATACGTAAATTAGGTATGACATAAAATATGTTGGGTAGATAATAAAATAAAAAATTAAAAACGTTGGATAGATAATAAATCAGATAACAAAATGATTATCTAAATCATTTTAGATCCAACATTTTTTAATAATGTTGAGGCCATTTATTCAACTAAATTGTTATTTATTCAATCCTGACTAGACCTCATGCCGTGGTCGGTGGGTTACCTCAGTTTATGATAGGTAAGAAGTTTTGGTTTATTTTTTTCAATAATGAACCTTTGGAATAAGAGATGAAAACAAATGTTTAACCCCCCTTAAAATTTGATGGTTTCTGTCGCAAGGTATCTACGTAGAACTCAAAAATACAATAAAAAATTTCTGTTTTCTTAGTTAATACCAGTTTTCTTTGTTACTTATGAATAAAAATTAATAAAATTGCAGTGCAGAAGAGGCAGTGATCTATAAAGGAGAATAATCAACCGTTTTTAATAATATGCAGCGTTTTTTCGCGGGTTGTTCGTGCACTGGAGGTTGAAATGAAAACGCTGCAAATCCCTGCACAACGGTTTATTATTTTGTATAGAATACCCTTCTGTTACAGATCACAGCTCTATGTATAGATAACCCGTCTATATAATATGATATGTACTATTCTATTATATGCATATTATGTAGATCGCAGACACTCCGTAGGTTAGTACCTAACCCCGTACTCGTTACTAGTTACCTACCTAAATCACGAGTTAAATGTTGCTAAAATAATTCTGCTGATGACAAACAGTACCTAACAAAAAGAAACACACATAATGAAGTTCTGAAAAGAAATTGTTGATGAGGAGTGAAAAAAGTTGCAAAAGTACCTACCAACAAACTCCAGCCCCTTCTACGTAGATGGTATAATGAACCGTTGTGTAATAATTTACCGTTGAGTAATGATTTACCGTAGTAATAATTTACCCATCAATAATACTTCAACGTTTGTTCAAGTTTCACTACCTACCAACAAACTCCAAAAGAGCCATCATTTTTCAAATGAAATAATATCACAGAACAACCAACTCGACTTCATACTCCGCCAATATAATCAGGTGATCCCTACCAATGATTGGCCGTATTCACAAATTCCTATTGTGGGCGCGTCTCTGGTTACGAGATTTGGTTTGGATTGTATACAATTTCATTCACACTGGAGTCGAAAATGCCTGTTGGTGCAAACTTCGGGGCCTTACTGTGAACGAACGGCTGGACGTACGATGCTCCGGATGGTCTTAAAAAACTCGCAAGTTCAAGAACTATTTAAAACCGTAAAAATATTTACGTAAAAAAATGGTATAGGCGTTTTGAAAATTTCAACCCCTATTTTGAACCCCTTAGAGATGACTCACAGTAACGTCGAGCTTCGAGGACCAACTAGACGCCGAACGGAACCTATAACCCGAATTTCATCAATTTTTTTTCATGGTAACTAAGAAAAGTGGCCCGTACGGCGTACGGCGTACGGCGTACGGCGTACGGCGGACAGACAGAAATATTTTTATTGCAGTTTTGGATTCTACATATCTTGAAACGTAAACCATCAAATTTTGAGGGGGGGTAAGAATTTTTTTTTTCATGCTCGATTCCAATGGTTCATTATTGAAAATAATAAACCAAAATCTACTCATTTACGAACTAGAAAAAATTAAAATGTCTCCCGAATATGTGTACATTGTTACTTTAATTCAACAGTTGTTACACTAATTCAACATTGAACTAAAACATCCGTGTAAACATGAGCAACTACTTTAAATGGAGAAACCACTCTTCGATTACGTATCAAACCCTTGAGAAATCAGACGACGGGTTTGATGAAGTTCACACTGAAACATCTGTATTTATATCCCCCAAATAATGGTACCATCTCGAAATACGCGTTAACCCTTTCAGGCGCGCACGCCTCTGTGTGTGCGTGCGTGCGCGCGTGCGGGTGTGTGTGTGTGTTCTGCATGCGCGCGTGTGTGTTTGCGTGCGTGTGTGTGCGGTTTTTTTTACATTTTCCTAGCACTAGTAGATACACCGTAGCACAATGGAATTTATTCAAGCCTGCTCCCCGAGGGATTACCGGCGTTTTAATTTCAGCAATATATTTGTACAAAATCACAAGCATTATAGCGAAATACTCCAACATCACTGTTTATTGCTATTTCTATCCAATGCACTCTTATCCGTCACGCGATTTCTGACGATGTAATCATTTTTATCAAACACAGCAGAACCTAATCACTTTTACAATAACTCCATGTCCATGGAGTTTAAAAATATCGTTCTGTCTTGCAGATGTTGGTTTATTATTTTCAATAATGAACCATTGGAATCGAGCATGAAAAAAAAAATTCTTACCCCCCCCCTCAAAATTTGATGGTTTACGTTTCAAGGTATGTAGAATCCAAAACTGCAATAAAAATATTTCTGTCTGTCCGCCGTACGCCGTACGGGCCACTTTTCTTAGTTACCATGAAAGAAAATTGATGAAATTCGGGTTATAGGTTCCGTTCGCTGTCTAGTTGGTCCTCGAAGCTCGACGTTACTGTGAGTCATCTCTAAGGGGTTCAAAATAGGGGTTGAAATTTTCAAAACACCTATACCATTTTTTTACGTGAATATTTTTACGGTTTTAAATAGTTCTTGAACTTGCGAGTTTTTTAAGACCATCCGGAGCGTCGTACGTCCAGCCGTTCGTTCACATAGTAAGGCCCCGAAGTTTGCACCGACAGGCATTTTCGACTCCAGTGTGAATGAAATTGTATACAATTCAAACCAAATCTCGTAACCAGAGACGCGCCCACAATAGGAAATTTGGCGGAGATGAAATCATTGCTAGGGATCACCTGATTATATTGGCGGAGTATGAAGTCGAGTTGGTTGTTCTGTGATATTATTTCATTTGAAAAATGATGGCTCTTTTGGAGTTTGTTGGTAGGTAGTGAAACTTGAACAAACGTTGAAGTATTATTGATGGGTAAATTATTACTACGGTAAATCATTACTCAACGGTAAATTATTACACAACGGTTCATTATACCATCTACGTAGAAGGGGCTGGAGTTTGTTGGTAGGTACTTTCGCAACTTTTTTCACTCCTCATCAACAATTTCTTTTCAGAACTTCATTATGTGTGTTTCTTTTTGTTAGGTACTGTTTGTCATCGGCAGAATTATTTTAGCAACATTTAACTCGTGATTTAGGTAGGTACCTAGTAACGAGTACGGGGTTAGGTACTAACCTAAGGAGGGTCTGCGATCTACATAATATGTATAGAATAGTACATATCATATTATATAGACGGGTTATCTATACATAGAGCTGTGATCTGTAACGGAAGGGTATTCTATACAAAATAATAAACCGTTGTGCAGGGATTTGCAGCGTTTTTTAAAATCACATCCATCGTTGGAATCGGCCACATATCGCTTTGTAGGACGCATCGCCTTTCAAGACGAGCACGCTGTTGCTCGATATGCCCACAACGAAATAGGAATCCCCATCCTCTATCTCCACCTATCATGTACACGAGGCGCCCTCGCTGAGGTTGAATCGGTGGAGAAACTCGCGAACTCTTCCTTGCCCAGTTAACAACAGAGTTAACCGCCAAGACATGGGAAGGTCAACCCGGAGCCGACCGCCAATCCTTGGGAAGAAGGCCTTTGTTCTCCTGCCGTCCGCCGTTTCTCTGCACATCTGATCCCACCGCTGGAAACTATGAGCACCACAATCTCGCTTCACCTCAAGACTTTCGGTATCAGCGAGAAGGCGATCGGAAGGGCCTCGTCCATGGTTGCATTCTTTGCACAGGAATCCGCCTCCTCATTCCCTGCAGTACCGGCGTGTGCCCGGCTGTACTTAATCCCAACTCTCTACCTCTTCCGTTCCATATTTATATACCTGCTGTTACAGAGTGGGTTAGATTGTGTCTAAGGCCATTCAGGCCCGTTAAAATCAGTCAGATCTTTACTTTCCGCTTGAACCTCACTCTTTCTTGACAATACAGCAGGCCCCCCTGTCCCCTCTGGCGTTAGCCACACTCCCTCATGAGTGTGCCTGGGATGGACCACGTGGAGGTGCCAGTTTTACAGGGGATTTATGGGACAGGGGTCGACGGCATCCAGATCCAGGTACTCTGCCTCCTCTTCTCGTAACTTGAGGTTTTCCCTGTTCCGTCGAAATCGCTGTCAGTCTCGGTGTGCCCGTTGCTGCCACGTATTGCTCAGTACTAGTGAAGCAGAGCGACTACTCCCCACCCATTAAACCTAGTATCACAGAGTAACAATCACACTCGGTTGCCCTACACTGTATGCCCATTCACTCAATAAATACGATCACATCAAATCACGAACACATACATACTAGCCAGTAGGGCTGGGGAAAACCCCACTGGCACCCTCGAGCCCACCCTACAATGGATGAGGGGTTTAACTTCGCCGCCCATACAGCGTAGTTTCCCCCTCTCCATCCTCAAGAAAGGTAGGGAGGCAGTGTGACAGCTGCCCCCAGAGACACTGGTTTGGTTATAACGCAGTGCCTCCATGAGTTGACGATTCGTTTCCGTGAATCGACCACCCTTTCAGCCGCGTGTCAAAAAGATCGAGAAGAGCCCGCATCCAAGATGGACGGGATTCCCATATACCGTCACACTCCTCCCCTTAAAAACATACCTCTTTGAAGAAGAAGTATGTGAAATTAATATACACGGGACTGAAAGTAGTATGGAGTTCTGATTCAGGAAGGTTCATCTGAAAAACTCCAAAGCTGATAGGTTCCATCGTACCGAGAATTGTTACTGGTGGAGAACTTAGCTCCTTATCAATATCACTTGGCGGACTTGGGCAAAAAATAAAAGAAAATAAGTAGTTGTCAGAGGTTCTGGTTCAGGAAAGTTCATCTGAACAACCTCTGGGTGACTAACCCCCCATCATAAGATGGAACAACTGAGAAAAAAAGAGACAAAAAATTGGCATTGAACGCCAGGCATTGAGCGCCTTAAGAATAATAATAAGTTTGATAATAATAATAAGTTTGATTTGATTACGAAAAAGAAAATTGAATGGCCGAAGTGTATATTGATAAACAAAGGGTTATTAAAAAGAGGATTCCTTCTGGAAAACCTCAGTTCTAATCCTTCTGGAAAAGCTCTCAAAAAGTGGAGAGGGTACCGAGGATAAAATCCAGCACATACCCACCAACCACGCTCTGCTACCATGCAATGGATGAGGGGTTTAACTTCGCCGCCCATACAGCGTAGTTTCCCCCTCTCCATCCTCTAGAAAGGTAGGGAGGCAGTGTGACAGCTGCCCCCAGAGACACTGGTTTGGTTATAACGCAGTGCCTCCAGGAGTTGACGATTCGTTTCCGCGAATCGACCACCCTTTCAGCCGCGTGTATTATTCAACGGCAGCGATTCTCCGAAATTCCGTTACTCAACGTATCCAACGGTCTGTGTTATCCTTCCAAATGACCGTAACAACAATCTCAACCCCTCTCGGATGCTCATGGCTTCTAATATAAAACCAAGGTACAGATGTTATCTCCCCTTCACCTGGATTTTTTAATTAAGCTCCGAAAAGCGTGGGTTTACTTTGGCTAAGATGAAAACCGGAAGATTGGATATACAGTTTGGGAACGAAGGGAGTGGTGGAGAAAAGGGATGGCTTTGATCTTTTGTATTTAAGGCTCGCATACATACCACTGCTGGAAGGGTTTAGCAGGTTTCGCCGGTCAAATTTAAAATTCCCCTGTAACACGGAAAGATAAGAGAGTTCTATATAACATGGCAGTTCAACTTTTTTACTGCAAATACCCGTGTTCCTCGTATGAAAATGGTAAAAAATCTTCAAAAACTCTTCTCTTGAAGCAAAACTTCTCACGACTTTACAAACCATAAAATGATTTTATTATACTATAATTTATTAAACCATATTTCTCAAGTAACGTCAGAAGACCTTCTTCTATCACGTTTTTTCTCCTTTTTTAGGTCTGAACTACAGCGTTTATTTTATTATTAACTACTAATCCTCCGCCCAGGAAATCTCCTACCCTATCATTTTTGAAATTCTGATGGTCGCTGGACCCCGATGATTCGTTTGGCAGTGAACAACAAGTTGTCCATATATAAACCATAGGTAGAACGTGCCAACAAGATCTATCTTCTTCAAACTTCAAATGACTCTCACGGAACAAGGGAACAACAAACTCAATTTCGTGAATCCATGCATTATAATCATGGATCTATGGACATAATCTATGGAGTATGCTGAAGAATGACGATTTTAGACCAAAATTTAACGTAAATTTGAGGCTGAAACCTCGTTAGAACCTCAATTTTCCACTCTGGTCAAAATCGACTAAGATATCCGGTCTTCTCGTCCCAAAAAAATATGGAAAATGATACCTCAAAAGCTCATGTTACTAAAACACAAAAAATACCTATTTTTATACAAATTTTTCACTCATAACACCCTTGGGTATATTCCGATCGGGCTGCAAAGTTTCGGGGCACAACTAGGGCCCAAATGGAGCATGTGTCGGAAATAAAACATTTTTTAGGCCGAAAATGAATCAGGTATGCATGATACGGCGTACGGCGGACGGACATTGCATTTTCTGAATCTACGCACTTTGAAACGTAAAAGAAAAAAATTCTAAAGGGGTGTTATAAAAATTGTTCGCTGAGCATTAGGTGTATTATTCACAGAATAATAAACCAAAACTGAAAAACAGTTCACAAATTTCCAAGTTTTTCGGCTGCCCTGATGTACGCACAGGGATCTCGAACTGGAAAACTTGGATTCTAGACAACAGACTACCCACACAATTACAACGTAGTTGAGACCATTAACTTTGGACTTTTTCCAGGTAAAATGTGCCTTGACACTGGACATGTCCAGGCCCAAAGAGTTTTCATCATTTCATTTCATGGTACTGAACACCTATGTGCCTACCTCATAATCCGTACAAATTAAAAATACTACTTATGCGAATTTTAAAGGTGCCAGAAGCGTGACCGGAATCAGCCTGCACACCTTGAAGCTTAAGCAAATAAATAATGTCGGCGACTTTAATTTGGCCTTGACCTTGGGTGGCTATTATTATTGAAAATTTGATGTATTTTGTCTCGGAAAAGGTGATTGTTGGGCAATTTAACTACTTACATCACCATTCAATTTTAATTAATTAGAGTTTGCATCAATTTCAATTGTCAATTCACTTCCGACCGATGTGATGGTGAAATACTTTAGTTATTTGCGACATATTTCCTGAGTCAAGCGAGTTATTACCACACTATTTGTATTGGTTACATTCATAGTTCACATGTTTCGCCAAAAATAGACGGCATTAATCTAAATCAAACGCTACGCTCACCAATTAGGAAAAGACGCAGGATCTGGTGTAGAGCAGCGATCCGAAGAGCTGAAGTGGCCAGATCCTACGTAAAATGATGGAAAGTGAAGCTTTAGCAGAGAATTGGCTTGTTCACTGGGGTGGAAGATATCTGACCACACATGACATAGCTGGCCCACAATCGGAAAATTGAATGTAAGTGTGACTGGAATCCTCTCACGAACCACTGGAATACCTACCCTTCCGTCGCCGAGCCCCATTCTATCTCTTGCCACCAACACCAAGGAATGTATCTTTCTGTTAGGAGAACGATTGTGATCGGGAAAGGGTTCATTCCTGGGCTGAGAAAAATATTGTGATACGGTTGCAAGTGCGTCACTTAAAAATTGTCAGCGGGAAATATATATAAAACAATATTACATTATCAGTAATATTAGTAATATTAGTAATAATCAGTAATATTAATATTAGTATTAGTATTAGTATTAGTACTATATCAGTATCAGTATCAGTGTCAGTGTCAGTGTCAGTGTCAGTGTCAGTATCGGTTGTCGGTTATCGGTTATCGGTTATCGGTTATCGGTTATCGGTATCAGTTATCGGTTATCGGTTATCGGTATCAGTTATCGGTTATCGGTTATCGGTTATCGGTTATCGGTTAACGGTTATCGGTATCAGCTATCAGTATCAGCTACCAGTATCAGCTATCAGTATCAGCTATCAGTATCAGCTATCAGTATCAGCTATCAGTATCAGCTATCAGTATCAGCTATCAGTATCAGCTATCAGTATCAGCTATCAGTATCAGCTATCAGTATCAGCTATCAGTATCAGCTATCAGTATCAGTTATCAGTATCAGCTATCAGCATCAGTTATCAGCATTAGTTATCAGTGTCAGTTATCAGTGTCAGTTATCAGTGTCAGTTATCAGTATCAGTTATCAGTATCAGTATTAGTATTAGAATTAGTATTACTATTAGTATTTTTAATTCTAGCAATATTAGTAATATTAGTAATATTAGTAATAATTAGTAATATTACTAGTACTAGTAATATAGTAATTAGTGATATTAGCAATATCACTAATATTAGTAATATTATTAGTGACATAATATTACTAATATTACATGATATTACTAATATTACATAGTATTACTAATATTATGTCACGAGTTACGAAAAGTTTTATAATTATTGGTGCGTGAAGAAAACCTAAGATGAGTGACACGATAACGAAGACCGGATTCAGTTCGTGGGAGAAAACATAAGACACTTCATAAGGAAGGACAGGATTGAGGACAAGAACGAACTAAATAGGTAGATTCCATCTGAAAGGTGGCTAACGAACCAGACCTCCGCAGACGGAGGACCTTAACTTTTCGTGTGGGTTAAGGTCAACTTTCAGTTCAAACAACGCTACGTGACATCTGAATTTTAGGACGCAAACGTCTTCACGTTGAGGTTCAGTAGCAAAATGAACTAGCAGAACTTCCCAGCTCAGTTCAACATAGCAGCAAAGCCTTAGCTGGGTGAATGACAGTGTAGCGAGCCACCCCGATCATTTGAAAGAACTGAAGCTGATTTTCTATTTACCTTTGCTTCTTTTCCTTTACCTTTACATCTCAAACCTTCGCACTGACAAAATCCCCCATCCCCAATTCTCTATTCACTAAAAAATAAAATCCTTCCTAGACAAATTTGCCTCACTACCTCTTGAGTAGATAGTTAAGTCTGTTGATCCGCGATTTGAAAGAGACAAGCGTCGATTTTCAAAATCGAGAAATACGCATTTTAACGTCCAAAACTTTATAGATCGTTTGTGGTCAGCTTGAAGAATTTGATTCTTAGTGATTGCAGTGTACATTAAATAGGTATGGCATACATATAGGTAGCTGTGGAACGGATAACTTCCATATTTTTTCCGCATACACAGTTATTGGCACTTTCTCCTGCCCCCCCCCCCCCCCCCCCCTTCAACTTTAAAACTTTGGATGCGTATTGCACTCTAAAGGCAGTGATACCAATAACTCCATTCCCCAGAGCTACCTACCATCTTTTCGGCAAAAATCGCTTCAATATTGGAAGCCCTAAAACATGCATTACCCCGTTCCAACACATCTCAGACAACAGTGGTGCATCAGACTTGCTATGTATGCTGATAATGCACAAAAACATCGGGCCAGACTCAAAACTATCCCATCTGATTGGAGAACTTCTATAACTGGTATCGCAACAAGAAAACCTAAACAAACATGTCGTACTCGGTTGGACAAGAGCACACATTGGTGTTTCAGGTAACCAGAAAGTTAACTGTGCTGCGATGAGAGAAGCAATCTATGTAAACATCTTCAACAGACTACGAAGCGGACATGGGATTTGTATGTCTTGTTTGCACCGATTCAATCGGAGATGTGACTACAGTAGCCACAGCCGTGAGGATATAGTGGATCACGTAATTCTGGCCTGCTAGCACAGTGTGCTCGAGAACGTGACCAGCTAGTCGCGGATTCGCACTGTGAAATCCCAGATCAGCACCGTTCAAGTTTAGCACCATCCTGGCGCCTGGAAAGCGAATACTCCAATAGAGTACAGTATGTGCCCTTTGATGTAAATAGTTCAGTTATGAGTATGTTTTTATTGATAATGCATTGTAATGTATTGTAATATTGAATGGCGAAAAAGTAATACTTCAGCCAATAAACTTTTCCTACCAAAAACAAAAAGCTCCATTTTGAAAAAAACTGAGTGAGTTAACTGGTTATCCCCCCCCCCCCCCCCCCCCACCACCAGTACTTCAAAAGATGTTAGCTAGGGAGCAATGAATTTCCTCAATTCGTCAGATAAATTCTTCAGAAATCGGAACATTGTAGCCGTAAGTCTTCTATATTTTCCTCCTTTTGATGAACTTTATTTAACCACATAGGGGCTTCACCCACATCCTCTAAGTTTCAGCCCAGTACGACAAGTTCTTTGGTTGGAGTTGCGTGAATTTCACAGTCGCGCATACAGAAACGAAAGTTACAGTCTGATTTTGATTAAATGCATATGAAAGGGGCCTAATTCGCACCTACCCTCCAAATTTCAGCTCATTACAGCCATATTTTCGTATCGTAGTGCGTTGCAGACAGACAAACACGGAATCAAAAAATGTGTTCATGATTTTGGAGGACAACATTATTTTCCTACAGAAAATGATCAGCGACCGCAACGTTTCAGTACTTTCTTAGGCTCAGCAAAGTCATCTCAGGTTAGTGCATGCGTTGTCAATCAGTTCCTTCTTATTGCACTCAAAGCCTCTTCTTTAAGAGGCAAACAATGCGAATGGAAAGGGGCGATATATATATATGCCCCTTCTCCAAATCTCATTAATTTTGGTTCATGGTAACTAAGGAAAGTGCGAAGTACGGCGTATGCCGGACAGCATTTTTTTTTGCATTTTCGGATTCTGCGTACCTTGAAACGGAAACCATCAAATTTTGAGGGTGAGGGTGGGGGTAGGGGGGTTAATTTTGTTTTGTTTTTCGTGCTCGATTCCAAAGGTCCATTAATGAAATCAATAAACCAATTAGCATCATCCGGCGAGGAGTGTGAGGGGTACGAGGATTGGCGCTCTATTGGCTTGCCATCGTTCATCATAATTTGGAAAGTGAGAAAAATAGATCGAAGTTGACGATGGGCCCCGCTAAATGGTTTGCTAGAATGGACAAGCGACTTAAAGGGAAGAGGCGGCAGTAGGAGCTCGATGAAAACTGGTGTTGTGTGCCTGAGAGGGGGTGTGGTGGCGATGGAGGCACCAGGAGCCGAGAATCGTTTCCATCGGAACTTCGATCTTCGTTCAATGATCCCCCTGCACCGCCGTTTCTCGATATCACGCAATTACGCTCTTAGAAAACTGAGCCCCCCCCCCCCCCCCGGATACCACTCTTCGCAACCACCAACACCAGCTCTTCAATCTCTTTAGGTCTCTTTTCATAAAGGGGTGAAACACCCTTTGAAATAATAACTCACACCAAGAGTTCAATGTCCTTAACGTTGAAGAGATTTAGAATTATTAGATCAAACTACCCAGAAAATCGCATTTCACCCCGATTTAGTGGTTTTTCCTTTGGTTTATAACGTAGGTAATTAGCTTCTCAAGTTTAAGTTTTCATTTAAACAGTATAAGTAAATTAAACTGTTTAACCATTTCAAGTAAATCCAACTGTTTCAACAGTTTAAGTAAATCAAACTGTTTAATTTTACTTAATTACTTAATTTACTTAATTACTTAATTTAATTTAATTAAGTAAATTAAAATGCTTAAACAGTTTAATTTAGACTGTTTATACAAACCCACGGGACTACAAGTCCAGTGATCTATACACCGATTTGGATGAGCGATCGAAGCGAGCGCACATGGCTAGTTGTAACGAAATCGAAGGAGTTTGTAGTGTGAAGAGATGGATCAATATAGGCAATGAAATTATTTCAGTTTTCTGTCATGCAGGTCTTCTACATCATGAGAAATAATTATTGAGTTCGACATGTCTTCAAGCATCCCACTTTTTTGGGAGGTTCGTTTTGAACCGTTCCAAGTGTAGAACTGTTTTTCCATCTGTGAGGACCGTTCAATCTTTGGACGAATTATGATACTGGGTACCAAGTTGATTTGTCGCTGTAACCAGTGCTATTACCGCTATTGGCTCGCCAGTAGCTTGGGGTGCCTACTCAGATTTGAAGGGATTATGACAGATTAAATCGTACCGGTCAGACTATCGGATTTTAACCAGATCCATGAGCTTTTCCGTTGCGACGAACTTAGGTAATTAAATTCTCAACTTAGGCAACTTAGTGTGTGCGTCCGTGCGTGCGTGTGTGTGTTGTGTGTGTGTGTGCGCGCGCGCGCGTGTGTGTGTATGTGTTTGTAGCTGAATAAAAGGATGATCTCTCACGAGGATAAGCATAAAATGGGAAGATGACTTTCAGTAATTTGGAGATGGATAGCGGAAACCTTTTGGGGAGGCCCGCGAGAAGAAGAAAATACGCGAAAAAAAAAGAATGTAACTCGGTTAAAACGTGACCTCTGTGAGTAAGCGGTGCTTTGTAATACTCAGCTCGTTCATCCACCGAAGGCTGCTAGGAGGATGCTCCATAAGGAACGGAGGGATGTTAAGCCGCTCGGTTACAGGGGTAAGGGGTAACGAGGAAAGTACCTTCCCCAGAGGTACCGGAGTTGGAAAGGCTTTGGAGTAGGAGAAGGAAAGGAAAGGGGCTGGAAAGGCTATACTGTGGGAGGCTAAAGTTTCCACAGAGATCTCCAGTTTTTGAGGACGAAAAAGAATGAAAATGGGCACTGGGAGGGGTGGAAAAGGTGCGACTTGTAGTAGAGTTGGGGTGGAATGATGGGTTTGCCGAGGAATGTAATATGGGGGCATTAAGGTAGTCCCCAGGTGCTTTCTCTCTCGGGCTCTCAACTCTGAAGCTTCCTGCAACGATCCCGCCCGACGTGAGCGTCTTGAGGGTTTGGGCAGATCCAGCGCCTTAATTTGATTATACAAGTAACTCAACAATTTTTCTTTTTTGTTTGCGCTCATCTTCAGGTAGAATTTAACGAGTCATTTTTAGAGAGTTAACATAATTTTCATTGTGTTAACAGTTGTCACATTAAGTCTTATGCTTCATGAATAACTATAAATAATTAGGTAACTAATGGACTATTGAATCCCGCGCATTTATATGACACTTTAAATCCCGGGCCGACTCCAGTACTCCATTTAGGGCTTTCTTGGGGGGGAACTGGAGGGTGCTGACCACAGATAACAGTGATCCACGCAGTCTGTGGGTCTGTACGGGTAAATAATAAACCGTTGACTAATAATTTGTGGCGTTTTTGTTCATGTTAATTAAGAAAAGAGCGGGTTTATTATTCTATTGGACTTACCTACAGAAATGTGGGCTGTTCATTTATTGTTTCTCAAAAACACAAATTAGGCTATTTTTTTTTTTTTTTATTTTTTTTTTTTACGAATTATCTTTGATCATTGAAATTGCCATTTAATTGTCTTGATTCACCTGCTGATACTACTTCTAGTGGGGAGAAACAAAAGGGGCAGAAGTTTCACCCTTTTATGTAAGATTGTGAAAGAACTGGTGGTCACACAGAGACCTGGAAAATACCATATTATATATGATACGGGATACTGAGATCTCATAACCACATAAGTTCTCCATTCCTTTCGAAAATTTCGCAGCTGCGACTTTTTGTATTTTAACATCATGATCACCCCTTGACCTAGGTTTATGAATCATTGAATAATTATTGTCGAACCAAATCAAAAAACACTGGAAATTCCTTGTCACATGGGTTTATTATTCTATTGGACACACCTACAGAAATGTTGGCTGTTCATTTATTGTTTCAAAAACACGAATTAGGCTCCTATTTTTTTTAACAAATTATCTTTGATTATTGATAGTGCCATTTAATTTTCTTGATTCACCTGTTGATGCTACTTCTAGTGTTACGAGTATTATACAAATGTATGGTGATTTCAGACACCCCAAATTTTTGACTCATAAAAAATTAATTTTGGGAGCTGAGCCTTCGTTACAACCTCAATTCTTCACTCTTTGGCCAAAATCAACTTCGGTCTTCTCGCCCTAAAAAACATGGAAAACGATACGTCACAAGCTAATGTTCACTAAAACCTCAACAACAAAAAAACTCGAAAAACCCCATTTTTCACCCATGACACCCCTGGGTGTGTTCAGATCGGAGTACTGAGCTTTGGAGCACAACTAGGACACAAATGGAGCCTGTTTTTAGACGATTTTAGACCAAAATTTAACGTAAATTTAATGCTGAAACTTTGTTAGAACCTCAATTCTTCGCTTGTTTATCAAAGTCGACTTCACATTCGGTCTCCTCGTCAAAACAAAATGGAAAACGGTACTCTACAAGTTCATGTTGCTAAAACACAAAAAAAAACTTATTACACCCTTTTTCACCCGTAACACCCTTGGGTATAATCCGATCGGGCTGCAAAGTTTTTGGACACAAGTAGGGCCCAAATGGAGCCGGTGTGCGAAAGAACGAATTTTTCAGACCAAAAAATAAAGTGGATATGGATCGTACGGCGTACGGACATTACATCTGTGGAATCTATACGCACCATGAAACGCAAAATAAAAAATGCTGAGGGGTGTTATAAAAATGTTTTGCTGAGCGAATACATAGGTGTATTATTCACAGAATAATAAACCAAAAAATATGTGTGGGCATTGAAATGGTTAATTTCTGTCCCGAACCACCGTTTTGAGGATACAATTTTTTGGTGAACTGCCAAATTTGGAATTTTGAGTTGGCTTCACTTCAGATGCCATGTCTGTACCAAGTAGCGCTGACTCTATTACGTTCTGGTAAAAAAAAGCAAACAAAAGACGTATCTTCAACAATTGTATCAGAGACGTACCTAAAACAGAAAAGCGTAACTGATTGGCTGGTACGTCTTTCTGTCGTGTTCTTATTCTTATGACAAGTCCATGTCAGTAACGTTCTCCAGTTTCACTCGATAAATTACAACAATGTGTGCATACGTATTTGATCAATAGCTTAATACTACGTCATGGAAAGCCATTCGACGCACATTTTTTGTAGAGGTGGGCCACTCAAGAATGAAATGCGACTCGATGCACTCAAATGAT
The DNA here is from genome assembly GCA_954871275.1 of Leptopterna dolabrata. Classification (NCBI taxonomy): domain Eukaryota; kingdom Metazoa; phylum Arthropoda; class Insecta; order Hemiptera; family Miridae; genus Leptopterna; species Leptopterna dolabrata. The sequence goes on from OX940976.1 coordinate 39,501,160, forward strand.
AGAGCAACGCACAAGTTGTCACCTCCAGTATAGAATGGGCCCAAGTTATTCGATGTGTTCCAATCAACCGTAGTCCTTTCCAAGTCACTTCGTTGTCCCAAGACAAGATACTGCGGCCCTATCTCAGCCATCGAAGAAAGGGTCATGGAGGACAACTCAAGATCTGGCGAGGCTCGGTGGAAGACCTATAAAAGGATCATCTGTGGATCCTATATGCAGGGGAATTCAAGCAAGCAAGCCATTACAACCAACAGAAATGTGCAAGGACGATGTCATTCTCACAGAATACGATTCGTTCTATTCGTACTATACAGTGGGTTGCCAGGACCAGGCAAGGAGGAAGACTCCGAATACGATGAGGAAGACCCACATGAAGACATCGCTTACAATGCTAGCTGCAGTGTAGTTAGTAGAAGAAAGATAATGGTTTCAATTTTTCGGTCGTCAGTTTCAAGGGTTTTAATGATACTTCATGATTTTTGAGTAAAAAAGTTGAAAATTATTAAGTGAAAATAAGAAATATTTAAAAATAATAATTAAGTATGTACCAGTAACGGAACAGATTTTTTTTGGACAAAAACGTTGTTTTAATATCTCTTTGTTAAGTTTCAGTCAGCTTGAATCTTCATTGTGAGTTAAGAAATGGTTTTTGGTTTATTATTTTCAATAATGAACCATTGGAATCGAGCATGAAAAAAAAATTCTTACCCCCCCTCAAAATTTGATGGTTTACGTTTCAAGGTATGTAGAATCCAAAACTGCAATAAAAATCTAGTTCTTAGTTACTGGAGGAAACTCTTCATTCTGCCTTCTGCCTGATAAATTCGGGAAAATGCCACTAGATAGAGTGATGGTTCACATTCGCACTAATCGCCTTATCAGCTTAGCTTGGAAGCCTTCGTCCTTTCGGGATAGAGTTTAGTATTCGCCCATCACCGTTGTTGTCAACTCATGCTTGCCGCCCGAAAACCGTTCGCTCTTATTTCAGTCGTTGGCGCATAATTAATTACCTATTCGGTACCCCGCTTTCTTTGGTAACATTCATAACATATAGTGTAATTGGCTCAGGCTTTTCCCTCCCTTGGTTCTTTCCTCCGAATCATCGCCTTTTTTCCGAGAAGAACCACGGACGCTGCCGCTACGGGGGCCCCCAGCTCGAGGCACCATCGACCAACAGGTAGGAATCTCAAAGTTTCTACAAGTCCGAGCCAATTTAGTTACTTCATTAATTATAGGTTGTCATTCCCGCCTCCCAACATTTGGTCCTTGCGAGCAGCGGATAGATTAAATTTGAAGAAGTAAAATTTCGAAGTAGGTATTAGGTATCCAAACAAACTTTGTTCGCTGACCCGTCGGTGTGTTCATAATATAATAGCTAGGTTTAATAGCTTGCGTACTTTTCCCATTCCTTATTGTCCATTCAAATCACCTTTATCCCTCACGATGGAAAACACCAAATTCAGAATCGATTCTCTTGAACGCAGACGCCAAAAATACATATTACGTCTTACAGCACTTTACGATATTGCTAAAAGGTGTAAGGAAGCAATTTCTAAGAGAGCACAACCTCTTACGGCAGATGTTGAAGCATTCACATCGCGCTACAAGCTCTTGGAGAATGATTTCAAATTATTTGATGAATTAAGTGGTGAGATAGGCGATCTGAACGTTAATTTACCCGCTGATAAACGAATAGATGTAATCAGTCCTTACAAGCATTATGAAAACATGTATTTCACTGTGCAATCTACTGCACGTTCTATGTTGTTCACGCACCCTCAACACTCATCGAACACCGAAACTACATCGCATGCCGTCACCGCTACATGCCCAATAGAATCCTCGATTGTGCAATGCCGCCTTCCGAAGATTGAGATCGAACCCTTCGATGGAAATATTGAAAAATGGCCTAACTTTTTCGCCTTGTACTCTACGTTGGTACATAATAATAAATCGTACTCAAAAATTGAAAAATTCACGCACCTCAGAAGTTTACTGAGATCGCACGCTTTATCGTAGGTGAAACTCTACCAATCACCAATAATAATTATTTAATCGCATACGAAACTCTAACTACTCGATTTCAGAATGTTAGACTCTTAGGTGCCAACGCCATCAACAAAATATTGTCATTCAAACCAATGCCCACAAATTCGCATACCGCCTTGTGTAAATTTATTGATGTTTTCAGTATGTACCAGTACTAGTGCACTAAAAGGATTGGAAATACCAGATCTCTTCGATTTCTTCGTTATGCAAATCGGGATAAGAGTTCTACCCGAGGTTATGCGCCTCGAATTTGAAAATATGTACTCTTCTACCGTCACGCCCAAATTTGACGATCTTGTAAGATATGTTCAAGATCAGATACGAATTACAGAATTAGCCCCCGATGTACTCCATAAGACTTCGGAAAAATACAATAAAAATAAACAATCTGAAAAACCGCTCAAAACATACCAATCTAAAACAAGTTTGATGACAACAACCGGCGCTAAAAATAAAAGGGATTCTTCTAAATGTCCAAGATGCAATGAACATCACAAATTGTACGCTTGCATGGAATTTAAAAAACGCTGCAAATCCCTGCACAACGGTTTATTATTTTGTATAGAATACCCTCCTGTTACAGATCACAGCTCTATGTATAGATAACCATTCTATATAATATGATATGTACTATTCTATTATATACATATTATGTAGATCGCAGACCCTCCGTAGGTTAGTACCTAACCCCGTACTCGTTACTAGGTACCTACCTAAATCACGAGTTAAATGTTGCTAAAATAATTCTGCCGATGACAAACAGTACCTAACAAAAAGAAACACACATAATGAAGTTCTGAAAAGAAATTGTTGATGAGGAGTGAAAAAAGTTGCAAAAGTACCTACCAACAAACTCCAGCCCCTTCTACGTAGATGGTATAATGAACCGTTGTGTAATAATTTACCGTTGAGTAATGATTTACCGTAGTAATAATTTACCCATCAATAATACTTCAACGTTTGTTCAAGTTTCACTACCTACCAACAAACTCCAAAAGAGCCATCATTTTTCAAGCGAAATAATATCACAGAACAACCAACTCGACTTCATACTCCGCCAATATAATCAGGTGATCCCTACCAATGATTGGCCGTATTCACAAATTCCTATTGTGGGCGCGTCTCTGGTTACGAGATTTGGTTTGAATTGTATACAATTTCATTCACACTGGAGTCGAAAATGCCTGTCGGTGCAAACTTCGGGGCCTTACTGTGAACGAACGGCTGGACGTACGATGCTCCGGATGGTCTTAAAAAACTCGCAAGTTCAAGAACTATTTAAAACCGTAAAAATATTTACGTAGAAAAATAGTATAGGCGTTTTGAAAATTTCAACCCCTATTTTGAACCCCTTAGAGATGACTCACAGTAACGTCGAGCTTCGAGGACCAACTAGACGCCGAACGGAACCAATAACCCGAATTTCATCAATTTTTTTTCATGGTAACTAAGAAAAGTGGCCCGTACGGCGTACGGCGGACAGACAGAAATATTTTTATTGCAGTTTTGGATTCCACATACCTTGAAACGTAAACCATCAAATTTTGAGGGGGGGTAAGAATTTTTTTTTTTCATGCTCGATTCCACTGGTTCATTATTGAAAATAATAAACCAAAATTGAATGTTTCTGAACGCTTTGCCTTTGTCAAGCAAAATAATTTATGTTATGGGTGTTTGGGATTTCACAAGAGGTCCGAATGCCGATCTACCGCTTCATGCACTGAGTGTGAAGCTAGTACTCATCACACCTTATTGCATTTTCCGCCTCGATCGCATGATCATGTACAAAATAATAGTCCAAACGCTCAATACAGTCCACTCCAACCTATCGAATCGTCTTGTAACGCTCGTGCTACGCGCTCCTCACTTACTTGTAGTGTAGATGCGCCCAATACTCGCAAAGGTGTATTACTATGTACGGCAATAATACACATCAAGGATAGAACTGGTACGCCACGCCCAGTGAAAGCAATTCTTGACAGTGGGTCACAATTAAGTTTGATATCGGAATCGTGTGTGCAGCGGTTAGGGTTACCCAGGGTGCATAGTACACTAGGTGTGGTTGGTGTTGCAAATTGTCAACCACTCTCTGTCAGGGGCACAGTGACTTGCTCAATATTGTCCATCCGCTCGCCGAAAGATCTGTTGTTTACCAAAGCTCAAATTTTGGCACACATCTCCGCACCTCAACCCAATTTTTCTGTAGATGAAAACATTTTCCGCAAATTCAAACATCTCAAGCTTGCCGATCCAGCGTTCCACAAGAGATCAGCTGTGGAATCCTTGCTGGGAGCCGACCTTCATACCAGTATTCTGGTAGAACCCTTCGATATTATCAAGGGTGAGCCCGCTGCCATCAACACCATATATTTGGCTGGGTCCATAGGCGGACCCATTCCTTCTGGTGATGACACCATCGCCGAAACCCCTTGCTCAATGCTTACATGCTGTGAGAAATTGGATTGTTCAATCCAAAAATTTTGGGAAATAGAAGAAGTTTGTACGCCCCGCCCTGAAGATCCTGATGATGTTTTTTGGCATCCTGACATGTTTTTGTTTTTGATCGTTTTGGCCGACGGGTTGTGTAATGATGTGTAAGTTCTACAAAATTCCTGTAGATAATGTTCAGTTGAGTAAACCTAAGGAATTAAATCGACACCCGGTGTTTGATCAATTTTGCCAACTCTGTATCCTTGTTTCGTGGAAGCCTAGCTTTACGAATCCCCCTCCCTCCTTCGATTACGATACCAATATTGGAATTTACGATAAGAAAAAGATTTTCTGTTTCGGCTCGAAATACACAGTGCACGTCAGCCTGGTGCTTCGTGTATATTATAATACATTATTACATCTATACCATCTATACTTGAAGACCTAATTGCTATTAGGAGTCTGATTTACGAAGCAGGAAGGCCTCGCAAATGAAGGTCAGGAGCCTCTTGTACTATACAACTGTCTGAAGGGGCTTCTTATACATATACAATCGAGTTCACTATTCTTCTAATTGATTCTGTGATATGACTGTAGAGAAAAAATTATTTGCCAACCACCCTTAGTATGAGAACGATGAGAGTCAAAATACAATATTGTATATTATAGCACCACCAAGTACGTGGAATCAGCCATGGAGTCCTTTTTGAATGGAACCACCGCAGAGGGTATTTCCTTCAGTGGTCCGTACATTGTTATAACGAGGGTTGTATTTCAAACCCAAAGAGGACATGAAGGGTCTCGGACCGGCGAGAATGCCGAGGTTAAAGGGAAAGCAAAAAGGAAATGACCACAATAACCCGGTGAATCATACTCGTACTTATTTTCACTCACTGGGACGCTTGCCATCCCTCAGTTCGACCTCTATATTTCCAGGAGCCCAAATAAAAGAAAAAGAGTTCTAAAAATAAATCCTTTAAAATCAAGTCCAATTTCGTTCCTCTCGGCGTGAATCATTTCTTTGGGATCTTTCTTTTTGTTCGAACGAGAAAGTTTCATCCCTTTTTACGACCCCAGTTCTTTTACTTCAAATGTTCACACTGGAAACTTTTTGTTTTGTCCATTTATTTTAGTGCGTTCTTTATCAAAACGCCTTGTTGCTATCTGCTATCTATCTCAAACAAACCTTTTAACCGTTTTTCAATCAATCACTTTATTCTCAACTTCAACTGAAGGGGGATTGTGGAGTATATGTGTTCCCGCATCCTGTGTGTCAGCGTTTGCAACAATGGGGCTACCATGTCCAAAAACGAGGTCCTGCCTAAGAGTTGTTTCTGGGTGAACTTTCCTTATTATTATCGTATGTTAAAACACCTTGTTTTGTTACTTCTAATCTCTCGAAATTCATTAATCGAAGTTGAATCGGCTCCATTGGTCACGTCTTCTTGAACTACACAGTAATCATGGTGGTAGGATGGTAACTAACTTACTAATTATGTATTTGGAGAATCTGGATTCGAATCCTCAGACTTTAATTCTCTCTCTGCTCGTTTAATTTGTCTATCTGCTCCATATTTTTTTTAAAATTCTTCATCCTGACAGGCTGAGGTTTTATAAATCCATTTTCTCATAACAGCTAGTATGCTCCACTTAACGGTCGTATCAGAAGTCTTAGCGGATTCTTTAAGAAGCTACAAAAATGGAGGTTGTTTCTCTCTGTATGCTTACGTTGCCCCTTGAAATCCTCAAGAAGCAACGCCCATGAATTCATGAATAATTGTTACTGCGTGATGGGGAGGAGAGGAGACATAGTGGATGTTGAATTACAAGTGTTTGTGAGTAGTATAATCTGCTCAATAGAACAGGAGTGTGGGGAACGTCGTGGTTGTGGATGCGCACAGAAGTTTGCATTTTGATGAAACTGATATGATACCATTTGATGGGTATGCTTGATGTTCTAAAATAAGTTTACTTAAATTAGAAAACAAAAGTAAATGACCTGTTTTAGTGGTGAATTTAAAATGAGCAGATATATTAGGATATAAGTATGAACTACCAACATCTGCCACTTCCCACCGCCAAGCGTTGGGACTCCAACATTAACTAGGTAGTTAGGAACCACCCTCATTAGAACTTTTAAATGTATGTGAGGGCAACAACTTAGTAATTCTAGGGTCAGATAAACATTGCAGAGTGGCCTGATTTGCGAGGTGAGATCCCTCGCTCGGCTGGAGCAATCACAAAAGTTAATAGCAATCCTCAAAAGCGTCTCTCGCCCATTAATCTTACTTGGTGAGAATCATCAGAGTAACAGGAGATATACTTCTGCCCTTTCTGCTTCACTAAACCACTAATTCTCATTATAGTGACTTTGAATACTACCCCGGGTTCTTTCCCCAAGCTAAGTTTCGCATCGTAAATAACGCCCAAGACTCCGTTTCCGAAGGCGAGTTGGAAAAGGAAACTTTTTAGATAAGACCTTTTAATGCTTGGCATCTATTTCATGCCCTACTCCAGGATGGGGGTTTATTGCAATTTGGGCGTTTCCTTATCGCCTTGATCTTACCACTATTTTAGGTCGTAATGTGTTGTCTGTCGGAAATGGATTAGTAGAAATTATTGTATTCCATTTTCGGGTTGTACGTACCTTGAAATGGTAACCATCAAATTTTATTGTTTTATTATACTATTTCATTCACGGTTATGTTGACGAAGCTTTTCGGTGCAAACGAACGGCTGGTCGTACGATGCTCCGGGTGGTCTCAAACAATTCTTTATATAGTTTGAGATCAATTTAAAAACGTGAAAAAAACCATACCCTTCTATTGAAAGTTTTCGAGCTACGGCATTCTTAAAATTTCAATTCCTATCTTTCACTCCTTAGAGATGACTGACAGTAACGCCCGAGCTTCTTGGACCAGCTAGACACAGATGGGACCGACAACCCAAATCTCATTAGTTTTGGTTCATGGTAACTAAGGAAAGTGCAAAGTACGGCGTGATTCCATTTCCGGATTCTGCTTACCTTGAAACGGAAACCACCAAATTCTGAGGGGAGGTTTATTACTCGATTGCGAAGGTTCATTACTGAAAATAATAAACCAAAATTTCTGTCCGTCTGCCGTACGCCGTACTTTCCTTAGTTACTATGAACCAAAATTTATGAGATTTGGTTTGTAGGTCCCATGTGGGGTCTAGCTGGTCCGTGCAGCTTAGCCTTACTCAGTCATCTCTAAGGGGTGAAAACAGGGGTTGAAATTTTCAGAACGCCGTAGCTCAGAAACTTTCAATAGAAGGGTATGTTTTTTACGGTTTTAAATATTGATCTCGAACTTGAGAATTATATGAGACCACCCGTAGCACCGTACGACCAGCCGTTCGGTCATAGTAAGGCCCTGAAGTTGCACCGAAAAGCTTCGTCAATATGATTGTGAATGAAACGGTATGCATCAGCCCAGATATCATTGCAAGGGAACAGTTGATTATAATCATGCTTTACTGTGTGAAATCGAGTTGGCTGTTCCGTGATATTGTTTCATTTGAAGAATGATAGTTATTTTGGAATTTGTTGATTGGTACCTATTATTGCAACTTGAGCAAACGTTATGCTTCATGAATAACCACTACAGATTAATTATACTCGTTGAATCCACCGTATATTTATGAAATTTGACTTCCCGGCTGGCTCCAGTGCTCGGTATAGTACTCTTTGGGGAAGCACGAGGGGTATTGACCTCAGAACACAGTGATCTACGCAGAATGATACAGGTAAATAATAAACTATTGTGTAATAATTTTTGCAGCGTTTTTCCCATGCAAATTCGAATGAAGAACTTTTTATGCGTTCAAATGGATAGGTAACTAACTAGGATTTATCAGTAGAACTCAGATATTCCTGATGAACATGATTTGCCTAATGAATAAATTCTCATGATAACTTGGATTTGCCAACTGAACTCAAGATTTTCTCCGAATAGGAGTGGTAGTATTTTTTCATTATGCCTACACCCCTTTACCCCCTAAAATCCCCTTGATGCGTTGTAACTTCGGAATCACAGTTAATTTTGCGTCGGATTGCCATCACTAATATGGTAAATGGTCTGGATGTTCACTAAACTCATATATTTAAGGGGGGAAAAACATCCCCCCCCCCATCTGTCTTTCGAGGAAATATAGTACTGCTACAACAATACAGTAGTTACAGGGGTGTATAGATCATCTCTCATCATAGATGTGTGGTTTGGCTGCTTGTTTCGCTGTTAGTTTCATCTTCTGGTCAGGTTACCCACATCAGGGATGGGGGTAGGGAAGATTTGCCATCTGAACTCAATGTAGCAGGCTGAATTCAAATTCTCCACATCTTATGGATTCATCACTGGAATCAAATATTGGCAACTGTCGATGGTTTGCCACAAGAACTCAAATTTTCCGACCGATTAGGATTTGGCTACTGAACTCAAATTTTCCTTGTGGTTAGGATTTGCCTGCTAAACAAGGAATTACCGCCTTTCTCGGATTTTCTAATTCAACACAAATCTTCCTACTGACTTGGATTTTGCCAATCACTATAATTTTCCAACTGACCTCAAATTCACAAACTGAACAAGTTCAAAGGACGTGTGCTCAAGTTCTCTTAGGATGGACACAGTTAGTTATATAAATTTGTTATAAATTTGAAGTTTATTCCTTAGTATTTTGCTACTATATCTGAAAAACCTTGTAGGACTTATTTTACGGTCCATATTTAAGAAAGATCTACTTCCAGAGGTTAAGGGACTTGTTGAAAAATGAAATGGAAGCAGAAAAAATTGGCACTTACAATTTCTATTTGAAAAGAGGTTATGAAGAAGAAAGCCTTCTGGTAGGAGCAGTTATTGATTATGAGTTGGAAATATTTAAATCCATTTTTTCCCATTTTTCGATAAACAAATCGTAATATGAATATTCGTATCTATGTATTTGCCGTGGTAGCCCTCATAATATACCACTCAAAATTGTACATTTAAGATTGTTTCCAATAAAGTTAAGCTATCATGCGAGATCCCAATGTGGTGGTAACCTTTCTGGCATGGCCATTGTGTGTAACCTTTCTGGGCATATCCTCTAGTATCCAACGTGGTGGTAACCTTTCTGGCCTAGCCAATGTGGTGTAACCTTTCTGGATACGAGCTACCTCGCACCCGCGTTCTCCACCTAACTCTCGCCATATCACCACAGCAAGTCATATCTTACATTTCGGCTGAAATGTTTGGTGATTCCTCTCTCTGGGAGGTTTCAACAAAATTGTCGAGTCTCAGTAGTTCCATCTGAACAGAGTATTGCTCAAAACTAGCCTACGAATATGGAATAAAACAGAGCTGAGGGAACACTTGGGGGAAAAAACTCGTGCCATTTTCAAATACGACTTTTGTGCTAAAGACGGCATAGACGTATGTACGAAACCTTTAAGACCTGTGTATAACGGACACCTGTCTGCAACGAACAAATTTGATGGAAGGCAGCTTTTACTGTAGATAGGAACATGGTTATGCAAATTTACAATATTTAGATTTTTCAGACGAGGGAGATTGCAATACAATTTAGCTTAGCTGGTGGTAGAAGGAATCAGGACAACTACTTTTGTTGGAATTTTTGATAAGGGGACTCCTACCTACCCAACCTACGTTGAAAGAGGACAAGAGGAAACATCTGAACGGTTCGGCACCCGCGACTGATAACTAAGGTTTTTTCCGGTTATTGACAGCCGTGTAGCTTGTTAGAAGCAGTCGGTGGCAAAATCGCTGGTGGGGTTCCATGGTTTTCGAGGAAGCGAGAGAGGAAGCGGAGACGGACAGGTGTATCGCTAATTTATCACGGGCGAATTTACATCATGTCCGTCGTCCTGATGGCATTTGAACCCTCTTCATTACCGGAGCTATGGTTACCCTGCTCATTTCGAGCTCGTTAGGTAGGGCACTCCTCAATTGAGCTCCGGACAGAATTGAAATGCATGTAGGGAAAAATCCCCTAGCAGTGTAAATGTGAAACTTCCGAAAAAGGTCCCATTAGTAAACCTTACAGGAGACACTGCAAGTTATTACACAACAGTTACAATCCCACCCCTCCCCGCAGATACCCTTCTAGGTAGAATTGTAGACCGCTGAATTTATATTAGCGTAAGACCCTGAATTAATAGGGTCTGGATGAACTTGGACCCTTTCCTGATTTAGGGGAAAATATCATAATGATCTGCCGACTGTCGGGTAGGTATGTTACTGTTTAACCTAAGTCGAGTAATACCTCGCTGCAAGCACAAGAATGTTGAATTATTTTGAGCTTTGAATTATTTTGGTTAGCAGAACTGGATCACGCTCCTTTACATCTTCGTAAGCGGAAGTACGCAGTTTCCGGCGATCTTCACATTATTGTGGTTGAGTGAACCCGCGCGGAAGTCCGTAGGAACGTACCTATAGCCACGTGTGGGCAGTGCTTTTGGATTTCCTCGGCCAGCTGGCAGCCCACATTGAATGCCTGCGTACGAGTACATCTAAATCGTCGTTAGGGAATATACTTGGGGGAAAAAACTCGTGCCATTTTCAAATACGACTTTTGTGCTAAAGACGGCATAGACGTATGTACGAAACCTTTAAGACCTGTGTATAACGGACACCTGTCTGCAACGAACAAATTTGATGGAAGGCAGATAATAGTGTTATGATGACAATGTTGTGATGATAATGGATAGATAACTAACTTTAAAATGGTTTCCGAGATATTTCAGTGTTATGATAAAATTGAGGAATGAATTATCTATATCTGGTTGTGTTAGGATCGTGTCAGTCTCTATAAATGTTATTAGAGTCGTTGTTATTGAATAGAAAAGGTTGCAATTTCCCCCACGTTTCCTGTAAGGAAAACCGCCTCTCAAGAACACTTTTCTATACACTAGGAATGAATAAATAAATTGTCGATGACTATAATAATTATAGAAGGTTGCGATTCGACTGTAAATTTCATCTGCTGTTGTGCGAACGTTATGCCTATACGACTGACTGTGATGAAATACTCAGAGGTTATTAAGCGTAGGTAGGTACCTTACATACATTATATAATTAAATGATTTTCATGAAGGATGAGCTATAGTTTTTGTCTACGCATTCTCCATTGTACACAACTCATCACCCTAACGCCTATTTGACTTTATAGATAGATTACAGTATGCAGTAATAGATGCCTTTTGCAGTTTGTGTTGTACTGATGTAGTCATTGTGATAAGTGTAATACTTGCAAGGAAGCCCACACCTTGACAAGCCGTTTTTCTTCGCTCAAGTTATCAGTCAAGTTTTGCTGTTTTACCGCACATAGAAGTTTTTCGTGACTCCTATATAAATTCTTTCCGATCGAGGTAACTATTTTACTTACAAGTACAATCTAATCAAATTTCATACTTCTTTTTTTTTAAATAATTACTTTAGTATGCGGAACCATCTAGGTCTATGGTCTATGGTGAATTTATGTATAGGCACATATATATGTGAACAGCTTTCTGTAATTGATGAGTCAGCTGACTGTATTTTTTAAAATTACTTTTCATTTTATAAAAACAAAGCTTTTCTATGTTCTATACATCTATCTTTATCTCAGACTTGTCTGTACTCAAGCATAACTGATTAGCAGAGAAACCCCCGGTTTCATACCATCCATTCTCACAATTTTTACCTGTCTTGAAACATGTAACATTTCAGCTATAAGTAACGAAGGCAGAAATCCCTTGAATCTGATCAGAACAAGAATAAGGGGCTGAAGAAGACGTGGTCTACTTGTTCCTTTGTCTTTGCATTTCATTAGCGCATGTTCATTGTTTGGAGTAGGAAGGTGGTATTCGCCCGTCATTAGACCTGTTTGTTCAGGGTGCGACGCGATAAGAAAACTCTAAAGGAGCCACGGGAGAAGGACCACCCACTTTTGGATTAAATGGGCAGAAACTCAACCCCTGCCGTTGCCAACAATAGGCCGCGGATGTACTCAACAATCACCCACAACGGCTCCCGGGCTTTTAGCATGGACGGGATACCGAGGAATTCTTTGTTTCCGAACAATGACTTTTATCTCAAGCCTCTTCATTAACGGAGCTTTCATCAGGGGATATCGTAATTCCATTATTTAGCCATTCCATTACAAGGATGTTCCATGGAATTTTTAATGCAAAGCCTCTCTTCAAATTTTAAATTTTAGTTTACAGCCTCAAAAGTTTCAAGGTAGCTACTGTTCTAGGGTTTTGAATGGAAAATACCGCAGCAGTAGAGAACTAACGCGGTAAAATGTCTCTCCCCTCCCCCACCCACAATTTACCTAGGCACATAGAAACTTGAAAGACAAGAGATTCTCGAAGGTACATCATCAATTCACCTACTGGGAGATTCATCCGTGTGAGGGTGGTGCGTAGTAAGGAGTGCGATTTACACGCCGCCACTTGATGATTCATAAAATATTAGGAAAAATCAAGAGGGAAGAGAACATTTAGGTCAGAGCAAGAAGCGGTTAGTAAAGGGTCGATAAAAATGCTCGAAGTGCCTCATGAGTTTGAAATTGCTCTTTCAGACTTTTGAATGATAAATACCACAGGTTTTGAGAACTAAAGCAGTGAACTTCAACCTGATCCGCTTAACCTAAGCACAGACAAAGATGAATGATTTCTACGGATACTCCATATGTTTTACCTCTAGATTACCTTGAGGTTTACCTTAAGAAGATTCATCCGTGAACGGGTCAAGCATGATATTGTGATTCCCATGATCCTATAGTAGGTACCTAGTTGATGATTGATACAACATTCGCCCATTCTTTGAATGTCATGGAGTAACAAGGAAGAATCAGTTACTTTGAGGGCTAGAAACATCTCAGGGTGTAAAATACTAGTTTTTTATGTGTGTTGACCGTAAGGTATAACAATGAACCGTTTACTTGTGAGGTACGTTCTTATCATTTCCAGAAATTTTTCTCTCCCAGAAATCGAACCTAAGCCCCCAGAGCCTTTGAAATGTCATTGACTACTCGACTATGGCAACAAAAGCAAACAAAGGCATGCGATCTAACTGGAAAGACTAAGATATTTCATATTCGAGATTTTGCGTGTGAGTGACGCGTTGTATTGTGATTTCAATGGAATCTACCTATCTTCATTGGTACCTGGATAATTTAAAATCTCCATGGTTTTGAACTGAAAACACCATAGCTTTGGAGAACTAACTGAGCGAAGTTAGCGCAGGGATCGCTAAAACGGTTTCTCTGTATGGAACAGCGCCACCCGTAACGAACTGGCCCCATTCCAGCACTGAAGTAACCCCCCCCCCCCCCCCGCCATCGACCCAGTGCACGTAAAGAAAATGACTAATGATAGCTTTTCAAAAACCCAACGCGAGAGGATGGGGGAGGAGGGGCAGTATTCCTCGCCCTCGCTCCATCTCTATAAGACTTTAAAAAACCATTAGCACCCATCCTGAAAAAGTGGGCGGTATAACGGTGGTGGGGGTATGCATTCAAGATTTATTGCATGACCTCAAAGGGTCCGTTGGCGTACAGCTGCTAATTTTCTAGCCGCGAGTATTAGAACGAGTTCATTAAAAGTGGGGGTAAACCGAAAGATAAATTGGCATGATCCTCCACCTGGGGAAATAAGCATTAATTTTCAAAACATCCTCCACGAAGGAAGGATGAGCAGGGTGTAATAAATTTGAGCCAACGTTCACTTGAATTAATGAGAAATTTACAAACAGGTAGGTTCAAAGAGCCCTGGGAGGTAAAGGATTAAGGGGGGGGGGGGGCCCATATTGCCGCATGAACATATTATCAGGAAAAAATTAAAAGAACGTAGGTACCCACCCAATTTACCACTTTTTGATACATAAATTATTTACGAGAGAACTACATAAATTCCTTGAATTTCTCGAGCCGCGCCTTTGAAATGTCGACCATTACCGAATGCATTCGCGTGGGATGGTAAAATCCTCTATCGCTCACTCAGGCAACTTCCGCTTGTTTATCTATTAGTAGGTATAGTTACTACTGCAATGTTAATATATAGTTACTAGCTGCAAACATTCACATAAAGACGAATTAATATCATAGTTCTAGTGTAATATTATTATTTGGTAACTGCTATATTAGGTACTATTTATAACTCTAGTGTAAATATTAGTAATTCCAGTGTCTTCACATTCGAATTGTAATACTTGATGTTATCGTCGAAGAGTCAGTTAAGTGTTTCCAAACATGAATGACAAATAGGACAAATACCGGCTATTTGTATATGTAAACAGTGGACATGGGTATCAATATTTCATCTAAAGGAACAAGAAAGAGGAAAACATGAGGATCACCAATCAAACGAAAATCTTGTAAACCAGGAAAGAATTTCTTCCGAAATGAAAGTATGATGGCCATGTTACGAGCCAGTTTCACAGTGATAGGGCTGGGACTGGCAATCGTCATCTTATTTCCTGAGATGGAAAAAAAAAAATGTTTTCCGATTGACGACTGACCCAAAAAGAAATCGAATATCTGCGGGCTATAACTTGCAGGGATCGACCCAATTTACTTCCATCTTTCCTTTCCTCCGCAGGGGAACGAAATGTTGATAATAAACATTGTTAAATGTTGTGGGTTCTACCAAATGAAAACGCTGTAAATTATTACACGAAGGTTTATTATTTACCTGTATAGATGCCCCTTCTGCGTAGATCACCATTTTATGTGGTCATACCCTCGAGATCCCCCCAGGAGTACTGCAGCCGGCTCCGGAATTAAATTATCGTACAAAAAACTACAAGATAAAAATAAAATAGTCTATTTCCACGTACACTTGCAAACTGTAGACCGGTTTCGGTTGTTACACCATCGTCAGTACACTATAGAATGAAACTACTGGAACTTGAGCGCCTATTGATACAAATGGTAGTGCAATCTCATTGGCTGTTGAGGCCAAGGAAGTGAAAGGGAGGTGGAGCCAGATTGGCTGGAATACAACACTAGTGAAGGGTGGTACATTCTGATTGGAAAGGAGGTAGGACAAACACCATGAGGTGATACTAACCAAGCTTACAGAAATAAATCGATCAAAGGTGAATGATTTTGGACATTTATTTCATTTACAGAAGAGCCTAACTTGTGGATTTTCAGTATTTCCAATTGCTCCAATGCATCCAGTTTCGAATTTTTATTACAAAGATGAACTATCTCAACTGATGAATTGTTCCTATCAATACTGA
This sequence comes from Leptopterna dolabrata, assembly GCA_954871275.1. Classification (NCBI taxonomy): domain Eukaryota; kingdom Metazoa; phylum Arthropoda; class Insecta; order Hemiptera; family Miridae; genus Leptopterna; species Leptopterna dolabrata. The sequence continues at coordinate 39,516,885 of OX940976.1, forward strand.
AGTTAAATCCATGACCCTCCTCCCTTAAATGATTAGCAAAAGCCGAATTACCAGAACCATCCCTAAAACATCGTTGGTGTTCCCTTAATCTTTCCCTGAATTTACGCCCCGTTTGACCACAATATTTAACTCCATAATCACATTTCAAAAGATAAACCCCACTTCTATCCTCAACGGAATTTTATCTTTTACATTACCCAGAATTTTCTTCGGAGAATTTTGAGAATAAAACCCCACCCTAATGAAACCCCTCTTTTCAATTATATTTCCTAGTTTCTGTGATATCCCTCCATAATATGGCAAACTAACCCATTTTCTATTGATTTCCTCATTACCTCTTACTAAATTTGAAACAGCCTCTTGAAATTTCCCATTACTAACTTTACGTCATATTCTGTCAATTGACTGTTTTTTATAACCATTAGACTCCGCTATTGCATATATAATATCTTTCTCTTTTTGAAAATCACCATTGTTCATAGGGACAGACAATGCTCTATGAATCATACTATAAAAAGAAGCAAATTTGTGAGATGGTGGATGTGAACTATTATGAATAACAACATCAGTATATGTGGGTTTTCTAAATACAGAGAATTTATGTGCACCCCCTCCAATTTGATAGTTATATCAAGAAAATTTAATTCATAACCCCCAAGTTCTTCAGTGAATTTAATTTTACTACTGACGGAGTTTAGATCATTAAAAAATTGAGATAATTGTCTATCCGTGCCCTTGAAGAGGACAATGACGTCATCCACATACCTGTACCAATAAATTACATGCCCATCGAATTTAGTTTTAATTGTGCTTTCTAAATAATCCATGTAAATATCTGCAAGCAACGGAGATGATGGCGACCCCGTACAAACCCCAGGTTGAGTATAACAATCCCCATTAAATTTGAAATAATTTTGATCAATACAAAGTGACATCAGTTGAGATAGCTCATCCTTAGATTTTACACTAATAGATGAATTGAGAATCAGTCTATTCACAACATCCCTACATTCTTCGACAGGGATATTAGTAAAAAGACTGACCACATCAAAAGATTCCAATTTTGAATTTTGAGGTACAGGGATATTTCTAATTTTCTCTATTAAATCAGTCGAATTTTTAACTGTAAATAAATTGAGGTTGGAAATTTACTTGACTTCTAAAAACGGATTTTAAATGTTTAGCCAATTTATAAGCCGGAGCACCTATATATGAAACGACTGGACGCATTGGAGCATTGTTTTTATGAATTTTGGGGAGACAACTTAGTAGTGGAGGTTTAGGATTCATTTCTAATAAGCTTGGTTTGTATGTACAATGAAGAAGCTCCTCGGTACTTTTAACAATTTTCCTAACATGAAGTTGATAATTAGAAGTTGAATCACTTTTTAACTTAATACAATTATTTTTCTCAATAAAATCAACAGTTTTCTTTATGTAATCATTCTTCTTCATAAGGACAGCTGTATTACCTTTATCAGCTTTCAGCACGACTTCTTCTTTCCGCAGCTTCCTCTGAAGATCTTGCTGTAGCCCACTGTCTCCAGTCCCTTCTTCACGAACTTGACACCGAAGCACTTCTGCACACAAGGTCTTGATTGCTTTACCGTCTTTGTCATCTGGCAAAACCGCTTCAGTGCTCGGGGCTAAATCTTGTAGGTCCTCTTGGCGTATCGCAGTGATAGGGTTATGTTTCAGAGACCCTTGGATAGCAGATGTTCTTCTTCAGATGTTAAAACAACATCCGTCAAATTTGCCAATTTCCGGTAAAATGTAGGTGCGCTGCTACTTACCTCCTCTTCCAATGGTGGTAACTGCTGCTGTCTCAACTTCCAGAGCTTCCGTTCCATGGCAGCTTTCTTCTCGACGCTCCTCCTCCACGTGCGCCAGACAATGTCAGCTTCAATGATCTCCCATTCAGTAGCAGAGTATCGGCCAGTAAGTTCCTGATAGGCAAAATACATCTTCGTACGTACCGAATCCCGTTGAGAATACCACCTGCGAAGTTCTGCGATGATCATCTTCTTCTTCATATCCAGGCCAAACTTGGCAGCTCCACGGCATGGTCCATTATAATTAACACGCGTATATGACGGGAAAACGTTAAATTTAAGGCACTCACGGTTGAACCAAATGTTACACTCGAAAATAGTACACTTTAACTTCATTCTATAAAACAAAACCGCGACTTCTGCTCGACTAGCAGCACGAATATAACTTAAATCACTCGCGCGAGTGATTCAAGTTATTATCGTACAAATGCGCGGGATTCAATGATCAATAATTCTATCATTATTTATTTTGTAGTTTTGTAGTTATTCATGAAGCATAAGGGAAACAAGAAACCGTTCTGTAATAATTTACCTGTTATTTACCCTTCTACGTAGATAATATAATGAACAGTTATGTAATAATTTACATTTGAGTACCGAATAATTTACCGTTGTGAAAATAATACTTCAAGTTGCAAAAGTACCTACCAACAAACTCCAGCCCCTTCTACTTAGATGGTATAGTGAACCATTGTGTAATAATTTACCACTGTGTGATCATTTACCGTTGTGTAATAATTTACCGTTGTGTAATAATTTACCATTGTGTAATAATTTACCCACCAATAATAATTCAACGTTTGTTGAAGTTTCACTACCTTTCAACAAAATCCAAAAGAGCCATCATTTTTCAAATGAAATGGTATCACAGAACAACCAACTGTTTCGTGAATATAATCAGGTGCTCCCTAGTAATGATTATCTCGAGCCATTTCCCGATTGTTGCCGCGTCCCTAGTGATGATATCTGGCATGAATGTATACAATTTCATTCACCCTCCTGTTGAAGAAGCCTGTCGGTGCAAGCTTCTGGGCCTTACTGTGGACGAACGGCTGGAAGTAAAATGCTCCGGGTGTTCTCAAAAAAACTCCCAAGTTCGAAAACTATTTGAAATTTTCGAAGAACTATTCGAGATAACGGCGTCCGGGAGATTTCCATATTTTTCACCTCTTAGAAATGACTGACAGTAACGCCGAGCTTCGAGGACTAACTAGACCCCAGACGGGACCTACAAACCAAATTTCATTAGTTTTGGTTCATGGTGACTAAGAAAAGTGCGAAGTACGGCGTGTTGAAGTTACTGCTAGAAATTATTAATTTTGGAACATTTGGTCTAACATCTGGGGTGAATATTAATTGCACATGATGAATAGAAATTAGACTGAGTCGTTTTGCGAACCTTGAACGTGGACTAATTAATTTATAACAATATCTCAATTGTGTGAGAATTTTACAGGTTATGGGCCCAGCATGCTTTACTGATTTTTTGTTTTTGTGTTGAACTGTAATTAAAATGTGTTGGACAATGGACCTTGCGAAAGTGAAAGTGGGGAATCTTTGTGGCAAGTCAAATTGGGCGGTGTGGAAATTCAAGGTGTCCATGCTCTTGAAAGGACTTCCGAATGCATGGGAAGTTGTTGACGGAACCTTGAATGAGCCAACCCCTGCTGTACAACATCCACCACCACAAGGTTCAGAGAGAGTTGCTGTCCCTGCTGCCGTCATTGACGATGAAGCGAAACTTCGGTATGCCACTGCAAACAGCACTGCTATGATCGTCATCATGAACAACCTGGTCGATGAAGATATACAGAAAATCATGAGGTTTCCGAGAGCTCGAGATGCGTGGCAGGAGCTGCACCGACTCTTCGATGGAACTGCGAAAGATAAGTCTTTTGTTTTATGTTCAAAATTTTTTAGTTACACGCGTGATGACAGCGATGATTTGGCCACCAATTTGTCTAAACTGAAAAATTTGTGGAATCAGCTAAAAGAAGAAATTAAAATCGGCGACAATTGCAATTGTACACTCCCTGACCTTTTTCTTATGTGCAAAATTCTTGAAACGTTACCCAATGAGTATTTTTCGTTCAAGTCGAGTTGGTTGTTGATGTCCAAAACAGATAGAACCATTGAAAATTCGACCTCTCAACTGTGCGCTCATGAAAAAGCATTGAATTTGAAAACCTTGAAGAGTGATCTCGACATAATGACAACAAGGGTAAACGATGAACATTCGCAAAAGAAAATTTCTTGCAACTATTGTGGAAAAACAAATCATAAGATTAATGTTTGCAGATATTGGATTGCTGATGGTGGGCCGCCAAAACCTGCGAAATGGAGTGGGAACAAACCGTCCACATCCAGCCAGTCGAAACCGTCAAACCCAAAATCAAAAACGTATGCTTCGAACGTTGATGACATGACACTGCATACAGACACAGAGGTATATTCCAGCCCAGGTGAGTCAGATTCCTGGTATGTTGACAGTGGTGCTACTAAACACATAACTCACAGAAAAGAACTGTTCATATCCTTTGAGAATTTCACAGATGAGCATTGTGTGCGAACAGCCAATGGAAATGCTGTACAGGCCGTGGGAAAAGGTAGCGTCAAAATTCATTCAACAGTGAATGGCATTACTAGGAATCTTACGTTGTCAGACGTCTGGTATGTTCCAGGTATTACGAGAAATCTGTTTTCCACGTTGTCTGCGCAAGACAAAGTTACCAATAGTAAATTCATCTCGTATGCTGAAACTTGTAAATTAGTGGTTAAAAACCAACCAATTTTGACTGGAAATAGGACTCGGAATGGAGGTCTATATAAACTCAATGCAAGAAATGTTGTACCTGAAAATTCATTGAATGCATGTTCCACTGACAGGATGAACCTGCTGCAAATCTACTATGAGAGAATGGCACACCAGAACATGAAACACGTGGCTAAAGTGGTGAAAGCTGAACTTGGGATCGAGCTCAAAGTTGATGGTCGCATTTGTGAAGCGTGCGTGTATGGCAAAGCTCACAGGCGTAAGTTTGGAACTCGATCGAAAGCTACTACTCCAGGTGAGATTGTTTCATGTGACGTAGTTGGACCATTTCTGAGATCAGTTGGCTCTCATAGATATTATGTATGTTTCAAAGACAACTACTCGAAATATCGCAGCATTTATTTCATGAAACAGAAATCTCAAGTGGTTGAGATGTTGGAGCGTTTCATTGCTGAAACCAATGTGTTAGGCCACCAAATTAAAGAGTTTTTGAGCGACAATGGTGGAGAATTTGATTGTGAAGTCGTGGGAAAACTGTTGCACAAAAGTGGCATAAAACAAAGATTAACAATGCCATACACTCCTGAACAAAATGGGTGCTGTGAACGAGACCACAGAACTATTGTAGAAGCCGGTAGAACCCTGCTGCACGCTCGTGAAAATGTTCCACATGGTCTTTGGGCTGAAATGATTAATACAGCTGCGTACATAATTAATAGAACTGGTGTTTCTTCTGTTGAGGGGAAATCACCTTTTGAATTGTGGACTGGTAAAAAGCCAGACATCAAAAATCTACGGATAATAGGCTGTACTTGCTATGCTCACATTCCAAAACAGTGCAGAGGAAAATTGTGTAAGAAAGCCGTGAAAGGTATCTTGATTGGGTATGATGGAAACGATGGGTACAGAATTTGGTCCCCTGAGGGACTAAAACTGATAAGGTCTAGGGATGTAACTTTTGATGAATCACCTTTGAAAACTGTAGTAAATTTACGCAACAATGGTCAAGGTGGATCCGACGAATCAATTGTGGATTTTCGTCATCTTTTAGACCAGAAGGAAAAAGACCATGAAAATGACGTACATCCTGCAACACCAACCGCAGAGACTGAAAGCTCTGATCGAGTGCTGAGGGACCGCACAGCGCTCAAGAAACCAGAAAGGTATGGTTTTGATGCACTTGTTATGTTTGGAGAAGATGAAATTCTGAAACTTGATGAACCCAAAAACTACAGAGAAGCAATGAACAGCGAAAACAAAGAAAATTGGGAAAAAGCTATGCAAAGTGAAATTGACTCATTACATGCAAATAATACCTGGACGCTTGCCGAATTGCCTGCCGGGAAAAGAGCAATACCAACCAAATGGGTGTTCAAAGTCAAAATGAACCCGGATGGTACGGTGGAGCGATTCAAGGCAAGGCTGGTGGTTCAAGGATTTTCGCAAAAACAAGGTGTGGATTATGAACAAACCTTTTCACCTGTTGCTAAAGCAAGTACTGTTCGGACATTGCTTAGTATTGCTGCAAGTCAGAACATGCACTTGTTACAATTTGATGTTTCAACTGCTTTTCTGTATGGATATGTGCAAGAAGAGATTTATGTAAAACAACCCGAAGGGTATAATGATGGTTCGAATCAAGTTTGTAGGCTAAATCGTAGTTTGTATGGCCTAAAACAGGCTCCTCGCTGTTGGAACCAACGGTTCGCTGCATATTTGTTGCGGATTGGATTCATGCAAAGCGAAGCGGACACTTGCTTATTTTTGAAGAAAACTAAAACCTCAAAAATCATGCTTGCGTTGTATGTCGATGATGGTTTAGTTGCTGCAAGCCGGGAGGAAGACTTGAAGAGTTTCATTGCAGATTTGGAAACAGAGTTCAAAATCACGACTAAACCAGCTTCGTATTACCTATGATTTGAAATTTCCAAAGCTGAAGGTGTGATCACCCTCAATCAAAAAGCATATTTGACAAAATTGCTGGAACGGTTCGGGATGGAAAATTGCCGGACTGCTCCAACTCCAATGATAAAGGATGGGGAGGAAGTTCCGACAAGGGAGGAAGATCCCGAGAATACTGAAACTGAAAATGCCGAGGAGCACAGCGAAGTTCGTTTTCCTTATCGTCAAGCTGTAGGTGCACTGATGTACCTAATGGTAGGGACTCGCCCGGACATTTCGTTCGCTGTAGGTGTCGCCTCGAGAACCTTGGAAAACCCGACGTGGAAAAACTGGGTCCAAGTTAAACGAATTTTCCGCTACCTCAAAGGCACACAGAGATTAGGATTAAAGTATACTGTGGGAAATGAAAAATCTTTGGTCTGTTACAGTGATGCGGATCATGCTGGGGACGTCACAACGCGCCGCTCAACAACTGGGGTGGTTGCGCTGATGTCACACGCTGCTATTTCATGGCTGAGTCAGCGCCAAGGCTCGGTGATGATTTCGACAACCGGAGCTGAGATCGTCGCTGCTAATGAGGGGGCGAAAGAAGTAATCTGGCTGAAACGCCTCTTGGGTGACATGGACCACTTGGAAGGACGACCAGTGCTGCGTCTGCCATCAAGCTAGCGCAGAATCCACAATTTCATCGCCGCACCAAGCACATCCACATACGACACTTTTTTGTTCGCGAACAAGTGACATCTGGAGAACTTGACATCGAGAAAGTCAACTCCGAAGACCAACTAGCCGACCTGATGACGAAGGCTCTGGGGAATTCTAGGTTCTGCAGCCTCCGAGAGAAGCTGGGCCTCGTCGACGTTGGGAATTGAGGCTAATCTAAATTCAAAATTGAGGGTTCAAAATTTGCATAATTTGGGAGGATGTTGAAGTTACTGCTAGAAATTATTAATTTTGGAACATTTGGTCTAACATCTGGGGTGAATATTAATTGCACATGATGAATAGAAATTAGACTGAGTCGTTTTGCGAACCTTGAACGTGGACTAATTAATTTATAACAATATCTCAATTGTGTGAGAATTTTACACGGCGTAAGGCGAACGGACAGAAATTTTGGTTTATTATTTTCAATGATGAACATTCGCAGTCGGGCATGAAAAAAAAAAGTTTAACCCCCCTCAAAATTTGTTGGTTTACGTTTCTCAAGGTATGTAGATTCCGAAAATGCAACAGAAAAATTTCTGTCCGTCCGAAGTACGCCGTACTTAGCACTTTTCTTAGTTACCATGAGCCAAAATTGACGAAATACGGTTTATAGGTCGCGTTCGGGGTCTAGTTGGTCTTCGACGCTCGGCGTTACTGACAAACATCTCTAAGGGGTTTAAAATAGGGGTTGAAATTTTCAGGAGGCCTATACCTTTTTTTTACGTGAATCTTTTTACGATTTTAAATAGTTCTTGAACTTGCGAGTTTTTTGAGACCTTCCGGAGCATTATACGTCCAGCCGTTCCTTCACAGTAAGGCCCCCAAGTTTGCACCGACAGGCTTGGTCAACAGAAGGGTGAATCAAATTGTATACATTCAGCCCAAATATCATCACTAGGAAGTACCTGATTATAATTACGGATCGCTGTGTGAAGTCGAGTTGGTTGTTCCGCGATATTATTCCATTTGACAAATGAAGGCTGTATTGGATTATGTTGATAGGTACTTTTTCAACTTGAAAAATGGTTGATTATTGATGGGCAAATTATTACACAACGGAAAATTATTACACAACTGTTCATTATAGTATCTACGTAGAAGGGGCATCTATGGAGGTAAATTATTGCACAACGGTTTATTATTTGCCTTATGCTTCATGAATAACTACAAATAATTAATGATTGAATTATTGAATCCAGCGAATCTGTAGGAAACTTTAATTCCAGGTCCGGCTCCAGTACTCGATTTAGAGCTTTCCTGTGGGGAGCTCGAGGGTATTGACGCAGAAAACAGTGACCTACGCAGAAGGGGCATCTATACAGGTACATAATAAACCTTTCGTGTAATAATTTTCAGCGCTTTTTACTGCATTTTCGGATTCTACATACCTTGAAACGGAAACCATCAAATTTTGAGGGGGGGGGGGGGGGACTAAAAATGTTTTTTTCATGCTTGATTCCAAAGGTTCATTATTGAAAATAATAAACCAAAATGCAAACTTTTCCTTAATTACCCTTAACTTCCCTCATCACACAAATCAACTCTTGAGTGATGAGTTTTCATCTTCCAGGTTAATAGTCATGTTCTAATATAATAATGTAATACTTCTAATGTAATAATTTACCGTTGTGAAATAATTTACCGTTGTGTAATAATTTGTCGTTGTATAATTATTTACCGTTGTGTAATAATTTACCCATCAATAATACTTCAACGTTTGTTCAAGTTTCAGAAGTACCTACCAACAATATCCAATAGTCCATCACTTATCAAATGAAATAATATCGCAGAACATGCAACTCGACTTCATACTGCCATCCTTGATTATAATCAGGTGCGTACGTACGCCGTACGCCGTACTGGCCACTTTTCTTAGTTGCCATGAAATAAAATTGATGAAATTCGGGTTATAGGTTCCGTTCGGGGTCTAGTTGGTCCTCGAAGCTCGACGTTACTGTCAGTCATCTCTAAGGGTTTCAAAATAGGGGTTGAAATTTTCAGAACGCCGTAGCTCGAAAGCTTTCGATATAAGGGTATGGTTTTCTTAACGTTATTAAATTTGTCGTGAGCTAAACAATTTTTTGAGACCACCCGGAGCATTGTACGATCAGCCGTTCGTGTGCACCAAAAAGCTTCGTCAACACGATCGTCAATCAAACGGTATAAATCCGGCCTGGATATCATCACTACGGAGCACCTGATTATAATCAAGGGTGGCTGTATGAAGTCGAGTTGGTTGTTCTGTGATATTATTTATTTGATAAGTGGTGGACTATTGGATTTTGTTGATCGGTACTTCTGAAACTTGAACAAACTTATGGGTAAATTATTACGCAACGGTAAATAATTACACAACGGCAAATTATTACACAACGATAAATTATTACATAACGGTAAATTATTTCACAACGGTAAATTATTACACAACGGTTCATCTGCCAAGATAGGGCTGGATTTTGTTGATCGGTACCTACTTTTGCAACTTCAACAGACGTTGAAGTGCCTATTGTTTATGGGTAAATTATTACACAATGGTAAATTATTACACAACGGCAAACTATTACACAACGGCAAATTATTAGACACCGGTAAATTATTACATAACGGTAAATTATTTCACAACGGTAAATTATTACACAACGGTTCATCTACCAATAAGGAGCCGGATTTTGTTGATCGGTACATTTGCAACTTGAACAACCGTTGAAGTATTATTGATGGGCAAGTTATTACACAACGGTGCATTATACTTGACCACGACGGTTACTGACCACAGAAAACAGTGATCTACGCAGAAGGGGCATCTATTTCACTCCAAATCAACAATTTTCCTTCAGAACTTCATTATTTGCGTTTCTTTTTGCCGTTCTAGTTAGGTACTGTTTGTCATCGACAGAATTATTTTAGCAACATTTAACTCGAGATTTAGATAGGTACCTAGTAACGAGTACGGGGTTAGGTACCAACCTACGGAGGGTCTGCGATCTACATAATATGTATAGAATAGTACATATTATATTATACTATAGACGGGTTATCTATACAGAGAGCTGTGATCTGTAACAGAAGGGTATTCTGCACATAATAATAAACCGTTGTGCAGGAATTTGCAGCGTTTTACAAGTTAAGGTTAACCTTCAACTGTTCCCTGTCACAAAAGCGTTGGAATTTTCTGTGACTAGCCGCGATTCATTTTTTTATATGAATTTCAATTTTTGAGTTCAAATTCCCACGCATCGAGAGTTTTTTTTATTGTGTTCTGTAAAATGTACCTACTTGCTACCTACTAGCTTTAATTTTAATTTCGACCTTCAAAGAATGCGGAAATTATATTTTATTTTAGTACACATTTTATTTTAGTTTTTTCCGATCTTTTTCATTTCTTTACTGTAAATAATAAAGCAATTGTTACAAAACTGGTTGACATTTATGACGAATGCCTAACCCCTAATTTTGCATTGCTCTTATCGTTGAAACATAGGTTCACGCAGATGTCAGTTTCTGAATTCTTATATTTACATCATTGTTCAATGTTATTCTCTGTTTCTCGAACACCATGCATTAAAAAACAAATTTCATCCCCAAATTTGGATTCTGCGTGGAAAAATACATGGGATAGCCTTTTCTGGTGTTGCAAGTCAATAACTTGATTAAGTATAAATTTTTCTCTCACTATTGTCATGGATGAGGGGTTGTTAACTTGCCGCCCATACAGCGTAGTTTCCCCCTCTCCACTCTCGAAAGGTAGGGAGCCAGTGCGACAGCTGCCCCCGGAGACACTGGTTTGATTATTAAGCAATGCCTCCAGGAGTGGACGATTCGTTTCCGCGAATCGACCACCCCATCAGCTGCGTGTCAAAAAGATTTGGAAGAGCCCGGATCCAATATGGACGCGATTCCCATACCGTCACACTATGTACCTACTCACCTAAAACGTAAGTTCTCAGTAAAATGTTTTTCGACCGATGGGGCTCAGATCTTGAACATTTCCCAGTGAACAATATTACCATACATTTAGGCATCATACCGAACAGCCCTCTAGATTTAACCCAGTGAACAAGTTCGCCAATTTTCAGCTCTTAAAGCTCTCTAACCTACTCCTAAAAACTGACTCCCCTCCTCTTCAATGTGGGGAAAGGGGGGGGGGGGGGCAAAATACTCGATCCGTTATGTCTGTGAGGCTGTAACCCTGTCAAAGAACGACAAAATGAACAACGACAACTAGAAAAACTTGAAAAATAGCGATTTTAAAACTTCCATAACTTCGGCATATTATGGTCCCGAGGGTTGAAATTTGGTACACGTCCTCAGGGGCACCTCGAGAATGGGTGTACGAAATATCAACACCGGAGACCCCCAGGGGGCCGAGTTACGAGTGGAGGGGGTAAAAAACCCTACTTGTTCGGCCGTGTAAACAGTGTTCTTGGTCGCTTTTGAGTTTTTCGGGTTTCTTGGCGAGCGGGCCGCTCTCGCGTCCCTAGATCTGGGTACCTAACACCACATCACAGTTTACTCGTCAGTCTCCAGTGTGGGAGAGAGGGTTGACAATTGAAATGTTCTCTACTTTCGTTAAGTGCTCCACATTATAAGCAGCGTTATATCTATCGATATAACTTCGTTGTAATATCTTATAAGAGTATTTTGAGTAATATGATCAATTGTACTATTAAAACCAGCTTTTTCTGCTACTGAGAGTTGAAAATACAGTGGAGTTACCAAGACGGCGCCGGCGTTTCTGTGGCAGCCCAAACCGATATAATGAGTGCGAAAACATCATACAGTGATTTAGTTACAGTTGATGGAAGTTGGCAATAGCCGTTCGGAGGCGGAGGAAGGAAGATGACGTTCGGAGCAGCGATGACTCCTATAATTATTATATTGTCACGACCCGCTCGAGATCGATGTCTGCCTAGAGTAACTTTGTTGCCTGATACCGCTCGGTGATCTCTCGTTTTAATTCGTCACGTAAAATCGGGCGATTCGGAGCAGTATAATTTAACTGGCGAGTTCCACTCGACCAACAATCGGAAAGCGTTCCTTGTTTCAACTGGGTCAAAAATGGGGCGTATTGGCTCGACCTCGAATCGGCTCTCCACGTAACGTCCCCGCCCAGCAGTGCTGCATACGGCCATCTCCGACACTCAACGAGGCCCCACTTGTAAACTTCGCATAATAACTGCTGTTAATATCCATTCAACGAACTCGAGGGAGAGAAAGGGAGGGAGAGGTCGTAAATTATATTGGCCACTGTGAACTCTAGAAGCGATATAGCAAGGCCTCTAATGGTAGGATTTCTGTAAGAGAAGGCCATAAATTCATTTGCGGGATGCTTTTTGTGGATGCGGATCAGTTTTGCTCGATTGCCGGAGGAACGAGATGATATTAGATGATGTTACTGGACCTTCGAATCTTCACCTTCACCTTCGAACTGTCACCATTTTCATCTCCGAACAGTTTTCATCAAGTACAGTACTTCCACAAAACCTACACAAAATAATATTCCTAATGAGCTGAGTTCGATGGTGAAATGTTCACAAAGAAACTCTTATGTGGCCCCATGGCAGACGCACCTGATTCATTTTTGGCTATTCGCACAGCCATTTCCACCCTGGAGTCACGTATACCCTATCAACCCTATGTCATTTTTGAAAATTTCAAAGCAAATTCTGATCGCATGTAGCAGTTTTTGACAATATTTGACCGGCAACAACTCAAATTTGACCTAATTTTTGTACTCAAAAAGTCCATCCCCAAAAACCACCCTTTCATTTGTAATTACAGACATTGTGGGGCGATTTGGTATCTTCAAAACTGCTTCCCTTTCTGTTCTTTTTTGTAAAGCATTAAACATCTTAAAAAAAGGTTTCATAAGTTAGGTACTTAATGTGATTCTAGATACCTATTGTTGCAACGAGAGACTGAAACGTGGAGGAGGAAGAAACTTTGAAAACCATATGGTCAGAGCTCCCACTATATTTTCATGTTTTCCCTCATTTTTCAGGAGTAAGGAGACTGAGTGGGGGCTTTTGGAGGAAAACGGGCTGCAGCGTAGGAAATCCCCCTAGAGGCTATTTCTATTCATCAAGAGATTTCCTGAGAAAGGATAATCCTATATGAAAGGTTCCCGATACAGAAGGCCCTCTTAAACCTTCATCCCTTTCCAATCTCGAGCACCATCTCCTTCGCAAACTACATACAAACACGGGCCCGAAACCCTTGGTACACGCCTACTAAAACATGGGAGCAGACCGGATTTTCGTAATTCTAGAAGATTCTGTTGGGTTGGTCAAGGTCCCCTTTGTCTCTGTTTTATCAGATCTCTCCAAATATACTGAGACCCCTTCTAATTCAACATTCTTTCTTCTATACATTCAATTACCTATACAGTTCATCTGTTTACTATTAGAGCTACTTATTTCAACTACTTTACGAGTGTAATCCTAACCGTCAAATCCCACGAGTGTTTCACTAGATTTACACATATATTCAGCCCTGTTCTGCAAGCTAGCATGGCGGTACAGAGCGATGATGGTAAGGGAACTCAATTTTTCAATTTCTGAATCGTGTCATAAATTCGTAGAATAACAAATCCCTTTAGTAGCCTTCCTGAAGACCCTACGGCGAACTTTTGCGTCAAGTCGTCGGTGGGTTATTATTATGTATTTTACATTCAGCCGTTGATCCATTTTGTTGAGATTCGGCCAAGGATAATGGTACAGCAAACTCATTAGTTTGTCAACGTAGTGCAGCGAACAGTATAAGTAACCAAGTTTGTTTCCTTGGTCACATCATGAAAAGATGGGCCAACACCCTGTTTCTTTGTATCATCGCTGTAGAAACAGAATACCAGTATGCGAGTAGTTATACACCCTAGTAAAATGGGTCCCGTGAAAATAGGATGCAAAGACGGTTCATGTTGACGAGAAAGTTTCTCATGTGCTTATAATTCCCTTCCTGTAAAACATTGTACGGTGCTGAAACATGTGACGCAGCGTGAGCAAGAGTCCAATGTGAGCAAGATGTCCGATTTAGGTTTATTTTCAATACCTAATAAAAACCTTTGGAATCGAGCATGGAAAAAAAATCCCCCCCCCCCCTTCAAAATTTGACGGTTTACGCGTCAAAGTATGTAGAATCCGAAAATGTAATAAAAGCGTTGCAAATTATTACACAACGGTCTATTATTTACCTACGTAGATGCCCCTTCTGCGTAGACCACTGTTTTCTGTGGTCAGTACCCTAGAGATCCCTCCAGGAAAACCCTAAATGGAGTATTGGAGCCGGCCCGGGAATTAAAGTTTGTTACAAATGCGCGGGATTCAATAATTCAGTCATTAAATATTTGTAGTTATTCATAAGGCATAAGGCAAATAATAAACCGTTGTGTTATAATTTACCTGTATAGGTGCCCCTTCCACGTAGATAGTATAATGAACCGTTGTGCAATAATTTACCGTTGTGTAATCATTTGCCCACCAATAATACTTCAACGTTTGTTCAAGTTTCACTACCTATCAACAAACTCCAAAAGAGCCATATCATTTTTCAAATTAAATAATATCACAGCACAACAAACTCGACTTCATACTCCGTGATTATAATCATGTGCTCCCTAGCAATGATGATCTCGGGCCAATTTCCGATTGTTGGCGCGTCCCTAGTGATGATATTTGGGCTGAATTTATACAGTTTCATTCACCATCCTGTTGAAAATGCGTCGGTGCAAACTTCTGGACATTTTTGTGAACGAACGGCTGGACGTATAATGCTCCGGGTGGTCTTAAAAAACTCCCAAGTTCGAGAACTATTTAAAACCGTAAAAAAATTCGGGATAACGGCGTCCTGGAGATTTCAACCCCTATTTTTCACCCCTTAGGGATGAATGACATTAACGCCGAGCTTTGAGGACCAACTAGACCCCAAATGGGACCTATAAACCGAATTTCGTCAATTTTGGCTCATGGTAACTATGAAAAGTTCGAAGTACGGCGTACAGATTACGGCGGACGGACAGACCTTTTTCGTTTATTATTTTCAATAATGAACCATTGGAATCGAGCAAGAAAAAAAAATTCTTACCCCCCCTCAAAATTTGATGGTTTACGATTCGAAGTATGTAGAATCCAAAACTGCAATAAAAATATTTCTGTCTGTCCGCCGTACGCCGTACGGGCCACTTTTCTAAGTTACGATGAAAGAAAATTGATGAAATTTGGGTTATAGGTTCCGTTCGGGGTCTAGTTGGTCCTCGAAGCTCGACGTTACTGTCAGCCATCTCTAAGGGGTTCAAAATAGGGGTTGAAATTTTCAGAACGCCGTATCTCGAAAACTTTCGATTGAAGGGTATTTTTTTTTTTTGCGTTATTAAATTTGTCTTGAGCTAAACAATTTTTTGAGACCACCCGGAGCATTGTACGTCCAAAAGTTCGTGTGGACCAAAAAGCTTCGTCAACACGATCGTGAATCAAACGGTATAACTCCGGCCCGGATATCATAACCACGGAGCATCTGATTATAATCAAGGATGGCTGTATTAGTGATGGGCAATTCGAATGAATAATCGAATGCGGCATTCGATTATTCAATTCATTCGGATATTCGGATGTGAGATTTCAAGTATTCGAATACTTTCGCATTCGTATTGTAGCGAAACTAGCGGTATCTTCGCGAAGCTCAAGATACAGGAGGATGGAACTGCGACAAGAGAACCTGTGACCACTGCGAATGCCCAAGTACCTACTGTCACAGAACAACCATAGCTGAGACTTTCATCCGAACTCTATCCCATTCCATTGGTTATTTTTCATTCGAATACTTTAGCATCTGTTCTGCCTTTGGTTGTTTTGCATTCGGATCTGTTGGAGGTTTTCCCACTCCTTTTTCATGATGCAAACGAATCATTCGAATGAAACGAGCTTCATCCGTGTAACTAAGTAAGATCAATGAAAAATCAAGTTATATTTTACCTATATATTCCTGAATTTTCTATTCTAATGTCAGTATCAAATAGGTAATTAAATTTTTTTATTCAATATAAATCCTATATTATTACGTTACTTATTTTCCAAGTAGGAAGTTTTATTTTATTTTATTTTTTCCAATCGGCTACTAAATTAATAATCAGGTACCTGATCTAAATAAATCATGTTTTTAACTGGCCGATAATAATAATAATCCATCCACTTACATACCTATTTGGTCATTCACATTTTGAATAGTAAAATATAGGCTTATTAATTATTAACTACATGGAAAACGAAGTTCGAAAATTTGTAAACTTTATTATGAACAAAATTAAAAACTCATGGTAATGCAACAAATTATGGTACTATATAAAAATGCTGAACATCATTATACCTAAGTTGTTTTTCAATACTTGTAGGTAGGTAGGTAGATACCTAGAAGAATTTAGATCACAATACCGAGATCGTTTGTATAAAAAGAGGAAGTAAAAAATACTGAACGTCTTATAAATTTACGATAAGTATATTATTATATTTCGTACACCTACCTCATCATCATTTCGTTGTTTATTTATTTTTTGTTCTTCTTAAATCTGAACATGACAAAACACACTATTTGGTAGAAAGATTGCACTAAACTCAAGAAATACTGAACACCACTAGATACAGATTAAAATCATAATTCAAAAATTCACAAGTTCAAAATGGCGGTGGGTATTCCTCCACATTTGAATGAAATCATTCGAATGATCATTCGATTATCAAAATCATTCGAATACTTGGTATTCGATTATTGAAATCATTCGTTTCGCCCATCACTAGGCTGTATGAAGCCGAGTTGTTTGTTCTGCGATATTATTTCATTTGACAAGTGATGGACAACTGGATTTTGTTGGTAGGTACTTCTGAAACTTGAACAAACGTTGAAGTATTATTGATGGGTAAATTATTAAACAATGGCAAATTATTACACAACGGTGAATTATTACACAACGGTAAATTATGACACACGGTAAATTATTACACAACGGTAAATTATTACACAACGGTAAATCATTACACAACGGTAAACTATTACACCACGGTAAATTATTACACAACGGTAAATTATTACACAACGGTTCATTATTCTATCTCCGTAGAAGGGGAACCTATACAGGTAAATTATTACACAACGGTTTAGGTAGGTACCTAGTAACGAGTACGGGGTTAGGTACTAACCTACGGAGGGTTTAGAATAGTACAGTATACCTATGTTATATAGAAGGGTTATCTATACAGAGAGCTGTGATCTGTAACAGAAGGGTATTCTATACAAAATAATCAACCGTTGTGCAGGGATTTGCAGCGTTTTTTATTGCACTTTCGGATTCTACATACCATGAACGGAAACCATATTTTGATGGGGGGGGGGGGGGGGGGTAAAAATGTTTTTCATGCTCGATTCCAAAGGTTGATTGTTGAAAATAATAAACCAAAAAGATGGATCTTTTGGATTTTGTTGATTTTCGCAACTTGAACAATGTATTATTGGGTAAATTGTTACGCAAAGGTAAATTATAAGGTACAAAATGGTAAATTATTACACAACGGTTTATTATACTATCTACGCAGAAGAGGCACTGGTAAATTATCACACAGCGATTTATTATTTACATTAATATGCTCAATGAATAACTATAAATAATTAATTACCTAATGATTGAATTATTGAATCCCGCGCATTTGTATGAATCTTTAATTCCCGGGACGGCTCCAATACTCCATCTTTCCTGGAGGGAGCTGTAGGGTATTGACCACAGAAAACAGTGATCTACGCAGACGCGGCATCTATACAGGTAAATAATAAACCGATGTGTAATAATTTGCAGCGTTTTTCAGCTGAATTGCAAGCTCAGAGAGACTCCCTATAACATTATTCGACTGCCTGATGTATCAGATCTTGCATAAATATATAGGGATTAAAAAATTATGGTAGGAAAAAACCAGACTTCAGAACAATGTATAACAAGTGCTGTTTCCGATTATATGGATAATTCAATCGAAATAATATGATAACGAAGACACTGCACAACTCTCGCAGCTCACTTGTACCAAGTCCAGAATCTATATTCTAGACCTGCCATCCAACCTCTACATAGTCTGCACGTCTGCATACCCATCCGACATTAACCATTTCATCGATTATAGTCACTGATCACAACGTATGAGCACTTTAGTGTCAGTGTCCCGGTTGTTTATCATGTCCCCATAAACGTGGAATGAGCCATTTTGAGCGATAGACCTCGTAAATTCACAATTAGAGACCGCCTCCGTTGTCCTGGGTCAGAAACTGAAATACATGGCAACACCATCCACTGACTTTCCGTATCTGCGACCTATATTCCAGTAATAATGCAGTAATCCGGTAATGGAGATATATTTAAAATGAGTTGATTGAACTGAAAAACGGCTGCCTACTGGGTTGGCAGTAGAGTTCCTCACATCTACTTTGTTTCATATAACTAGCTGGCGTATCTTGCCTACTAAAACAGGGTTCATTTTAGGTACAGTATAGGTACTAAGGTCAAAATCGTGTCCACACACATTCTCTCCAAATTCAAATGTCACAAAGTTTTGGTTTATTGTGTCCAAAGAATAAAAATCGTACACGAAAAAAATATTTTTCAAAATTTTATGGTTTCCGTTTCAAGGTAAGAAGAATCCGAAAATGGTAGAAAACTCTGTAAATTATTACACAACGGTTAATTATTTACCTGTATTAGATGCACCTTCTGCGTAAATCACTGTTTTCTTGGTCAAAACCTCGCGCTCCTCCCAGGAAAGCCCTAAATCGAGTAATGGAGCCGGCCGGGCAGTTTACAGTTTCATAAATATCCGGTGCATTCAAGAATGCTATCATTATTTATTTTGTTGTTATTCATGAAGCATAACGTTTGTTAAGTTACAATAGTAACTATCAACAAAATCCAAAATAACCATTATTCTTCAGACGAAATAATATCATGGAACACCCAACTCGATTTCATTCAGCCATGCGTGATTATAATCAGATGTTCTCTACGAACGACACTGGGGTAGATGAATACCGTTTCATTCACGATCATGTTGATGAAGCTTATCGGTGCAAATTTCAGGGCTTACTGTGAATGAACGCCTGGGCGTATAATGAGCCGTCGGGTCTCGAGAAATTCCCAAGTCCGGGGATAGGACAATAGAAAAACTTTTAAAAATTCGAGATAACGGCGTTGGTTCATTGCCACTAAGGAAAATTCGGTGGACCAATGGAGAATTGTCGTGTATGGACTTAAAATTGAGAGGTTCAAAAATGAAAAAAATAGTAAGATGGAATAGGATGGCTGTAGTAATCACAAGCGTAATAGGATTATTATAGGCATTCATATAGAGTTCTGAATATTTGTGGTATCATACCACTAGAAGGATAAGCATTCCAGAAGTGTCTAAGCAAGTTACACTACAAGATTTTATACTGAAACAAATTATTAAAACTGATTAAAATTGAGAGAGAAATCCAAATACATGTCATTTTCTAGAATAGCTGCTGTCCTTTACCAATGCCTCTAATGTGGGACTATGTAGGACCCAAACCCCACCTACTACCAATGTACCCACGTGTGGTACAATCTACCGATTCCATGCCACTTCAATCGCTCCTGGGATGTGATTGAGTGGATGTACCTGCTGAGTATTTTTATTACCAGTCACTCCCTAAACCTCATTAAAATCTCTCAGATTAGGCAGACATTATTTTAGTTGAAGTCAGGCTCTTTCAGTGTCCAAAAATCTCTTCACGTCTATGACTGTCTGACGTCGGTGGACCCTAGCCACGTTTAAGGCTTTTTTACGTTTAAGTAGCATCCTAAGACCGATATTTGGGAGTTTACAGTAATACAATAATTGTTTCCTTTCTTTTTGTTTCCTGAACGGTTTAAATATTTGCTTTAACAAAGTTTTTCATGTCGTTGTGTCACTTCCCAGCCCTATAATGTTACTGAGTTTGTTAAGGACCATGTTACTAAGGCATTCACGATAAAGAAAAAATCCAGAAACTCGACTTTGTTTTCCGAAGAAAAAAACAATTGTCAGACTGTATACCATTTCAGGATTTAGGCGCACTCCCCGACCTAGCCCCCTGTCAAATTAGGCGAAATCGGATGAAGCATCCTTAATAACGTAAGTTATTAAATAGAAATGCAAATTCGCCTAGGCTCTGAGCACAGTGGAATTCATAGGGGACGAATCAAAAACCTATTTGTACGACCTCTGAAAATTTTATTAGAATCGGCCGGTACATGCCCTCCATGGCGCATGATGCCCATGCGCGGACCAAAGTTACGGGTCAAATTTTCATTCATGGTACCATCAGTGGACCAGCCCACACACACCTCCAAAATCTCCGCTCGTTTGGATTGTTCTGTTGGTATTAGTATGGTGGTTTCGAGGAAGTATTTAGTACAGACCTGCTGAATGACTTGGAACCAAATGCAAAGTACGGGTAGAAAATTTGATTTATTATTATTATTTTTATTTTTATTTATTTTTTATATATTTATTTTATTTTTTTTATTTTTTTAAGTTTTTTTTTGTGTTTTTTTTTCGGACTTTTTATGTAGAGCCGATTGGTGGTGTTTCAAGCCACATAATAGGGAAAGATTATTGTCAACTTGTGAAAACGCTGCAAATTATTACACAACTGTTTATTGTTTACCTGTATAGACGCCCCTTCTGTGTAGAGCTTTCTGTAGTCAATATCTACCCTCGAGCTCCCCCCAGGAAAGTCCTAAATCGAATACTGCAGCCGGCCCGGGAATCACAGTTCTAAAAAATACGCGGTATTAAATAATTCAATCACTAATTATGTGTATTTATCCATGAAGCATAACGTTCATTCAAGTTGTAAAAGTACCTACATATCAAAAAAATCCAAGCGAGCCATCATTCTTCAAATGAAAAATATCATAGAACCACCAACTCGACTTCATCCGCGATAATGTATGTTTGCAATTTCACCTAAACCCTTTGATGCCAACTCCAGCTTCCTTTCTATTCCACTCAAAAAACATGGTCTCAATTTCCATTTTCCCTCACTCTTTTCCCATTTGTTCGCATTCCGTTTGCGGTTTTTGATGGTGTCAAGAAAGTGGAGGAAAACCCGGGTTATTGATAATCCCTCTATCCGAACGGTTCTATAGTGAAACAGCTGTACGCCAGCTGTGCGATGATTGCTTGGTTCCAAATGGCGGCGGAATGGGAAGGAGGAGGGAGGAATCAACGAATCCGAGCCAATGGCAAATCAATGCATCCAGCTGTAGAAAGTGACATGGTCGGGAAAGTTTCTTGATCTGGAATAAGAAAAACATTGGAACTGGGGCCTGAGCTGGAGTCAGTAGACCAACCTTTCCTCGTTTGTCTTTCTACTAAAATTATTGTGTTCGTTGATTCTATCCTATGGACCAAAATTAAATCAATTGCCGTCTACCAGCGTCTCATTTATTCGATATCTCAACCGTAAAATCTAAAGACTAAGTAATTATTGAAATTGGCAAGTTTCAACGGAAGTAAAGACCAGGAAGAGCCACAGCTGAACTGGCCAGAGCTGAAACCCAACACCGGGGGGGCCATACTGAATCTTAATAACCTAAAACCCCTTCAAGTACAAATATATCAGCTTTCGATATAATTATTTGATAGAAATAATATTAAGTCCAAGTTGGAAAATCGTCTAAAAGTAGGGAGATTGAACTAAATTTAATCAATAATAATTAACCAACTCAACTTAATTGAACTATTATAAACTCTTGATATGTATTGTATTAGGTTTTTGTTGAATAAAAAAGAAAGAAATTTGAATTTGATTTAAAATAGGTATCTTGAGACAGATCAAACACAAGTTGAAACCCGGTTTTTAACAAATGTGATAGGGAGAAAATATTAGCCCATAGCCCAGGGGGGGGGGGGGGGGTCCATAGGTACGGCAGACAGGATGATTCGCTAGTATAGAGTAATGGGTACTTGTGATTGTATAACATATAGAACACAATGTGAAGTACCCGACGTTTCCCGTGTACATATTTATTTTCCAAGTTCCTACTGAACGGGAAAAAAATTGATTCTATATTCTCATAAGATGATGTAATTTAACCCCTTCACCCCCACCATTAAGTATCTAAATTTTTCCCTGACGGTCTTGGAACACTCAATAATCACCTCAGTGCCGATCAGCGCAGATGCAGATGGCACCCAAGTGTTGAATTTTTCAGAGACCCGAACTGGAGGCCTATATGTGCACCTTGTTCCCTAGGTGAGTATAGACGTAATACTGTTTTTCAAAATTTCTTCTACCTCTAGTTGACTGGCGTTAGGCCGTTCGGCGGAAGTCACAGCGGAAATTGGGATCCCGCTCACGTTTCGCAACCGAATGATACGATTAGTATAGTCACTATACTTTGCGAAAGGTATAGTGTTTACTTCGTAACCAATTTCCGGATGAAAATGCCCCGTGCCCACTTTTTCTTCCCTACACATTCTGGGAGTACAGCACGTTTTTTACTCCAACTCTGACCCTCGGATGCAGGAAATGTGAACTCATGTTACGCATCTTAATTGGCCTTGTCAAATATGACGGGACAGAAATATGAAATCCAGTGCAAATTCTTATTTGGTTATGGATGATTCCTGATCGATTTATTACGAACCTTCTGTTCCTGATTATTCCGCAGGTTCGGTCAGCGCATGCTGAATCTTGCACGGGACCATTTGCCAAACATCTTATTCTAAGGTCTTATTCTAAGGTTTCCGCCCATTTTGTATTAAATATCATATCGACGTTTCAAGGACTGTGTTTAGACAACTATGTTGTGCTCAACTACCTTTGAAAAACTGCGTTCTCCAGGTAGGTGAACAAGTGCGATGTTTCATGGGGTTTTATCACCATGGGTTACGGATTCCCGCGAACATGGACAGAAATTTGCACACTTCCAGTGCCAGTTTATTACTGCATCCAGTTCATTCAATATAAGGACAGGGAAGTTGAAAAGTGGGGATGCCTGAGGTGGCCAAGATCTCTCTACCCCCACAATGAGGCAGAAGCTCTCGATCTTGACACTTGTACCCAAAATCGTGGAAACGAGAATCCGACGGCTACAGTCAATTTAGAAAAATTCTGAAAACGGATTTGTATTCCCTAGAGTCCAATGCAAGTGCCTATAGAGCCACTTTTTGAAAATGTTCAAAATTTGAACATTTTTTGTAACAGTGGGCAAAAAATTTTTGCACACTTTTTAAACCAATTACCCAGAATTCTACGTGAATATTGATGAGAAATCCTCTCCGAATTGAAATATCTCGCTCCGTTCTCAAATGAGAAGTAGAATAAAATTCATTCATTTTGGTGATGCCACGTGGTGGCGGATTTTGCAACTAAGCTCGTTGCATTTAGCCTTAATAGAAACGAAACACTATGGGTTAGTGTACCCCCTTCCCTCGCCAGCACCCCCCCCCCCCCCCACCACTGTTCTGTCCGACTGATTAATATGAAATTATTAAGTTCCTATTCTTGCAGACTTCAAGTAGACCCTAGACATATTTCGCAAGTTTCATTTTATTCGAATAATACATTTAGTCGTGGCGTGCAAACAAGCACACTGAGATAAATTATTGAGGTTATGGTCTTAATTTATTGATTTCACATTCCCCTCACCTGAAAAATATAAAATATCGTGAGCCTAATTAAGTTACGGACAGACTGAATGATGATTTTATAGATATAGATGTGTATCTTGAAAGTCTGCAAGTTATCACATAACGGCTAATTATATTCGTGAATAGAATAGATACCCCTTCTGCGTAGATCGCTGATTTGTATGGTCAATACCTACCCTCGTATTGAACCCCCCAGGAAAGCCCTAAATGGAGTACAGGAGCCGGCCAGGCAGTTACAATGCATAAATATCCCCCCCTCGCTACGCTCTTTCGACCCCACGAACTCCCCACCCGGTCTTTTTTGAAATTCTTTTGGTCGGTGAACCCAAGCAGTAGGACCCTCGTCATATATATTCCCGAACGTTCATCTAATTTTGATGATTCGTTTGGCCGTGAACATCAAACTTGTAGACCCTATCAACACACTGCTAAATACCCACCTTCCTTCAAATAGTGAAATAATATCATGGATCACGGAACAACAAACTCGATTTCATAAAGCCACGTTTGATTATAAACAGCTGTTTCTTATCAATGATTTTAATATGATGATACCTGGGCTGAAGTCGCTGATCACATGCGGAAGAAGCTGTTCGGTTCAAACTTCAGGTCCATGTGAACCATGGAACATGGAATAGATATTTTATCTTCTCTTCCTACTTCCACGCTGTAATCGAATGGCTGGACGTACAATACTTAGTCCGGGATCCGAGTGGTCCAATTTAAAAGTGTCATTTAAAAAAAAAACGTTTGTTGAAAATGTTCGAGCTACGGTGTTTCGAAATTTCAACCCCTAGCTTTGTTCACCTGCATGGCTGACACTAACGCCGAGCTTCGTGGACCAACTAAACCCCAAATGGAACTTAAAACCCGAATTTTATTCATCTGGTTCATTTTAACTGAGGGAAATAGGTATATGGTCGACTGACAGAAATATTCGTATTCTAGTTTTCGGATTCTACGTTCCTTGAATAGCAAACCATCGAACTTTCGATAGGGGAGTTGCATTTTTTTCTTGCTCGATTCCATAGGTTCATTATTGAAAATAATAAACCAAAATGCTAACAGTATTGAAGCTTTATACCAGGAGTTGAACAGTAGATAGAAATACTCATGTTGTATCGACGAGATTATCACGCAAGGGTGAGCGGAGACAGTTCCTTAATAAGAGCCGCTTAGAGGGTACAGCTCACAGCAATCGAATGGGATCAGACTAGCGTATTCCACGTGTCAGATCTCTAACAGACACTCGAGAAAGTTCCAAGGTTTCTGTGAGGGCTTACCGGTTGATGCGGTGGTCCGATCTTCATATCCTGCCAGGCGCTTACCGTCACACGACATCTGATTTGGTTAGTCCCAAATCATTCAACGAAGTGTAGACGGCAACAGTAGGTAATTGCAACTACGTAGGTGTTCCAATAGGATCTGCCCTCAATGAACCGTGTACCTAAGGGGATGATCCCCATCACCCCCCCCCCCTCCCCCCCATTGATGTACCTATATTAGGTACCGACGCCCGATAAGGGTCCATGAGAAGACCCAGTCAAGCAGCAGAACAGACAAATAGTACCGTCCCAGTATTGAATCTTAGCCGCGCCTACATCACAACACTGGTATACCTCATTTTCGATCGATCCTTCCACATACCTAATATCTAGTTTCAAGAGCAGAATTTGTACCATTTTGATCGATACAATAATTATTCATCCTCCTACCAGTTGTATGATTTCCGAATATGGAAATCGAACAGAAATTTAACTCATTGAGTTCTGTTGATAAACAAATGCCTCCACATCACATTGGTACTTGTCGTTGGTATGAGACGAGTCTGTTCGAAGACTGCAGAGTAGACTATAGACTATAGAACATGTGATGGAGCTTGAAGATATGGAGATTCAAGCAGAACGCCTTTCGTTGGATTAGAGAAACATGTGGTTTTGTTTTGTTTTTTAAAATTTATTTTTAATAAATGCCTAGTGGTGAAAAAAGCATGTTTTGAAAGCATCAGGTATTCGGAAAGCTGTGGTGAACGAATACCCAAATTTGAATAAGATATTGTTAGAAAACAATTACTCATATAATATAAGAGGGTTAATGATAATCATGATATTATTATTATCATTAAGCTCGGTCACAAGTGGGTGGGATTGAGATGAAGGCTGAGGTAGTCTGTTCGCTTCTCAGCAATCCCTTTTCCCAGCCAGGGCAATGAGACAATGGGTAGCCTCGAGCAAAATGTCCGGAAGGTGTTTTCATCCTGATGAGGACAGCCATTAAGTTCTGAACGGCTATGGCTCCAGAAAAATTACCTATAGGACGTATTATAGTACGTTTCATTTCAAAACAATAATTTTATAAATAATTAATAATCATTGCGATGAGGGCTTTTCGAGCTCATTCGTCGTCGCGAGCAAGTTGAGCCGTTTGGAGGGATACTCGTCTTCTCGAACCCTCGTAAGAGTGCTTGGAATCCACTCAATCTCCACTTCACTTTAACATCCCAGCATCCTGTACACCCAATCAACTACCATGTAAAATGTAGCAAAATGTAGCCTCGGTTCTGGAGTTGAAAAAACTTCATTTCCAATTTTTCGCATTTTCATCTCTCTAAATTGCCGCTTAAAGTCTCAGATCGTAAAAATTTTTCTCGGAGATCATGAGAGAATTTCTCGTGTTGTTGCGAAAGCGCAATAATGATGAAGAGTTTTACCTTCTGTTTACTAACTGTTTACTACTGTTTACTATCGCGGAAATGGTGGTTCTAGACAGTGATCCCAAGCTCACTTTGACATTCCAATTTGAATTTCATGGCTTCCTCTTCTCAATTTCAGTGCGTAATTATGTATAGACACTTTTTTTGGTTCTCGCATGAACACAAGAGTTAGGAGCGAAGTGCAGAGTCCCCTATCTGCATATTGCATTGTGGGCAGCTCATTTCCACTGACATATTTTTCAGAACAGGTTTCATTCAACATCGTTCGGTTGGGTATTGTGGACAAATAGTGAGCTAGATTATGTAGATGGGTAGGTAGAGAGATAGCGAGGTGAATTGTGAAGATCTCAGGTCACCAGATCAGAGGACGTAGCCGTACCTTTCTATTGGGCTCACAGCCGTTATTGTCACGCGATCTAAAACTCTGTTAGACATTGAAACTGATAAATAAGGGTTTGAATGACGCCGTTCCACTCTAGGCAACACGATATTAGCCGTTATCTTCGGAAAAGGAGGGAGAAGGAAGCGCTCATAAATAAGTGAGGTGTTTATCTGAAGAAGTAGGTTAATGGTGATATAGTGGGGTAGCCTACAAGGGGGTTACTTCTACCCTTCTACCATTTCATAGCTAACCATCCCTTTCGCGAGAGTGTTTCACGTGCTGGATCATATTAAAACATGAATATTCCTCTTGAAAATGGAGTCTGTAACAACCTCTGGAGCCCATCAAAGGTGTTCTTTGATTCATTTTCACCAGATCGAACATCGATCATTCGGAGAATATTGTTCGTTCCACTTTTTATTGAAAATTTATTTGGAATGAACCGCTGGTAGCTGATCACAATAACGCTGCCTTTTTCCATCGTCCAGTACAGAAGGTCTCTAAAGGTAAAGGGTAGGGATCAGACTTTTTCATCTGCTTTCATACACAATAATCCCAGATATTCCTTTCAGCTGCTTAATAAAGTATCATGTTGTGTGTAATTGGATGAGCTCCCTCGAAAACTAAAATATAGATGTCACTCACACGAACCAAGAAAAAAATTAATCAGAGCCCTACATGTGGTCATACACTAACCTTGCTCACAAGTCCTTAAATCTTTACAGTACCTACAGGTACTGTTTTCTTTCGGTTTTCTCATCTGCCATGGTACCCTTAAAATATACCATTCCTGTAAATATTATATTGTTACCATTAAACACGCGGAGAAGTCGAGCTGCGTGATGCAAGGGGCAAAGCCAGGTAGCTCTCCCTCCAACGATCACTCCAACTGGGGGAGGGTAAGGCGCCTTTATAAGGTGGCCGGCTTGCCCAGCTCGACATTCTACTGACTTCTCTCGAACCAGAGCCTTCTCTCTTTCTCTCTTACCTTACCTCACTCCACTTCAACTCACCCCTATCCTAAACGCTGCATTCTCAACTTGGTGAGAAATGGATGAGAATTTCCCTCCCAGCACTCAACCTGGTGAGAACCGGATGAGTGCTTTTCCAAGCGCTCAACGTGGTGGAAACCGGACGGATACTTTCCTAGCTTTCATTTCCAATATCCAACGTGGTGAGAACCGGACGGATATTTCCCTATCCTCGAGACGCATCCAAGGTGGTGAGAACCGTGCGGATACGCTCTCATTCTCCTCTCCTCATCCAACCTCACTTTCTCAACCTCACCTCTTTAACTTCACCTTCCCAAACCAACCTCAAACTTACCATTCGATCAATTATTTATGGTCCTCATGAAGGAGTGGTTGAAAAATTTGACACATGTACAACAGTTTAAAAACGCTGCAAATCCCTGCACAACGGTTTATTATTTTGTATAGAATACCCTTCTGTTACAGATCACAGCTCTATGTATAGATAACCCGTCTATATAATATAATATGTACTATTCTATGCATATTATGTAGATCGCAGACCCTCCGTAGGTTAGTACCTAACCCCGTACTCGTTACTAGGTACCTACCTAAATCACGAGTTAAATGTTGCTAAAATAATTCTGCCGATGACAAACAGTACCTAACAAAAAGAAACACACATAATGAAGTTATGAAAAGAAATTGTTGATGAGGAGTGAAAAAAGTTGCAAAAGTACCTACCAACAAACTCCAGCCCCTTCTACGTAGATGGTATAATGAACCGTTGTGTAATAATTTACCGTTGAGTAATGATTTACCGTAGTAATAATTTACCCATCAATAATACTTCAACGTTTGTTCAAGTTTCACTACCTACCAACAAACTCCAAAAGAGCCATCATTTTTCAAATTAAATAATATCACAGAACATCCAACTCGACTTCATACTCCGCCAATATAATCAGGTGATCCCTACCAATGATTGGCCGTATTCACAAATTCCTATTGTGGGCGCGTCTCTGGTTACGAGATTTGGTTTGAATTGTATAAAATTTCATTCACACTGGAGTCGAAAATGCCTGTCGGTGCAAACTTCGGGGCCTTACTGTGAACGAACGGCTGGACGTACGATGCTCCGGATGGTCTTAAAAAACTCGCAAGTTCAAGAACTATTTAAACCCGTAAAAATATTTACGTAAAAAAATGGTATAGGCGTTTTGAAAATTTCAACCCCTATTTTGAACCCCTTAGAGATGACTCACAGTAACGTCGAGCTTCGAGGACCAACTAGACGCCGAACGGAACCTATAACCCGAATTTCATCAATTTTTTTTCATGGTAACTAAGAAAAGTGGCCCGTACGCCGTACGGCGTACGGCGTACGGCGGACAGACAGAAATATTTTTATTGCAGTTTTGGATTCTACATACCTTGAAACGTAAACCATCAAATTTTGAGGGGGGGTAAGAATTTTTTTTTTCATGCTCGATTCGAATGGTTCATTATTGAAAATAATAAACCAAAACTAGCTAAAGAAAAAAAAGTAATGTTTTCTATAACTGAGATCTTCTATACGTTTCAGTAGCTCATAACATAGTTATTGAACTCTTGTGTGTAAATAAGCCTAAATGGTTTGTCTATTTTAGAACAGCTTCTAACGACTAACTGTATTGATTTTAGTTGTGTTGATCATAAGTGTATTATGAAGTTATTGAAGTACCTTCGTACATTCCAGTCCGACAGACCGATCTCAACCTGATTCTTTGGAGACCACTGGAGACCATTATCACTGCATCAAAGTCGGTATTTAGAACCGGAGTTACCAGTGTCAGGAATACCATGTTTGAGCATAAGCAGACGAATGAGGTTGGACGATGAAATTTATATGGAATCATCTGGATCCACCGGTAGGTATCTTCAAAATTCCAGGACACAACTCAAAGCAGTCTGCGAATAGACATACAAATAAAGAACCGATTTTTGATTTCCTTGATGCCAACCTACCAGGCAAAATACATAAGTAGAATTTTGGTAATGGAGGAAATAAGTACTTTCTTATATATATGTAAATATATATATAGATATATATATATTTGTGGGGATTATTTATTATAACGTGCCTAGAGGCCTTAGATAATCATGAAGTTGTGAAAACTGGCACGTAGAAGCAGCCAATGGTATAGCGCATTCTCTTCCTGCACATAGCGCTGGCTTGCCTCAAATAACAGTCGCGCCGGCCGAATTCCAACATCCCAAATGACGTGCACGTCCTGGACCAGTTGAACTTGAGTTAGCAACCGCGATATTAACTCGACAGCCCGTCATCGAATGCCGAGAGGTTACGGATCGGCTGGCGGCCGGATAATAGACATAATTGAATCCCAAACCGAACCCATTGCCTTGCATTCTGATTCCTGTTGGTCACACTACCTACCTACTTGATATTGCAGCTCGTGGACTAAACCGATAATAACCAAAAACCATTTGCCATAAACGTAATTAGACCCTAGAACCCGCATTGATGTTCTTACTGTTATAATCTATTTACCTACCATAGGTACAGCTGTAGTAAAGATATTAGCTGTACTTAGCGAGGAAGCCATATGTAGGTACTGCTCACTCACTTAGAGAGCTTATTAGTTACTGCAGTTGGGGTGCCTTGAGATGTAGTAGGTAAAACTATACCTACTACAGTTTGTTATAAAACAACTGACCGGGCGGGTCAGATGGTGTGTTAAATAAAATCAATAGTCAAACAGAAAACAAAGAGGTGTCCAATCCAAGTCCAAGTTCATAAGTATCTAAAAGGATGTTTTTTCTGGATATGGCCCAATAAACAAATACAAATATACCATAAAACTAAAGGAAAAGGCTGTAGGCAAAATTGAAGCACCTAGAAAAGTAGCTCATAGATTACTTCCGCAGCTCAAAAATTAGTTGCAACGACTTGAAAAGAAAGGTATAGTGAGGAAAGTCCACTCCCCCACTAAGTATGTTAGCTCAATGATAAACTTGAGAAAACCTGACAAATCTATTAGGATTGTGTTGGATCCGCAGTATTTGAATGCTGATATTGAGTCAGAGACCTTTCCGATGCCCACTGTTGAAGAAATCACAGCTAAACTATCTGGATCAAAACTCTTTAGCACAACTGACGCAGAACGTGCGTTTTGTCAAGTGAAGTTAGACGAAACTTCAGAAGAATTAACAACATTCAATTCACCGTTTGGGAGGTAGGTACTGTTTTCGTCGACTCACTTATGGCATAAGAACAGCTCCAGAAATTTTCACTTGGTATTTTACTGAAATCTTTGGACACATGGAAAATGTTGCACTATACATGAATGCCATACTCATCTATGCTTCCTCCGTTGAAGAACATAATAAAATTCTAAAAAAGACGGGCCTCCAACGTGCAAGAGACTATTAGCAAAAACTCTCTAATAACGTAAAATTCAACGAAAACAAAAGTAAATTTTTACAGAAAGAACGTCGGTATCTTGGACACAAATTAACTGATCAGGGTATATTTCCAGATGACTGTAAGACAACAGCAATACAGAAGATGACTCCACCTAAAGATAAGAAGAGCTTGCAGTCATTTCTAGGACTCACATCGTACATGGGTAAATTCTTACCGAATCTCAGCACTGATGTCTACCCTTTGCGTAAATTGCTCAAAGAAGATAAATGGACATGGAGTGAAGCCCACAGCAAAATCTTTGAGAATATCAAGTCGATTTTAGTAAGCAAACCCGTTCTTAAATATTATGATCCAACAAGACCTGTTTCGTTAGCAGTGGACGCATCACAGTGCGGTTTAGGAGCAGTATTGATTCAAGATCAATCTCCGATTGCGTATGCCAGCAAAACCTTAAGTAAAACGCAACAGTCATATATGCTATTATAGAAAAAGAGTTGTTGGAGACGTTGGTAGTATTTGGTTGTGAACGGTTGTATCAATATGTATACGGAAAACCATTCACTGTTGAGTCAGACCACAAACCTTTGTTCTCAATTTTTCGGAAGCCACTCCAACAATGTCCTCAAAGGCTGCAGCGAATGCGCATGCAGCTCCAAAAATATGACCTCTCCTTGACATACAAGCCAGGAAAAGAAAATCATATTCCTGATAGTCTTTAAAGACTTCATACGGACGATGAAACATATACTTTTGAACCTGAAATTGAAGCACAAGTTGCTTCTATTTATCAAAATTTGAAAATCAGCAAAAACTCGAACTCAAATTTTGTTACAGAGACATTGAAAGATGTACAATTGCAAAAGTTATTGGAATATACCCAGAACGGGTGGCCTATATTCAACAAAGTTCCGGAACCTCTGAAACCATTTTATAGCCATAAAGAAGTAATCTATGAACATCATGGCATATTATTCAAAAGTAACAATAAAATTGTACCAACAACCCTACAACAAAAACGCTGCAAATCCCTGCACAACGGTTTATTATTTTGTATAGAATACCCTTCTGTTACAGATCACAGCTCTATGTATAGATAACCCGTCTATATAATATGATATGTACTATTCTATGCATAATTATTTAGATCGCAGACCCTCCGTAGGTTAGTACCTAACCCCGTACTCGTTACTAGGTACCTACCTAAATCACGAGTTAAATGTTGCTAAAATAATTCTGCCGATGACAAACAGTACCTAACAAAAAGAAACACACATAATGAAGTTCTGAAAAGAAATTGTTGATGAGGAGTGAAAAAAGTTGCAAAAGTACCTACCAACAAACTCCAGCCCCTTCTACGTAGATGGTATAATGAACCGTTGTGTAATAATTTACCGTTGAGTAATGATTTACCGTAGTAATAATTTACCCATCAATAATACTTCAACGTTTGTTCAAGTTTCACTACCTACCAACAAACTCCAAAAGAGCCATCATTTTTCAAATTAAATAATATCACAGAACATCCAACTCGACTTCATACTCCGCCAATATAATCAGGTGATCCCTACCAATGATTGGCCGTATTCACAAATTCCTATTGTGGGCGCGTCTCTGGTTACGAGATTTGGTTCACACTGGAGTCGAAAATTCCTGTCGGTGCAAACTTCGGGGCCTTACTGTGAACGAACGGCTGGACGTACGATGCTCCGGATGGTCTTAAAAAACTCGCAAGTTCAAGATCTATTTAAAACCGTAAAAATATTTACGTAAAAAAATGGTATAGGCGTTTTGAAAATTTCAACCCCTATTTTGAACCCCTTAGAGATGACTCACAGTAACGTCGAGCTTCGAGGACCAACTAGACGCCGAACGGAACCTATAACCCGAATTTCATCAATTTTTTTTCATGGTAACTAAGAAAAGTGGCCCGTACGGCGTACGGCGGACAGACAGAAATATTTTTATTGCAGTTTTGGATTCTACATACCTTGAAACGTAAACCATCAAATTTTGAGGGGGGGTAAGAATTTTTTTTTTCATGCTCGATTCCAATGGTTCATTATTGAAAATAATAAACCAAAATGCTTGACTTAATCCATTACAATCATTCTGGTATAACAAAATGCTCATTAAAAGCAAAACGTTGCTTATTCTGGCCTTCAATGCTGCAAGACATTAAAAATTCAGTGCAAAATTGTAGAATATGTGCCCGTTTTAGGAATAAAAATTCTAAGGAGCCAATGATTTTAAGAGATTTGCCTGAATCGCCGTGGCATACTGTGGCATCAGATATCTTCACAGTCAACAACAAAAATTACGTGATAGTAGTAGATTACTACAGCAAATATACGGAAGTTTATCAGCTCTCAGACTTGAACAGCAAAACCCTCATCAATCAACTTAAAAACTGTTTCAGTAGACACGGGATTCCTTTGGAAGTTTTAAGTGACAATGGTCCCCAGTATTCTTCAGAAGAATTCAAGGAGTTTTCTGCAACATAGGTTTTGCGCCTAAAACCTCCTCCCCAAAATATCCCCAAAGCAACGGTTTTGTTGAAAGAGCAATACAGACGGTAAAGAAATTGATTAAGAAATTACAACTTGACAATACAGATATCCACCTTGCACTTCTTGAACTCAGAAACACTCCTTTGTACCACAAACTACCTTCACCTTCTGAGCTGTTGTATGGCAGATGCATTCGTGGAATAATTCCTGGGATAATTAGTTCTAACACCAACTCCCGTGATGATATATTGCGTAGATTTGAAGAGCGAAGACAACAGCAAAAAAAATATTACGATAAAGGAAGCAGGGAGCTGCCACCACTTGAAGAGGGAGATGAGGTACTATAAGACAATAGCAGCATCCCTAAGAAGCTAGAACCTGCCACCGTGATTGGGAAAGCTGACCGTCCTAGATCTTATAAGTACTTCAACCGTTGAAAGAAATCGCAGAGATCTCCATTTGAGACCTTCGAGTACTATGGCAGAAAGAGCGTCATCTCCAACCCAGCGAAGACGACTTCGTAGGAGACCGAACTTTTTAAATGACTGCGTGGTGCCTGTTAAGTGCTAAGAAAGGGGGATGATGTAGTAGGTAAAACTATACCTACTACAGTTTGTTAAAAAACAACTGACCGGGCGGGTCAGATGATGTGAATGAGGCCACGTCAGTTTCCAGAGATTAAGACGCTTTGATCGAATGTGGTAGAACTCTTACTAATGATTTACCTAATGTTATTAAAGTTCATTATTTCATAATGAGCCTCTCCGTCATAACACCTTGTACATCTATCTACACAGTGTCTAGTGGCCATCCCCAGTAATGCATGCAAACTCAGCAATATGTTTTCCTTTTGGTTTATTATTTTCAATAATGAACCATTCGAATCGAGCATGAAAAAAAAAAAAAAAATCTAACCCCCCCTCAAAATTTGATGGTTTACGTTTCAAGGTATGTAGAATCCAAAACTGCAATAAAAAAAATTTCTGTCTGTCCGCCGTACGCCGTACGACGTACTGGCCACTTTTCTTAGCTACCATGAACCAAAGTTAATGAAATTTGGTTTGCAGATCCCATTTGGGGTCTAGTTGGTCCGTGCAGCTCGGCGTTACTGTCAGTCATCTCTAAGGGGTTCAAAATAGGGGTTGAAATTTTCAGAACGCCGTAGCTCGAAGACTTTCGATAGAAGGGTATGGTTTTTAGCGAATTTTCGAAGAAAAAGAAGCTATTGTTCTCGGTCCAAAATTTTTAAAACTCGAATTTCCGAAAGATTTTTATACCAAAATCCGTTTCAGACCATCCTGAATTCCCTGCCGAAAGACACCAAAAATTATATGTATATTATATTAATTGCTATGCAATTTTAACGCCGGGGGTCATGTGAAAAAAATGTCCTGTCACAATATCCTGTCACAAAAACGCGTCACGCAAAGAGGAATGTGATGAAGATGAGTACAAAGAGGAATGTGATAAAGATGAGCACAAAGAGGAATGTGATAAAGATGAGCACAAAGAGGAACGTGATAAAGATGAGCACAAAGAGGAATGTGATAAAGATGAGCACAAAGAGGAATGTGATAAAGAATCGTTTTATTTTTTTGTGTGTTGGTGGTGGGGGGGGGGGGGGTAAATTGCATAGCAAATTCTCCTTTGTTATACGAAGTATAAGAACACATCCTTCGGGGGTGAGGAACGGCGAAGCCGTTCCGAGGGGGCGGAGCC
This sequence comes from Leptopterna dolabrata, assembly GCA_954871275.1. Taxonomy (NCBI): domain Eukaryota; kingdom Metazoa; phylum Arthropoda; class Insecta; order Hemiptera; family Miridae; genus Leptopterna; species Leptopterna dolabrata. The sequence goes on from OX940976.1 coordinate 39,552,504, forward strand.
CCCTTTGGGGGTCCAGGGGGCTTGCCCCCTGGCGAGGCCCGAAGGGCCGAGTATATATTTATATATATTTATATATTTATATATTTATATATTTATATATTTATATATTTATATATTTATATATTTATATATTTATATATTTATATATTTATATATTTATATATTTATATATATATTTATATATGTATGTGTCATTCCAGACGATAACTCTCGAAAGAATTGAGATAAAAAGTTCAAATTTGCACGAAAAATCTGTCTTGGCAATCGACAGGCTAAGTTCGAAGATGGGCAGAATCGGGTCACCCTAAGGGGGAGTTTTGGGGAGTTTTAGGGGGGGAAAATTACTCATAAATTCCCAAAATGAAAAAGTCTGACAAGTGACACCTCATTTTAAAGGTTTTTGTACGCTGAACACGATGGTGAAATCAGAATTGCGATATCTCATTCCGTTCTCAAACTGGAGCACTTTGAAGATGAAGGAACGTGGTTATTTCTGAGATGTTCTTCCTGGTTCGTCTGCTCTAATCTGATAACGGAATGGGATATCGCAATTCTGACTTCACCATCGTGTTCAGCGTTGGAAAATCTACAAACCGAGGTGTTACTCGGCAAAAAATGGAACAAAAAATTTGTTACCTACGTACCCAATACCTACTCTTCTGGTATTAAAAACATTTTTGATTTCCCCCTCCCCCTCCTTCCACCCCAAATTTTACTTTGCGTAAAACTACTCCTGTTTTAATTTTGTATGGTATCAAGTTGGGAAAACATTGACCGAAAATTAATTTTCAGAAAATTTTAGGCGGAGGAGGAAGATGCCGAAAACTTCGAAAATTCGCTCTTATAGCCATGCTGCATGACTGTGGTTTTTAAACGTTATTAAATTTGTCTTGAGCTAAACAATTTTTTGAGAGCACCCGGAGCATTGTACGTCCAGCCGTTCGTGTGCACCAAAAAGCTTCGTCAACACGATCGTGAATCAAACGGTATAAATTCGGCTCAGATAATCATCACTAGGGAGCAGCTGATTATAATCAAGGATGGCTGTATGAAGTCGAGTTGGTTTTTCTGCGATATTAT
>OX940976.1:39553783-39746458 GCA_954871275.1 Leptopterna dolabrata
TTTTGGCCATCCGCTACATACCTACATGCACGCAAAAACCAACTCAAGATTATGGTGTGTTTGCGTGGTCTTTCTCTGCACATGTATCATAACCTTGTAATAAAGTATCAAACAGAATATCCTCTCATCCCATGAAGTGTTTAGATTCTGACGAACTGTTTGTATCTAGGATGAACGAAGATGAACAGCACTAATTGATGTGAGGAAGCAAATAACATACATGTATTGGGCAATATTGATAGGTGTAACTCTATCCGTTAGGCCTACATTAGGGCTACATAGGTCAGGTTGATTAAGCACCAATACAAAGTTGTATGCGGGTAACCTCCAGCAACTCAATTTTTGTATATTTTCGGTATTAGTTTATGATAGAGGTTATTGCATGTATTGGAGTATACCATACGGGTGAGTTGTTGATGCACGAAGTAGCTACTAATTGGCATGAGTAATTAACCAAACTACTGATGTAAATTACAGTGCACGGAGCTAAGGATTCAATGAAAACCATCAAGGTGATTAAATGGGTCAATTAGTGAACATGGCGCTCAACGTGTCTTCGACGAGGTGACGAGGGACCGGTGATAGTTAGAGAAGTGATACGTCATTTCCTGCGGACATTCATTAATCATACGGCCAGGAACCCAGGAACACTTTGGTAGGTAACTCTCGGTTACATTAGTTATGCCCTTCAATTCAAGCTATAACCTTAATGAGATACGGAGGTGCATTACACCTTTAATACGTATTTTAGCCATTGGAAAACCTATCCACGGTACTTTCGTGCACGTGTACACTAATTGCAAACAAGCCAGCAATGGTATATAAGTAACTGTGTGACATGCAAAAATTGTTTTTAGCAGAAAAATCATCACCTCATAAGGCGAACTCCACGACAGAAAGTAGGTAAAACCTTGGCGATATGCAAGCAGTCTAAATAAGGTTCCACTAACAACGAAGTGCTAACGACTGTAAAAGAGTGAGACCGGCTGTATATTCAACTGCCAAGCACAAAAATCAATCGCACGACATGAAAGGGGATTCTTATGCCTACACAGTTATATGTCATCTTTACTTCAACATTATTTTTGCGAATAATGTTCCTTCAGCCAAATTTTTCTGCATTGAAATTCGAAAGTTTAGACTTGAACTTATTATGGCATTAAATGCTTCAATAAAGGAAAAACGTTTTCCTAAAGAAGTATGTAGCGTTCCTGAACTGCAATGTAGTACCTTCTTCACCACCCACATAGACATGAATTCGTGTTGCTCACTTGGATCATGTGATTCACTTCCTTGAAGAACTAGCTGGATCACCACCTTGCTTCTAAGGAGGGTGGTATTTTTGGGGTCCGTTCTTCCAGCCGGTTCATCCTCATTTCTACTCAAGCCACTGTTGTTTGAGATACAGAGGAGGTGAATGGATTCGCCATAGCCTCTTGTCTCAATCTTCAAATCGACTACTATCAAGCACGGAATGGCTTTGTAGAATGAATATTCCAAAATTCCAATATTAACTTTGCGTTAACGCTTGTAAGCGAAAGTACACGTTGCTGTTCGACGCAGAACAAATTCTTCACATATTCGACCTTTTCTTTTCCATTTGGCCCGGTCTTGAACTGGACCTTAAGCGAATGCTCCAAGTGGTCGTTTGGCTTTGATGTTTGATGTATAGATGGTTGGAATGCTTCATTGTAGCCTAGGCTTTTGCGGCATTTATAGTTCCAGTGGACGAGAACAGCAACTGACAGTACATTATTGTCCCAAACTTCGCCCCTTCGTTTTGGCCAGCCAATTCTGCTTTCCAACTGATAGAGTCGTTGATCATATCGAAAGTGGGACGAACGAATATTCTCACTTGCCTCAAAGTATCACAAAGAGGCACAGGGCTCTCAGTAACTTATTTCCCTCGCAGTTTTGATCTGATATGACCAATGCTCCAGTCACATTGTCCAAACGAGCGGACTCTCGACAGAATACACACTCGCGATCATCAGAAAATTGTTCCTTGCAAGGATGGCACAAAGCATCTGGTTAAAGAATAAGGCTACCAAATTAACAAGGATTTCAAGAACAAGAATTGTTAGCTAAAACCACCTGCTCCCTCATTTCTAAGGCTTCTTCTGCTGAGTCACGACTGTCGACATTTAGCCAATGTGTGTCTTAGGAAGCAAAAGTCAGTGTGGTAGGAACTGATCTAGTCCAGGCGTGAAAGTGGCTCGGTCGATATGGCATAGAGTCACCTAGTTTAGCGATTCAGTATTCTTGAATAATTAATGTGTCCAAGAGCATGGGTAGCCAGTGGAACTGCTCCTCCAGTGGGATTTCCGGGCGGATGTCCTCTCCCAGCACCCGGCGTGTTATACCAACCTCGGTCCATTCCTGCCTCGTCGTTTATTCGATAGCATTTTGGCTGGAGGTGTTGCATTATTGCGGATTGTTTACGAACGAAGCATGTCCTCTTTTGGTTTATTATTTTCAATAATGAACCATTGGAATCGAGCATGAAAAAAAAAAATTCTTACCCCCCCTCAAAATTTGATGGTTTACGTTTCAAGGTATGTAGAATCCAAAACTGCAATAAAAATATTTCTGTCTGTCCGCCGTACGCCGTACGCCGTACGCCGTACGGGCCACTTTGCTTAGTTACCATGAATAAAAATTGATGAAATTCGGGTTATAGGTTCCGTTCGGGGTCTAGTTGGTCCTCGAAGCTCGACGTTACTGTCAGTCATCTCTAAGGGGTTCAAAATAGGGGCTGAAATTTTCAGAAAGCCTATACCTTTGTTTTACGTGAATTTTTTTACGGTTTTAAATAGTTCTCGAACTTGGGAGTTGTTTAAGACCACCCGCAGCATCGTACGTCCAGCCGTTCGTTCACAGTAAGGCCCCGAAGTTTTCACCGACAGGCATTTTCGACACCGGGGTGAATGAAATTGTATACACTCTCGTCACCAGGGACGCGCTCGATTCAATCAATCAATCAATTTATTCAATCAATCGAGCAATCAATCGATCAATTTTTTCAATTGCAATTGGAATTCACTTAGATTTTGAATTGCAATTTGCCACTGCTCACCAATCTACCTAACATCCCCATCTAAATTCCCGACACATTAATCATATAAACATAACTCCACATTCGCCAAAATTGGCAAAGTTTTTTCAATTGCAATAGGAATTCACTTAGAATTGTCAATATTGGTATAATGAATTGGACTTTAATTTGAATTGGAATTTTTTTCGAATTGCCTAATTATTGGCATTGTGCGCTCGTCACCAGGGAAGCGCTCGATTCCATCAATCAATCAATTTATTCAATCGATTTCGAATTGGAATTCATTAATTGAATTGGAATTCATTAATTGGATTGGAATTCATTAATTTGAATTCAAATTAATTTGAATTGGAATTCATTTCGAATTGTCTAATTGGTATGGTGCGCATTGGCATGGTCCGAAATGGTTCTGCAATTCTATTGGCCAACGCTGATACAGAGAGCTGTGATCTGTAACAGAAGGGTATTCTATACAAAATGTTTTTGTTGATAAATAACTTGAGGCCACCTCCAAAAATTTCATATTCACGGAAATAACATTCCGTAACGTTGACGAGAGCTGCTTGGAAGGAAATCTTTCGATCGGAATTTCTGTAATCGCTCAAGCTTTTTTCAGCAATTGTTTATTACTTTTTCCGTAAATAGATAAGTAACTCTTGTTTACACTGCGACGAGCCACGGAGGAGGGAATAATAGATGGACGTATGCAAAGCGATCCTTGAATACCACACTAGGGCATTTTCCGACCAATTAGATAAAACTTTAATTTCAAAATTTACTCATTTAATTTCCGATTGAACTTTTTAACATTTCAAATTAGTCTGTTACAATTTCAGATTGAAAAGCTCAATTTTAAATTTTTTATAGTTTAATTAGAAATTGAAGAGCTTCATTCAGGTGAAATTGAAAGGTCCACTTAATGCAGCATGACCACATGAGCGAATGATCTGAGTAACTTACGTACTAACTCAATCTAAGCTTTAGCTTAGCATCCATTATTTTCCATCATTGTTGACCATGAAATGTTGGGCCTTTAACGGATTGGTGGCTATTGAAATAATCACTCATTTTCTCTCTATTCTTTAAATATTACTATATTTACTTAGCGGTGTTTGACCCATAAATCCTAAAATTGACAAATATTTTTGACGATTGAAATGGTCTGTTTTAGTCTATTATTTCAATAATTAACCTTCGGAATCGACTATGAAAAAAATATTTTAACCCCCCCCCCCACATTTAATGATTTCCGTTTCACAGTACATAAAATTCAAAAATGGAATAAAAAACGCTGTAAATTAATACAAGACGGATTATTATTTATCTGTCTAGATTCCTCTTCTGCGTAGATCAACGTTTTCTCTGAACAATACCTGCCGCGTGCTCCCCCCCCCCCCCCCCACACACACACACAGGAAAGCCCTAAATCGAGTACTGGAGCCGGTCCGGGATAATAATTAATAACTATTAACAGCAATAATTAATAACTATTTGTTCTTATTCATGGGGCATAACTTGTCAAGTTGAAAAACTAGGTACCTACCTATCAACAAAATCCAAAATAACAACCATCATTCTTCAAATTAAATAAAATCACAGAACAACCTAACTCGACACACACCAGCCATCCGTGATTACATCAGGTGCTCCCTAGCAATGATATCTCGGCCGGATTTATACCGTTTCATTCACGATCATGTTAACGAAGCTTTTCGGTGCAAACTTCAGGAATTCCGTGAAAACTTCATTAATTTTCGTTGATGGTAACTAAGAAAAGTGCGAAGTACTGCGGACGGCGCATGGTGGCGGACGGACAGAAATATTTTGATTCCAATTTCGGATTCGCACAAGTTTTGAGAGGGGTTAATTTTGTCCCCTCTTTCTTCTCTCATGCTCGACTTCAAACGTTTGTTACTGAAAATAATAAACCATAAATATCTGTTCGTCCGCAGCCAGACGTACTTCGCACTTTCCTTAGTTACCATGAACCAAAATTAAAGACATTTGGTTTGTCGGTCCCGTTTGGGGTCTAGTTGGTCCGCTAAGCTCGGCGTTGCTGTCGGTCATGACCAATGGGTGGAAAATAGAAGTTGAAATTTCCCGAACGCCGTAGCTCGAGAACGTTTACTAGTAGGGCATGGTTTTTTTTTTAACCTTTTGAAATTGATCGCGAAGTGAAGAATTTTTTCAGACCACCCGGTACGTCCGGCCGTTCGTCTGCACGTCTATAAGATCGTGAATGAAACGATTGGAGCCCAGAAATCACTGCTAGGGAACATCAGATTATAATCACGCGCATGGCAGTATGAAGTCGAGTTGGTTGTTCCGTGATATTATTTTATCTGAAGAATGACAGTAATGTTTGATTTTGTTGATAGGTAGTTTCGTAACTTGAACGAACGTTATGCTTCATGAATAACAACAACTAATTAATTATTGAATTATTGAATCCATCACATATTTCATGAAACTGTAAGCGCCCGGCCAGCTCTAGTACTCGATATAGGGCTTTCCTGGAGTAAGCACGAGGGGAGGTACAGTAACAGTGTGGCTGTTCTCGAGTAGGTTTTTGGTCCGATGGAGACGGGGTCGCTGGGCGGAAGCCTAATCGATATCCCTTCCCGGTGATAATCTCGCTGGTCTAGGAGGGGGACTCTCGAGGTTCAACCACCACTGTCACACTCTGTCACAGCACTGACTACAGAAAACAGTGATTTACGCAGACGGGGAGATTATACAGGCAAATAATTAACCACTGTGTAATAATTTGCAGTGTTTTTACTTCTTGGGTATCTCCATACGATCCACTATCACCATGCATATTAACTTAATTAGTAGCTTGTCATGTGACTTGACTATTTTCTATAGTTTTAGGGACCCACAAAAATTTGAATTCAACCCCCTTGAATGAACTCGCAAATTTCAAATTGTGCAGTGCTCTTGAGAGTTGAGTGGAGCCAGAAAGAATTGTGACAGGCTTGAAATATGAGTTTGGAAATTTGGTAAATGGACGATGCCAGGAGGGCCAAATATACGTTCTAAACGAGAATGACCTAGGTGAGGCCCTAAATAATCCCATATAAATTTCATCAAAGCGGTCTGTAAATTCCTTCTCCGCATGCACAAACGTGAGCACGGAACCTACCGCAGCAAGAAGATACAATCAGGAACTTGCACCCTTCTGAAGTTCTGTATGAAACTTTTTTTACTCTACACTGGACCACCTACGGTTCACGAAAATGTGATCAAATATGGATAAAAGTTTGAAAATCGGAAGAAGGGGAAGCTGCGTGAAACGCTCTGTGACTGGTTGAAGAGCGTGTGACGTCACAGTTCTCTAATCTCCCGGCGACAAGGCGATTTCCATGGTTCTCATCAACTAACAACTACATTCATGTACTTAACACGTTCCCTTTCTTTATTTTCCGCGATGCTCCAACAACATCTACACAGCAGAAGTGACAACAACGCATTACCATACTGTATAACGAAAAGAAAATACCTCGAAGAAGAAGAAGAATGGAACCAACAACCAAACAAAAACAAAGTTGGACGGATTGTGGATGCAGAAATCAGAAAGTTTGCTGTGCTATTTCTTCATATTTTGTTGTTATTTCGAAAAAGTGTCGTACAAATATTGTATCGTGCCGAACTGTGCCAGCTCAACTGCTAAATCGCCCGAAAAATGGTTCATTGCTGTGCCAACTGGCCAACAAATTCAGAAAAAGTGGTTCGACCTGATAAGAAGAAAAGGCCACTCAGGCCACACAGGTGTCACCCATCTGTAAATCTATGTAATTTTGCGAATCTTAATGCAAGTAGGTATGAATACTTACCAATATTGGTTGATACCTGACGGTGATAAAATCTCATACCTTTGTTTTTCATCACTGGATATATTTCAGGTAGGATAAAATTAATCGTCCGTTTTGTTTCATTACCACGTACCTACCGAAGGTGGAAAAGCAAAGCAGAAAGTCAAAAATTGTCCTCCAAAATTACTAGCAGAACGTCCTTTAGGTTTGTTGTAGGTATTTCATTTTATAAACGAAGCTTTTTCCCCTTTAAGCATACAGCATTTCGCAGGGCTTGACAGCAAATACCTGAAGTGTGGTGGTAAAGTCAAAAATATGTGTTTGAGAAAACCATGGAATCTTGTTCAGAAGAGCTCAAAACGAGTTTTTATGCGGTTTTCCCCTTGATGTTGCTCCGTACGTGTACCTATGTATGTACGTACGCACGTATTTTGGAACTTCAAATTACCCTAACTTCCTCAAAATACGGCCTCGTATGATTTTCTTTTTGGGTTTTGTTCAGCTCGTTGAACTCTTTGAGTTGAGAACGATCTTTCTAGGTGGAAAAATGAGCGAGTTATGACAGGCTTACTAATTTTTCTGTTTTCAACCATAACTGCCGTATAAATGAACCAAAATTGGTGCGTTTGGTACTCCAATGTCTTTTAGGATGTCAAGATCATGCCTAGTATTGATTTGGAGCTCGATCACATTTGATTTGATGCATTTACTGAAGTCTAGGTTTACTGAATGACGTCGGCGTGGTGTCAGAAAGTTGCTGAAAGTGAGATTTCTATGCAAGGTTAGGGATTTTCACCGAAACGGGCGGCCAGACAGGCTTAAATGGGCTGCCGCCAAACCTGTATCCACACTACTATGAAGAACATGGAAGTATTGTGTGGCAATCTCCACACCGGAACTTCTTGTTGCTTTCAAAAATAGCCCCGAGTCATGTAAATGTAAGGTTTAATAGTGATGACCTGTTCGAAATCACAAGAACTTAGACATAAACTAGACACTTGATCCTCTCCCTCCCGGGAGTGAACCCAGCAGGGAGTCGAACCCCCCAGAGATTTGTAAACATACCTATGACGAATCAACTCCCATAACTTTTACTGATCACGTAGATATTAATTTCCGTTCACTTGTAGCCATTTTTACCCATTTTCAGCGAGTTGTGTTCCATTTCTCGTTTTTGAAAATTTCTCAACTGAACTCATTTATTTTTTGCCAGTGCAAACATGTTGGCAAATAACGAATTTCTTTCATCTCGTAGCCAAGGTCAGAAGATTGTTTTTGTCGAAGGACCAATAATAGGTCCTTTGGACAGGTAATCTCAAACCTTTGTTAAATATATCTGCCCTTGAACTGAATAGAATTTGAAGTGGACGTTAATAATAGCCTCAGTAAGAGTGGGCGTAAACACAGACCTACTGTAGAAAGTTTTGATTACATGAATATTACATTCAGGAATCACGGACAATATTATGCGATTCTTGAGGTGCAGTTGACTTTGTGAATGCGTTTTTTATGATTCGGATGAATTCATCCGATCAATATCGAATTCCATCCACGTCGAGGAATTCCTTTACCTTCCCAAGCTGTTTCCCTATTTTCTCGTTCTTTTCTCTCGATCTCTGAGTACCGCGCTTTTCCGCCTGCTCCTGAATAACACACGGAACCGTAGTTATTCCTCTCGAAAGGAGCATCGACAATCGGGCGTTGTTTTCCTTCGAGACACCGATCGCGGACAGACAGGCTGGAAGCGTGTAGAGAAAACTCTCATGGAAATAGGTTTACTCCCCCGCTCATGCCCGTTGCCACAATTCTCTTCATCTGTTTCCCGAGAAGCACACCCGGGGCGGTTGCATTATTTAATACCTGTAGAACGGCCAGCTGCCGGTGGGACCCCAGGTCCAGGCCCCCGGTACGGGCTAAGGTCGGAAGGTCAATTTTGTGAATAATTGAGAGGGGGCGATGGGCCTTAGTCGGGGAGGCGTCTCTCATCGGCCGTTCGTGCAATATGCAAGCGTCGGACTTCCCCCACTCCCTCATCATCGGGACATGCATATGATCATCAGCTGACAACGATTTACACTTCACGGCATGTTTACACAAGCAGGTAAGTACTCGTGAATATTACTCATGGGGAGATGGGAAATTGAGATAGGTTAGGTACCTACCTTACATGGGGTAAATTTGCTCCTTCAGTGTGTCCAACAGGTGGTCCAAGAAGCGGCACTTGGTGACCGTAGATCGTGTAGTAGAAACAGGTACTGAAAGTTCCAGTCAAGCAACATGACCGTGCCAGCAAATTTTCGAGTACGTACCTACTCAACCTATCTTTCAATTTACTATATCACCAAACATTTCCCCCAATTTTTAACAACAAAAAATCATAAAAACCCATTTGTACTCATAAAAAGCCATAAGGAAATTTCAGTTTTTGAGAAAAATCATTCTTGTCCTTAAGCAGGTTAAATCCTCCTAAATACCCCATTGAAGAAAGTTTGCATAAAAAATCTTTCTGCTAAAATTTTGGAACCTTTACAGACGGTAGTAATGATGCAGTTAAGTTTTTTTATCGTATAAAAAAATGTATACCTACCATACATATACCACAAATGTTTTGTGGTATAAACTTACAGGTAGTATAGTTTTGTAACAAAAATGTCTAGAGAGCAATAAATTGGCAAGTATGTGGATTTTTTATGGTTTAAAATTGGGCATACTTCTTTTATTAAAATAGTGCATTAATTAAAAAGACCTAGATAAATATAAATAGATAAAAATAAGCCAGCGTTACTAATCGCAAAATTAGTATACAAACGAGTAGGAATATATACGGGATGTCTGAACAACATCGTCTCTCCTGAGAAAGGGATAGGCGAACTTGTTCTCGAGTTATTAAGCTATGGTGAGTGATAATGTTAACGAGACCATGAGTGCTCTAAAGTTCATAAGTTCATAACGCGCGTGTGTGCGTGTGCGTGCGTGCGTGCGTGCGTGTGTGTGTGTGTGTGTGTGTGTGTGTGTGTGTGTGTGTGTGTGTGTGTGTGTGTGTGTGTGTGTGTGTGTGTGTGTGTGTGTGTGTGTGTGTGCGCGCGTGTGTGGTTTAAATCGATCTCGAACTTAAGAATTTTTTGAGAACACCCACGGAGCCCACGTCTAGCCGTTCTTTTGCACTGAAAAGCTTTGTCAACATGATAGTGAATGAACTTTTTTACTTTATTTAGGCGCATTCAACCATAAAACGTCATTGGCGCCATCAATCATATATATACAAATATTTTACAAATTGTTATACAGAGATAATGTCTTCAAATTCTGGAATAGCTTCTTGATTTGGACTTAATTGTTTCCGAACTCCGAATCGTGGATGAAACTGTATACAATACATCCAACCCAGATATCACTGCTTGGGAACTCCTGATTATCATCACGCATGGCTGTATGAGATAACTGAGTTGGTTGTTCTGTGATGTTATTGTCTTTGAATAATGATGGCTCTTTCGGGTTTTGTTGTTGGTTGGGTCATCAGAAAACAGTGATGTACGCAGAAGGGGCATCTATACAGGTAATAATAAACCGTAGAGTAATAATTTGCAGCGTGTTTGGCGACTCAAAATCAATGCCGCAAAGTCTAATGACGTTACGTTCACGTACAGAAGTAAATCCGACGATACGCCTATTAGATTTTCAGCTGAAGTGATACCCAAAACTGCACCCTGCATGTACCTGGGAGTCATACATGATCAAAGTTTAACATTCCGTGACCACATAACTGAGTTGATCAAACGACTGCGGAATTGCACAAAGACACTGACGTCTCTCCTTCACAGCCCTTACTTTTCAATCGACAACCGGATGTTGGTATACAAAACCACGATCCGGCCATACACTGTGCCGATATGAGGAAATTGTTCTGCCTCACAATTCCGCCGTCTCGAGCAGCAACAGAATAAGACTCTTCAAAGAAACATTGGGCGTGCCCCTCCTTTCGTCAGGAACGCTACAATATACCACGATTTTGGGCTGAAGGCTCCAGTGAGTTCAGACAAAAGATCATGGAAACGTTCATCAACACATACAAGAGGAACACAAACCCACTAGTTCTCCAAGGTATTGAACCATACGAAGTCGCTCGACTATAACTTCCGCGCCATCTGTTTTCATTTTTGCCGGTGATCTATTATTTATTTTGTTGTTAATTTTTATTTTTGAAGCATTTTCTACGCTACTGACATTCTAATTTTTGAAGCAATATAATTTAAGTTTACAACAGAGTGAAGAGTGTGACAGTGGACCCTCGAGACCAGTGAGATTATCACTGGTTAAGAAGGGATATCGATTAGGCTTCCGCCAATACGACCTTATCTCCACCGGAAGAAAAAATGGCTCGAGAACAGCCGCACTGTCACACAATTATTACGCCTATCCACAACTACATTAAGGAATATTACTTGTAATGGTCTTACCCATATAGATACGACATAGGTGCCATCGAATTATTTTTAATAAATTCGCCAATCACGCAGAGACATAAATATGCATTATTCCGCCGCCCCAACTGCAAACTTGCACTATGAACACATAAGTTTAAAAAGAAACCTATCAACAAAATAAGCATCCTTCTACAAATTATGTAATACCGCGAAACAACAAACTCGATTTCGTACAGCCATGCGTGATTATAATCAGCTGTTCCCTAGCAATGATGAAAAATGATAATTATGTGGGCTGAGTGTATACCGTACGATTCCACTCATGTTGAAAAAGCTTTTCGGCTCAAACTTCCGGACCTTACTGTGAACGAACAGGACGCACAATGCTTTGGGTGATCTCAAAACAGACTGAAGTTTGGAACCAAATTAAAAACGTCAGGAAAACCTTTATTTTCTTCTTTTTTTTTAATCGAATGTTTTCGAGCTGCTGCGTTCTGAAAATGTCAACCCGTATCTTTCACCCTTCAGAAATGACTGACAGTAACGCCGAGCCCCGGGAACGAACAATTAGACGCCAAGTGGGACAAACCAAATTTAATTATTTTTGTTTCATGGTAAATAAGGTAAGTGCCAAGTCCGGTCGCACGGCCCGAATTGAAATTAATAAAACTTGGTTAGTAGGTAGTAGGTTTCGAATCAATTTAAATTATTTTTTAAGGCTTCAGGCATTCAAATACATGTACATTAGGGGCAGCGGGTGTAAAGTCCGTAGGCCTAGATACAACGGACCACCATCTTTACTGTAGCTGGATTGTGGTAAAAACTAAACGTGATTTTGTCATAATCAACCATTGACCCTACACCTAGAACTGCTGCTATGACTAGACATTTTATAATGTACGCTAATACAGGGAACAGTCACAGTTCAAGAAATATTTTTGATCATCAAAATATACCAATAATAATAATAATAATAATAATAATAATAATAATAATGATAAGTAATAAGAGATAACTTGATTCAATACATCACGTATGATGGACAACAATGAAGGGGTCACGATCGAGTTGCCAGACATAGGTAACTACTACGAGTAGTTTATTTATATTTTTTCTAATTTGGCAATGGCATGTTTGCCGTCCAGTAAACATTTCATTATACAATTGCCGTACAGTACGACTTCATTATACAGTGGATGTCATATTTTTACTATAATTTATAGAATCAAAATTATAGTCCAACAATACATTATTATAAAATACTACTTTTATTGAAATTATTACCTAGGTACTCGAATTACCTCTCGAATAGGGCCTGGAACTGATTTTTCTTCTTCTTCAGGTTTAGAAGCCTCGTAGGGATTTGGCTTGAAAAGTACTTTAATAATTATTTTACTTACCTAGGCATTGTAAGCTCTTGAAGTTGCCACTTTAACTCATTGCGATAGAAAATTTTAATTCGCCGGTAAGTAGTGTTTTTTCTCACAGTATGTTTTTCCTTAAAAGTTGTATTCATACTCCAATTATTCACATTTATAACTCCAGTGCATTTGTGGAAAGGTAGAGCTACCTATTATACTGGAACGAGAGGAGTATCAACAAAATTGGTGACATTATGAGTTACTGTTACGTAATGCAAATTTTATACAATTAAACTAAAAAATTATATTATTAAATCGAAATAATTATATTCTTTTTCATGATAGAGAATAAAATTACTGTAGTGGTAGATACGGGCGGTGAAAATCTGGAACCCTAGTCCCGACTACATAAATCATTCAAACGTCCTGCATATTTTGACCGCTTATTACTTGATATGAGAAATCAATGTTCTTAGACATCACTGTATCATCACTGACATCACTTTATCTGTAAGGTACAGCACCATATCCCACTGTCGCAACATCAACAAGTTTCCCAAAAATACCTATATAAGTTGATGAGTTAATGATGCAGGACTCTACTATTTTTCGTGTGATAAGATGCCTAGGCAGCTGCTGCCAGCAGGATGGGTGTGTTATAACTAGTACAACTTATGATGCATTTTTAGGGAAAATTGATAGGTTTTCCTTGAAAAACGGAATTTCCCACGTAGCTGAGGAATAATACAATTATAAGTGTACCAACCTTATGACGACGAACATGTCATGACGAAATCAGAGCAGGTGGAGATAAGCTGACCTGTGTTTATACCACACGCGATCACCGACTGCCGACAACTGAACGTACAAAAGGAGACCAATGTGGTTGAAGCCAGGGGCATGCGCTTATCATTTGGGCTCCTGCACCCTCATGTTCTCCGAGGCGAAGGGTCCGACTCTCAAATGCCGCCCCCGAGTCTGAGGAAATTCGCCGCCTCCAGAGAGGCGAGCTTGGGAGCGGCGAACTAGCGGGGAAATCGGGTATCTCGAAAGGGGTTGAGGAGCGTTCTTCAACAGTTGGGTTTGCTATAGGAGGGCAGGTCATTATTGCTCTATCTCTTCCCTTTGTGTGGAGACGGGGCTAAGAAGATATTCGCTGTTATTCTCATCCGCATCCCTCGGTCCTACCATTCCGAGACGGCCTTATTATCATCTTCAGTCCGTTCCGGATCGGAACGACAGTATTATCTCAAGAACAATGAGCCGGGTAAACAGCATCAATAATCGTTCCATTGAAATGACACAACAGCGACTATTTATTCAATCAAACTGTAAAGGTTAGGTACAACACCGCATGCAGCTCGCAGTTAGCCGGTTTTTCCAGAAACAGTCACTCTTTATTAGCGATTTTTTATTTTTTTTATTACCCCTCACGCACCAAAATTAGTTCAAAATTTGTAGTAGTATATATGCACTTTTGAAATGCCACATGAAGGCGACGGGCGCAGCCACTGTATATTTGAGTGGATGCTTACGCTAGGGTTGACAGGAGAGGCGGGTCTTTTGGTTTATTATTTTCAATAATGAACCCTCGGAATCGAGCATGAAAAAAAAAAAAAACTCAAGATTTTGAAGGTACGCAGAATCCGAAAATGGAACAAAAAACGCAGCAGATTATTAAAAAAATGTTTATTATTCACCTGCATAAGTAGATGCCCCTTTTGCGTAGCTCACTGTTTTCTGTGGTCAATATCCTCTAGCCCCCCCCCCCCCCCCCCCCCCCCCGCCCAAACGAAAGCTAAATCGAGTACTGGAGCCGGCCCCGGAATTAAAGTTTCATACATTTGCGCGGGGTTCAATAATTCAATCATCAATTATTTGTAGTTATTCATGAAGCATAAGGCAAATAATAAACCGTTGTGTAATAATTTACCTGTACCCCTTCTACGTAGGTAGTAAAATAAGCCGTATAATAATTTACCGTTGTGTCATAATTTGCCCAATAATACTTCAACGTATGTTCAAGTTGCAAAAGCACCTAATCAACAAAATCCAAAAGATCCACCATCACCATAATCATTTTTCAAATGAAATGATATCACAGAACAACCAGCACGACTTCATTCAGCCATCTGTGATTATACCTAACCAGGTGCTCCCTAGCAATGATATCTGGGCCGGACCTATACAGTTTAATTAAAAGTGGCCTCTAAGCAAGCTCGCTTACCCATTAAAATATGCACGTGGAACGCCCGCAGCATTATTGGCAAAACAGCTGAACTTGAAGTGTTCCTGAACAGCCATCATATCGATGTCTTATTAGCCACTGAAACCAAACTTTTCTCGTATAGATTCCTATTCATCAAAGGCTACAAATGTTATCGTTCTGATCATCCGGATAACGCTCACAAAGGTGGCGCAGCTGTGCTCATCAGAGGGGACATACCCCACGAGGAATTACTTCCAATCGGAGAATCAAATATGCAGGCGGCCAGAGTGCAACTAACTGTCAACAATAGTAGCTTCCAAATAGCTGCATTCTATTCTGCTGGTTCAAACTCACTTCTTCCCAGCTACATTTGGTCTCTGGTGCACGAACTTGGCCCTCGATTTATAATCGGCGGTGATTTTAATGCTAAGCATGGATTCTTCGGCTCGCATGCACCAAATCCCAGAGGCCACATGCTTGCCAACACCTGCAGACAGCTGGGACTTGACCCATTCTTCACAACCGAGCCAACTTTCTATTCAGATAGCGGGCACTCACCTGATGTTTTGGATTATTATCTTGTCAAAAACATCCCGCACCAAATTTCTCCCCCGGTGTTGCTGCCAGAGTTGTCATCTGACCACGTACCAGTCCTTATCACTCTAAATGACGTTGACAGTACTCCCCCTCACCAACCTGAATTAAACCACTACCGAGTAAACTGGTCAGTATACACAACAACTTTGGACCTGGTCAGTAACTTAAATATTTCTCTCGAATCGCCGCAGGGCATTGATCAGGCTGTTACTACCCTTCAGAATAACATTAAGTTCGCATCTCAAATTGCACAAAAACCGTCCACCACGCCTCGTTTCTCTGATCCTTCTTATGACATCAAAAACCTAGTTCTTCAGAAACGTCGTGCCCGAGTACTATGGCAGACAACTAACCTCCGTGCCCACAAAACTCGGTATAATAGGTCCTCCGAGCAACTTAAATTTGCCCTTCAGAAACAAGAGGCTCTCAGAAAGGAACAGGAGATTCTCACTCTCGACAACCGGGACTGCTCGCTGTGGCGAAAAACCAAGCTCTTGACAAGACAACGTGATGTAATACCACCGTTGCGTTTGGGTCATAGTTGGGTTCCTAACTCACTGGGCAAAGCTGTACTATTTGGTGAGGCTCTCCAAAAGCAATTCACTCCCCATCCTGGAGGTTTGCCTGCTCACAACGAACTTGTCGCAGAAACATTGCTGGAACCACTGCAACTTTCGCCCTTTCGACAGTTTTTCTCACCAAAAGAGGTGGTCAATGCCATTAAGCACCTCCGGAAGAAGAAAGCACCAGGTTTTGACAATATCACCAAACAACATCTCTTGCACTTTCCCCGCAAACGCTGGTTTATATGACCCAACTTTTCAACCCCATCCTACGGGTAGGTTACTTCCCAAAGGCGTGGAAGACAGCCAAAATCGTCATGATTCACAAGAAAGGCAAACGAGCTGATGACGTGGCGAGCTATCCACCGATAAGCTTGCTGTCGATCCTTTCAAAACTGTTCGAGAGACTCGTTTTCCCCCATATTTTGCGTCAAGTGAAGCACCTTCTCCCAATCACTCAGTTTGGTTTTCGCAACATCCACTCCTGCGAATGGCAACTTCACAGGGTACTCGACCATATCCTAGCAGCCTATGAGGAAAAATCGTTTGCACTGGGCATGTTCCTCGACATAGAGAAGGCGTTTGATAAACTGTGGCATGATGGATTGCTGGCGAAGCTAATCCTCACGTAACTGACATTATAGATTGATACAATCCTTCCTCCATGGCCGTCATTTTCATGTCACCATCAATGGTGTAGAGTCAAGGAAGTATCTTATTCTGGCTGGCATCCCTCAAGGAAGCGTACTAGGGCCACTGCTTTTCATATTCTATATGCACGACCTTCCCGCCCCAGATCCCTCGTCTAATGGGACGGCTGTTTTGGCACAATTTGCCGATGACACAGCGGTTGTGGTGAGAAACACCTCCTGTGAGCAGGCTGTCCAAACGCTCCAGCACATTATCTGATGGAATCACTGCATGGTCACTCAAGTGGAAAGTACATGTCAATACTTCCAAATCTGTCATTGTTCCATTCACTTATCGCAGGAACTACCAACCTCCCACCGTCAACTTATGCGTCACTCAACTACCCATCCACTCCAAAGTTACTTACCGCGACCTCACTCTCGACCAGCGCCTTACCTGGAACGCTCATATCACATCTTTAACCGATTAGAACCCGTATTCGTCAACTTAAGTCACTTCTAAGCCACCCAGTAGTCAGGTTCATCTCGTGGAGGTAACAGCTCTTTGCGGTGCTCCGTATTCGACAGCTAGGGAAAGTGGGTTAATGACCGAGTATTCACACAAATTTTGGCAGAGATCATCAGTACCGTAAGTACCTCAAGTATGATAAGTTATTGATCCAGTACGGATAGTGCTTGCCCCTTTTGAAGGGCATAAACCCTTAGGTTTCATGCCTATGAAACTAATCTAGAGCCCAATTTGGCAGTGTTAAATCGTGGGTGGGCCCCTTCGTTTCGATTATAAATCTAACGAAGGCTAGCCAAGATGACCGGTCCTAAGCACTGATTTGAGAAATTAATATTACGTGGATATTGCGTGAAGGAGCAGCGTCATCGCTGAGTTGGAGTTTTCGGGATCGAGGGCCTCGCTTTGTTTTGCTTCCGAGGCAAAACAAAACATCTTCACCGCCAAGCGCGGGTGACCCCCGCCTACCCACTGTTCCCCACATCCGAGCGAGGTAGATTTTTTTTTTTTTTTTTCCCCGCGGAGTTTCAATCACTCGACGTTTACCGCATTTATTCAAATGCTGTTTCCGGGACACAGGTACATGGGACCTGGCAACCCACTACCCAACGGAGAGCCGGTTGATTACGATGATCAACTCTCCAAAGAACACGACTATGCCTACCACTATGCCGCCCGTTGGGAGGATATAAGGGAGGCAGACAGGAGGATTCTTGCGGGATTCGCGGCAGACACTGTGGTGAATGGGAATATTCACTCAGCTATTGGAGCGGCCTGCATTGGCACTAAATACGCAACTGAGAGTGTTACGGGGCCCATATACCCCCGTAGATTCCGCAAACATCCGCGACAGAATCCCCTAGAGAATTGTGCAGACATTGGTTGGTACCATAACAATTGTGACAATGCCAGGCTGGAGACAGAGAATAAAAGAGCCAGGGACCTTAATGTGCTGAGATTATACCACAAGGGGTTAGACCATGGTAGAACACTCAACTCCCAATGTGGGACACATGGAGCCAGCAGGGAAATAATCAATGCCAACAACCGTAGATATGTCTCAGCAACGAGCAACAAGCTCCGGAGCTCAGATAATCGCTATTCCCCACGCCAAACAGGGGGTTACTGGCAGAAGGCCGCCCTCAGGGATGAATTCTACAAGTCGTGGAACGCTCCTACAGGCTACAAGGAGAGGCCAACCTTCCCAATTGGGGGGAAGATGGGGGATCATGGATGAACACGAGCGATACGGCGGATCCCTGGATGCGCCCAGGTCCACGGAACCAGCAAGGAAACAGGTCTGAGTCCCTTGCACAGGAAGCCAAAATGAAAGATGCCCAATGCGCTAGCAAACCAGAAGCTAGTGCTAGAAGGGGCAAAAAATCCTGCAGAGGTGTCCCCGTGATGACAGTAAAATACGAAGGTGGTGTCTCATTAAGCAGATCAGTGCACTTCAGGGCCTGTGGGCGACCAGACTGCCCGAGCCAGCACTCAGAGCCGGATGAGAGCAGCTCAGAGATGTCTGAGTCAGAGTCTGAGATGAGCGAGACAGATACTACTGCATCAGTCCAAGCCAGGCCAAAGACAGCAGCAGACGACAATTTCGTTTGGCCCACACTGTCAATGGGAGATGCAATAAACCTTGGTGAGACAGTGCTGCCCCATGATACGGACAGACTAGTCTACGTCTTTCCAGAGATGAAACTTGCAGGTGCGACACCGAGAGTGGTGAGAACGCCGCGACCAAGGCCAGAGACAGGAAAGGTGGACTCCAGGACCCAGGAATCGGAGAGGCTGGCAGTGCGCGATGGGAGACATCTGGTCTCGAGGGGAACCCGGATGAGCGGGTGCGGCCCAGCAAAGAATTGGCGTTATTCAGAGAGCTCGAAACAGAAGTCTTGGCGCCACTGATGAGAGCACATAATGATGCATTGTTGGAGCTCCAGCACTCCCGCCGCCTGGTACTAGGAGTTGACCGCATGGCCACAGCGTTGGAGGATATTGAAGAGAAAGTGTCCAGTCTGACAGATAGCTCCAGAGGATCTGTTGTGGAGGAGAGCCTCACCTCACTTGGAGAAGTCGGCTGGGCTGAGGCCTTCAGGAGGATGGAAAGACTGATCGAAGAAGGGAACGAGACAGTCCTCAATCGCCTAAGTGTGCTGGAGGACAAGACGGACAAGACACGAGGCCAGCTCGAAGCTCTGAAGAGGGATGACATTATCCCACTGGGCAGGAAGATTGACGTATTGTCCAGAAAACTCAAGGAAGCGGAAAGGACCCTTACGGAGCAGCCAGTCATGGCTCCCCAACCCAAGCCAGCCCCCAGGAGGGCTGAGGGGTTGGAGCTGAGTAAGAACCTACCAGCAGAGGGCCTAATGGTGGTGATGGAGGATGGAGAGGGAACATTGGCGGAGACTCTCAGGAGGCCTCTGGTGAGCAGGGTGGCCCACGGAAGAGCTGGCCCCTCACCAAAAGAGAGAGGACCTGCACTGAAGCCACATGAGGCAGAACTGAGGAAGGAGAATTATAGGTTGTACTCCGATCTATTAAAAGAGAGCACAGGAAAGGAGAAGAGCCCAGTCCCACCGCTCATTATCAGTAAGAGCTCAGTTGACGGCTCCCGGTTGTCCCCCACTTCGGTGAGAAGATCAGTGGCCCAAACAGTCGATTTGGGCGAGCTGGGCATCGGGCTGACAACCTGCAAACCCATGGTGAGTAAGAGTGCAATCATGGTTGTGGCCAGAAATCAGGAGGAGAGTAAATCTCTGGCTGCAACTTTGAAGGACCATGGTTTCTCGGTGACAGAGGGTGGTACCCCTGGGAAACAGCTGTTGATAAAGATTCACAGAGTCGACAAAGGAATATCCAAGGAAGAGCTCCTAGACATCATCTGGAGTCAAAACGCTACCTTAAGAGGCATGATTAAACGGGTAGAGCTGGAAGAGGGCTTTAAGCCAGCTTTCATGAAGGGGGCACGACGGTTTGATGACGTCATCTGGGTTACAGAGGTTTCCCAGAAAGTCAGACAAATCCTCATGGAGATCAGTAGCCTGAATATAATGCTGCAGAGATGCAAGGTGGCGGAGTTTATCGATGTCTCAAGATGCTTCAAATGCCAGGGCTTTGGTCATGTGTCCACCAAATGTCAGGCCACGAAAGACACCTGTGGGTACTGTGCTGGGGAACACAGAACCCGAGCCTGTCAGCGTCAGAACAAACCCCCAGTCTGTGCAAACTGTCACCGAGCAGGGAAGCCGGCCGATCATCAGGTCGACGACCCTCACTGTCAGGCTTACAGGAAAGCCATGAGGAGATTAGCTACGGCAGCTAATAATCTGCCGGCTTGATTAAAGATTGGTCAGTACTGCAGGAGCGCGGGGAGTGCCGGATTTGTGTTAAAATCACGGCTGATGTGAGCTTGCTCTACCGAAGTGCTCCTGTGGTTCTTGATCTGAGACCAGCCCCTTCGGGCCGTGATCTGGGAGTGTACATTGGTTGTGGGGTGTCGGACCCCACTCTGCTCCGGGCGAGCGCCAGGATGTCGATATTTCCGGACTGGTAAAGCGAAGGTTGGGCCTCAGAGTACTGGGGTAGGATAAATTCCGAGGGTATACCCGTTCCCAACTATTTCGGCCCTCCCCTCTGTACACGATGCGCTGGTTAAAACACAAAAATGAATTCACCTACAATAATTATTAACACAACTAAAGAGTCAGAGACAGAAGAGGTAGGGTGCAATCCACTGTTACCCACGGACATAAATCAGCTCACCACAATTTATGTGAAAGAGGCAAAAGAAATGGCAAGGTGGAAAACAGTACTAAATAGAATGCTGGACCTGGCAAAGTCCCAGAAAACTATGCCACGGGGCATAAAGAAAGGCTTGGCAGAGTTTGTAGACATCTACGATTCGCTGCAAGATCTGCAAGGAAAGAGGAAAAAATTGACCACCCTAGAGCAACCAGGTATGGGGGGCCCCAGCACTCCTGTCGTCCACAGAGCTGTCGAGACCCCAAATGCACCTGGGAAGAGGGGAAGAGAGGAGGACAGCAGTTCTGATGGAGAGTCCTACACCCCAGAGGAGACCCCTAAGCGGAAACTGAAAAAGAAGAGGAAGGATAAAGTGCCAACTACAAAGCCTTCGGTTTCCGAGTCTGAGTCCCCATGGAAGGAGGTAAGGCAGCGGGCACCTAAGAAAAAGAGGGTGAGATCGCGCCCGGAAGCTGTCATGATCAAGGTGGCAGATGGGAAGACCTATGCAGATGTCCTTCAGAAGGTAAGACAGAACGTAAAGCCAGAGCAAATTGGGAAGGGTGTACGCGGAATGCGCCGAACTGTGAGAGGCGATCTGCTCATAGAGCTCGACCACGATGAGGACAAACTCGCCTTTAGAAACCTTCTCAAAGGAGCAGTAGGCGACGCAGGGGATGTCCGTGAGCTGACGCCGCAGGCCTCAGTGGAGATCCGAGACCTGGATATCTTCACCACAGAAGAAGAGGTAAAAGAGGCCCTAGCAGAAAGGCTGAAGGGAGCAGAAGGGCAGATGAAGGTTTTTGTCACGCAACCCAACACGCGACAACAGCGACTTGCCATCGTATCACTGGATATGAAGGGTGCTAAGGAGCTGTTGGTAACGGAGCGCATACGCATAGGGCTCATGAACTGCCGAGTACGCCTGCGCACCCAGGTAGTTCGATGCTTTAGATGCCTTGGTTTTGGCCATCAAGCCAGAAACTGTAATGGGGCGGACAGAGCAAATGCCTGCTTCAAGTGCGGGGAGCGTGACCACAGAGCCTCAAACTGCAGCCAGCCTGCAAAATGCGTCCTCTGTGAAGACCTTGGGGAGCCATCTGACCATTCCCTTGGCAAAAAAGAGTGCACTGCCTTCAAGCGGGCACTGGAGGCTGCCAAAAAGAGGGGATGATACACATCCTGCAGGGAAACATGAACAGGAGCAGAGTGGCCCACGCTCTAATAGAACAGATACTATTTGAAAGACCAGCAGACATAGCTCTTCTCTGTGAACAGTACAGTCGGAGAGACAACCAGCAATGGTTCTCAGATACCCTCGGTACAGCAGCAATTTGGGTAACAAACCCTCAAAAGCTGGAAGTCACGGAACATGGGGTGGGGGAAGGATTTGTGTGGGTGAAGGCAGGGGGCACCACATATATCAGCTGCTACTTCTCCCCAAACGACCGAGCTGCAGAGTTTGAAAGAAAGCTGCAGGTCCTGGAGGACACGATTAGCAGGTTATCTGGTGATGTACTCGTAGCTGGTGATCTCAACGCGAAGTCTGTAGAGTGGGGGATGGATCACACAGATAGTAGGGGCAATGCCATCGGTGAAATGGTGGCTCGACTGAACATGATCATTCTCAACAGAGGTAATGTGTCCACATTCAGGAGGCCCGGTTGTAGAGGTACCATCCCAGACATAACCTTTGCAACAGAGAGACTGGGAGGCCAAGTTAAAGACTGGCACGTTTCGGAAAGGTACACAGCAAGCGACCACCAGTACATTGAGTACGCAATTGTAGACCACAACACCCAAGCCCCACCAGGGCCCCCAAATCGTAAGACAGCTCAGTGGAACGTGGAAAAGATAGATGAGGGATTATTCTCCACCATAATCGCCATTGGAAAGGGTTCCCTTCAGTCTACCACATACCCTACAGCAGAAGACCTGATCAAGGCCACCATGAAACTTATACAGCAGGCCTGCAATGCAGCTATGCCTATGAAAGGAAAGGACCAAAGGCGACCTGCTTATTGGTGGAACGACGAAATTGCAGATCTCCGAAGAACATGCCTCAGACTAAGACGTAGGGCTCAAAGGACAACCAGGGACTCCCTGAACTTTCCCACCAGAACTGCTGAGTTCAAGGCAGCTAAAAAAAGATTAAGGCAAGCTATAGCCAGAAGTAAAGCTGCCAAGTGGAAGGAACTCACCGAAGAAATAGAAGAAAACCCATGGGGCCTGGGATACAGGATTGTGACCAAAAAGCTGAAGGGCATGTCAGGTGGGGCCAACCTGGATGCAGCTTTCCAGGACCGAATAGTGGATGGCCTCTTTCCTAATCACCCTGAACGAGACGGAGACCCACCATATAGCTGTCATACATGGCAAGAGATCCCATTATTTACTAAGGATGACCTGACCAGAGCGGTATCATCTTTTAAAAATAAGAAGGCGCCAGGGCCAGACAGAATCCCTGCAGAGATCCTGAAACTTGTGACCAGAACCGAACCGGATATTATGCTGCTCCGAATGTACAATAGATGCCTAGTGGACGGAGTGTTCCCTTCCCAGTGGAAAGTCGCCCGCTTGGTCCTGCTCGATAAGGGAAAAGGAGATCCATCCTCTGTCTCAGCTTACAGACCACTATGCCTGCTGGATGCTGCGGGAAAACTATTTGAGAAGCTCCTCAAGCCCAGAATCATGGAAGCCATCGCCCTTGCAGGGGGTCTTGCCAGTAGGCAATATGGCTTTGTCAAGGGAAGATCAACCCTGAGTGCTATAAGGGAGGTGGTATCAGCTGCATGGGATACCGAGCATGGAAACCACCGTACAAGAGATATGTGCATGGTAGTGACCCTAGATGTGAAGAACGCCTTCAATTCTGTGAGATGGGTGGATATCATCAACACCCTCCAGAGGCGCTTTGGGCTTCCACCTTACCTGTTGGCCGTCATATGTGACTACCTAAAGAACCGCAGCTTAGTGTATGAGTCCGAGGGGAAGGTGTGCAGAAAGAAGATCACCAGCGGGGCGGCTCAGGGGTCTATATTGGGGCCCGATCTGTGGAATGTGAGCTATGATGGGATCCTCCTGCTGGACATGCCAGAGGATGTGTTCCTGGTGGGCTATGCTGATGATGTAGCGGTGGTGATAAAAGACATTACTCTGGAGGGCCTCCAGTGGAAGCTCAACCAATCAATGAGGCGAGTCATGACTTGGATGGAGGAGCATGGGTTGCAGCTTGCAGTACACAAAACCGAAATAGTGTTACTGACTAAGAGGCACATCAACCGTGTCACCCAATTTCAGGTGGAGGACGAAACCATTGACTCATCTCATTCGGTGCGATACCTGGGAGTGACCCTCGACTGCAGGCTGACCTTCTGGGAGCACATCAAGCGAGCAGGAGAAAGAGCAGCGGCAGTGACAGCAAACCTGAGCAGGCTAATGGCAAACATTGGTGGACCATCGCCCAAGAAAAGGAAGATGCTCATGACCATAGCCGAGGCAATCATGTTATATGGAGTGGAGGTGTGGGCTGAGGCTCTACAAGTTAAAAAGTACCGAGACCACCTTCGGTCAGTGCAGAGGAGAGGAGCCCTACGAATAGCAAGTGCTTACCGTACCGTCTCCTTCCCTGCCATTGGGATCATTGCTGCCACCATCCCAATCGACCTCCTAGCAATGGAGAGGAAGCGTATCTACCTCCGGCGATCCGCACAGGAGTCAAGATCCCTTATCAAGAAAGAGGAGAGAGAAATAACCTTGCAGCAGTGGCAAAATGAGTGGGAAACTGATGACAGGGGGGCATGGACACGCTTGCTTATTCCACAGGTGCGCCCATGGCTTGACAGGAGGCACGGCGAAGTCGACTTCTACATCACTATGTTCCTGTCGGGCCATGGATACTTCCGGTCCTATCTGCACAGAAGGGCGCTAGCAGACACCACAACGTGCTGGTACTGTAAAGCACCAAACGACAACGCCGAACACACGTTTTTCCACTGCTCCAGATGGAGCAGGGAAAAGGAGATCCTAGAAGAACAGGAGGGCGAAATCACACCAACTAATGTGATCGGGAAGATGATCTCCAGGCAGAAAACCTGGGAGAGGATTGTGTCCTACATAGTCCGAATCCTCAAGGCAAAAAAGCTGGACGACCCGATCCTCAGATGAGCAATAAACTGGAGACCGCAAGAAGAGATCAGAAGAGGGCGTGACTCCGCCCAGTGATCGACCCCACTCCGAAGTAATGCTGAACAAGTGATTCCGGGGTGGATTAGGTCAAGAGGATCAGGGTTAGTGGGTTTTTAGTGAGTGAAACCTCACACGGCTGCGGAGTGCGGACCCTCCAAAGCGCAAGTCTTTTTCAAGATTTTCCCACTGTTTCCCTCGTTAAAAAAAAAAAAAAAAAAAAAAAAAAAAGTTATCTACCCACTTTAAACTTCTCATCTATAAGGTGCTCATACGACCCATCTGGCTCTATGGCGGGGGCCTCTGGTGCTCCGCGTCACGAACCCAGGTTGGTCGTATACAGGTCCTACAGAACCGTGTACTCAGACTAATATGCAGCGCCCCTTGGTATATCCGAAACGAGGAATTACATAAGGACTTGGAAGTTCCTACTGTCCACGACACCCTTATCGCCACCTATCATCAAATGTACTTAAAGGCACCTGCCCACCCAAATCCTCTGGTCAATTCTATTCCCATGCGCCGCCCTCCTCCTCGATTTGCTTGCCGCCTCAAAAGAAAACACCATTCGGACAACGCTGATGGCTTTAACTAACATTGTGTGAACCTTATACCTACGTATATATTCTAATGCAATTTATTTATTCGTCTATTGTTAATATTTATTCTGTGCCCCCCTACGTTTATGTTAGGAGTTTACCTCCACATTATGCTCATATATAAGAGCTACTGACTAGCTCTTTCCCCTAAATATTTCTGTACATGTGAATCACTTTTGTGCTATACGTCGTTATTATCCAAGAATGTATCTTTCTGAATTTAAAAAAAAAATAATAAAAAAATTAAAAGTGGCGTGGATGCACATCCTCTTATCAAGGATGTACTTGTTTTAGCATTACGAATCTCAGGATTCGAGGTACATCTGTGACATTTTGTTGGGTCCCTGGCCACGTAGGAATTGCAGGGAATGAAGTGGTTGACATGAACGCAAAAGCTGCTTTAGAAATGCCACCCACATGACCCGTATACATTCGCGCCGTCTACTTATCGACCATAAAGACGACTGTTTGGGCCAATTGGTGTAGATACTGGCTTTACATGGAGCACCAGAAGCTGTGGGATATCAAGAGAGAAGTATTCGCTTGGTCCAGTTTTAGCCGGACCAAAAGACTCCCTGACGGATCCGTCCACTATTCTCGCAGGGATAGAGGTGATCCTAACTCGTCTCCAAATAGGGCACACACGGCTAACCCATATCTGATGGGTATGGATATCTGATGTCGAGAGAACGAATCCCTCCCCCGGAATGTGCGTCGTATGGATGTCAGTAGTTGTCTATGTGTCACCTGCTCACTGAATGCCGAGCCTTCCGGAGACTGTCAGCGCAGCTTCCGCCCAACCTCAAAGATCTTCTTGGAAACAACTCAGTACTCATCAAGAAGCTACTCCAGAATTTGAAGATATTATCACTGTATAACAATCTGTAAAATTTTTATATAAAATTGATGGCGCCAATGACCCTTTATGGTTGAATGCGCCTAAATAAAGGAGAAAAAAATTGATTCACGATCGTGTTGACGAAACT
Source organism: Leptopterna dolabrata (assembly GCA_954871275.1). Classification (NCBI taxonomy): domain Eukaryota; kingdom Metazoa; phylum Arthropoda; class Insecta; order Hemiptera; family Miridae; genus Leptopterna; species Leptopterna dolabrata. Next base: position 39,580,483 of record OX940976.1, read on the forward strand.
TTTCAGTGCAAACGAACGGCTGGTCGTACAATGCTCCGGGTGGTCTCAAAAAGTTCTTTAGTTCAACAGCAATTTAAAAACGTTAAAAAAAACCATACCCTTCTATTGAAGGCTTTCGAGCTATGGCGTTCTGAAAACGTAAACCCCTATTTTTCACCCCTTAGAAATGACTGCCGAGCTTCGAGTACTAACTACACCCCAAACGGGACCTAAAAACCAAATTTCATTAATTTTGGTTCATGGTTGTGACAGAGTGTGACAGTGGGGGTGGACCCTCGAGAGTCCCCCTCCTAGACCAGCGAGATTATCACAGGTTAAAAAGGGATATCGATTAGGCTTCCCCAAGCGACCCCGTCTCCACCGGAAGAAAAAATAGCTCGAGAACAGCCACACTGTTACACTCCTCCCCACATGGCATACTTCTGGGTAGCAGAAGTATGAGAGGGAAAAGGGGGAATGAAAAGTAGTATGAAGTTCTGGTTCAGGAAACGATATCTGAACAACTTCAAGGTGACTGACCTCCATCGTAATGGTACTACCTCACTAATATTTTACTGGTGAAGAACAAAGCTCCTACATACGAGTACTGGCGGATAATGTTGTCAGAGGTTGTTCTCCAGTCAATTGTGCTCATCTGGGCAACCTCTAGGTGATCAACCTCCATCGTTGGGATGGAACAACTATTGGAACTTGTTAAATGGGACAAGGCATCAATCGCCTTCTAATGAGCTCAGTATATTTTAATCATACTGACACTCTAAAGGGTAGAGAGGGAGTGGGGAAGCAAATAGATGTATGTGTTATCAAAGGGACAGGTTGTTAGTTAAGGAATCCTTCTGGGAAACCTTTGGGCTTTTCCTTCTGGTAAGCCCACAAAAAGTGGATGGAGTATGGTGAAGTGCTCAGCGCATACTACCGTACTTCATTTTTTTTCTTATTTACCATGAACAAAAATTAATGCAATTTGGTGAGAGGGTCCCATTTGGGGTCTAGTTGGTCCGCGAAGCTCTACGTTACTGTCAGTCATCTCTAAGAGGTCAAAAACAGGGGTTGTAATTTCCACGGCGGCGTTATCTCAAATTTGTTTACATTTTTTTGAGACCATCCGAAGTATTGTAAGTCCAGCCATTCGCTCACAGTAAGGTCCTGACGTTGCACAGAAAAGCTTCGTCAACATGATCGTGAATGAAACGGTATACTTCCAGCCCAGATATCATTGCTAGGGAACATATATATAAGTTATGTACAGACAATCCATGGAGTAAGGCATAATGTGACCGCCTGCTGGCGCAACCGCTAGGAAATTATATACGGGTCCTGCGCGCTCCGATAAGGCAGTTCTGAGTTGCCACTCATCCCGTACACGTCGTACCAATAAATCAGCGCTTTTTAAAAAGCCCTTTTTTCCTTCTACAAACATAACTTATATATATAAACGTAAAATGCTTAGCAATACTTAATTATGGATAGCTTGCATTTCTCCCCTCTCAAGTCTTAGCTGCCTAGGCCGAGATTCTCTCATTGCTCTGGGCAGTCTGTCACCTAGCGCTGAACGAAAGACTTTTTCTTTCCTTCTTTATTCAAGTGCAATTATAACAAACTTATGCTATAAATTTTTTCGGGATCTAAAATAAAGCTTTTTTAAAGTGAAATTTGTTTTCAACAAATTTAACTGGCGCAGTCTTGAAGACGTTCAAAATTTGGATTTGAGAAAAAACCGATAACCAAAAACGATTTTATTTCTCAGAAGACCGAAACTCTTACTGAGAAGCTTCATCCTGACCTCCAACCACCTACAACACCAAGAACCTACCAAAACCGCCACAAGGACAAGATTCACCTTTTCGCACCCCTTCACCAACACTAAATCCATAATCGTCACCTACACCACCTTACAATCAACTTCAACCCGTCCTCCATGAATTACCATCCCATCCAAATCCATCCACCAATCACCTACGCAAAACCCAGGAACCAGCAACATGAGTGGCATCCTTTGTCGCTAGGCAGCCCACTTCGATAGTGCAAATCACCACCCCATCGGTGTTTTCTTCTAAAATCTACGAATTACTATTCCGGAATTGACTCGCCCGAGAGAAGCTTCTTCCCCCTTCTGAAAACTCAGCAAAACTTGACGCACGTGCTCATTTTCACTCGACGTGGGGGACCGAAAGCAGATACGGGCTTCCGTGAATTCAAAACCTGAGGTACCTACCTATCGCGACTCCTAATGTTCCGATGAGTAACCACTGCAGCGACCCTGTAAGTTAGTCTCAAACTGACTCATAGAAGAAGACCACTCGTTAAAAAATAATTATAATTACCTAACCTATGATAACTCTAGCACTCTCTGCCCATACCTCCCGTTACCTGCTTAGAGCTGCAAGTACATAGTTTAAATTTAATCTATTTTCCTAGCGATCTTTGTTCATTCCTCCCGTTACCTGCTTAGTGGATCGCTGAAACTTCTGTGTAGGTACTTGAAGTACACAAAATTTCGTGAACTATCGCTACTCGTAACTCCCGTCACCTGCTTTGAGAGTCACGATATAACTTATCTCGATTTTATCGATTTTTTGTGGTCCATATATATGTTTTATATATTTGTACATTTTGAACTACTTGACTTTATACTGACGTACGTGATTCCTTGTAACCACCATATCGTATCGAAAGAACAATACAAAACAAAGGTACGAGTGGGTTGGTCTGCAGATGGCCTCCATATGAGTTTCACCAATATCCGACCTTAGCTTCTGGCTGCGCATGCACGAGCATTAATATCTTGACACTCCTTAATCCGCTTCTATTCGACCGATTTCGCTGGATGGATCACGCAGGTTGTGTTCCTGATGGCACTCTGTGAGTCCCATCGGAATAATAGACGTGGGTTCACATACTCAAACAACGAAAATTTTGCAACGCTCATATTTAGGAGGTCAAGTTTAGGTTTACATCAACAATTACAAGACTTACTGCCTACGACGTTTACAAAAAATGATGGTACAAATATACACAGAATCTCTTGTAGAATAAATACGCGAGGGGGAGGGGGGCTTTCAAAAAAATGAAATAAATATAAGTAGGTATAAATGTAAAATAAAAATATTTGTTTAATGCAAATAAACGGACGGAAAAATAAAAATACTCCAATAAATCAGTTAAGAAGACAACAAAATATAAATATCTGCAATATTTTTGATGATATGCATCAAATCAATGATTAATGAGGTACCTATGGAAGCTATAGTTCACTCTCAGGTATTCCTATGTTAGTTTACAGACAGAGTCGATTACGTTATTTTATTTATTTTATTATTTTGTTTCCACTACTCGTAGGTACACTTTTCTTAAGTTACACTTTTTACATGAAATTAAACTATGCAAATTTTTACGATAGGTAAGCTAAAATTTTATTCCTTGGTGAACCTTCAACATTTTTAAGCCTGAATCGTCCCACAACAGTCATGCCAAACATCAAAATTTCAACTAACCTAATTTACACTCAACATACTATCAAATTCTGAATGAAGTTTAAAACAGAATCTAATAATAATACTAACGCACATGTTGAATAATACACACTGTGAAATAGCATGAAAACGTGGGAACTTGGCGTTGGTGATTCAAGGTGGGCCTCAAAAGCGTGATTGACAGACACAGGCACATTCGGTCTCGCCGGAATGTCTGACAATTTGCGAGAGTTTCAGATAGTCTCCGGGATTCCATGTCATTCCACATTTAATATTATATTATATTTTCCTCGAAACCTTTTCGGAACAATCTTGGATTGAGAGTAATGACCGCTGACTTCACATTCTTGTTTTCTGTTTTTATCTTCACAAAATGATTTCTTTCATACTTTTCATATCAGCAGAAACTGAAAGCTCTCTGTGGTAAAGGGTAGGTTGCGGTAGGTTTGAAGGAGAGGAGGATGTGCTCCGTAGGAGCCTTTTTGGATAGCTACCGCCCTGCAACATTTATTGAAATTATCTCACGAATTGCTACTTCATAGATACTTAACTTACATAGGTGCCGTTAATGAAATCGTACTGTTAATGAATAAATAGTCATTATTACCTGAGAGTGACAGTGAGTCTCACTTCAGGGCTGATGGGATCTCTGAAGAACGTTCTTTTTTTTGAGATGAGGTCTCATAATGCTCAGCAGGTTGTCAAAACGTTTCATGGACATTCGATAAAAGTTTTGGAACTTATCATCGTGGCTACTGATCTCCTGGTAGAAGGGTTGAAACGTCCCACCTTGCGTTCTGTTGCAAGGGTGCATCCAAAACCTTCTATCGTTTTGCTACAATCCTTCAGCTTCAAGAGCACAAACACTGGCTACGCACGAGAACATTTTGATTAGAACTAAAAATCTGGGGACTTCGTGAAACTCCCATTCCATTCCCATCCCTTCCAAAAAGAAGAATACAAATCGCGCGCGTAAAAAAAAACGCTGTAGTGAGCGCGCGTCGTAAAATAATATCTGCTCGAGAAGTTCATGGAAGAAGGCACGCGCAGGAAATGTACGCGATGAAAACGCGAGGTGTGACTCCAAGCCTGGAGAAGGAAGGGTAGGCGAGGGAGAGAGAGACGTTGCAGGTAAAAGTGAGATCGGTCGAATGAAGAGCTGGGCGAGCCGGGCGGTATATAAAGGTGGCACCACCTCGTCCCTTTTCTGTCAACGGCCGTTAAGACCGTTGAGAGTCGTTGGGAGTTCGATGGAGAGGACCCTCCTGGTCCTTTACCCGAGGCGTCGCGCAGCTCGTCCTTTTCCGTATTTATTGGTTAAATCTATTATAAAAGTATATGTGAGTGGTATCGTGGCTGAGGGGTACCACGACACTCTTCAACTCACTGTTATAGAAAGTCGAAATCAATTGACTTTTTAACCCCTGAAATACTATTAGTCATAACTTGCATATTTCCAATAACTGCCTCAAGTGGCTTATCTTCTTTGATCAACCTCTTTGGGGTAGACTACAATGGCTGTTATCGCTAGAATTGGTGATCGAATTATATTAAATTATTAAACCCAAATACAAAGGTGCTAATTGGTGATTCAAGTTCGCAATGTGTTCTCAGTTTATTCCCATAACTTTGAAATTAGCAGCAACAACCCGTGCACTAATGAAACGCAAGGCCGTGTCGGTCCGAGCGGAAAACACTCCCTCTTTTGCTCAGTAAATAGTAATTGCCTTTCTCCCAAACTTCCGCTCCCACTCACGCTTAAATTCAATTTTCTATCAAGCGAGTTTCACTGAGCGGGTCAGATCCAATATTGCTACATTAATGGAAATTTCCACCCCTTCAGTACGAGCCGAAAAGAGAGAAAATGGATGGGAAGAGCAAGAGGGTCCAGTGATTGCCATCATTTCCTGGCGGACCGTCGCTTCTATGATCAGCTTATCGATGGAAAGCCTGATCGGCTAACACGAATCAGCCCCCGGAAACTAAGAAATGAACGGATTCTCGCCCTTCTATTGGGTTTCCTCTCTAATCCCTGAGCCTTGCGTTCTTCTTTTGAAAATCTCATTAGGGTGGGGCGTGAATAGGTACCTATTTACACTGCATGAAATGAAATACGATCTGTAATCGGTTTTTTGAACAGAGATTATCACCGACCCGACTCTAATCTCAGCTGCTTCCAAGTAAACGAACAAAGGTTTTCATCTGCGAACACCCTACCGATCTGTTCAATTCCAACCGACCCCAGCGGTTAACCCGGATGAATATCTTTACAGCGCCACATGGTACTGAGATATTTCACTTCATTTGTGTATTACAGGTGCATACAATTTATTTTTTTCTACCTACAAAGTGTAGTATCTAATAACTAGTGGTTAAACCGACCTTCGCTTGAAATTACCCTCAAGGTTAGTTTATGAATAGGTACATTTTTTTATGAAGATAAAATAGTCGGCTGCTATGTTTGAATTATAGTGTTTTTTATAGTGGTAGTTTCGCTATAATTCAGCGATTTATTTTGGTTTATTTATTTTATTTTTCTAATGAGACATGCTTTTGATACGACTAACTTGCTCGAAAACTTCACAGAATCCAGTGCTGGGCCCACTCGCTTTGATCGCTTGTCCGATTACAGCTTTACAGGCTGACTACTCCCATATTTTATAATTACTCAACTTATACGTCCAGGTATTCATGGATGACTCGTCGACTTGGTATTACGTTACAGCTCATCCCATCAACTACTGTTACATGAACCAGCTCATTCACCAGTCCGGTAACTACCTATTTTATGCTAAAGGATAATAATGATCAAGGGTCAGCCAAGAGAACAATAGAGACTCTATGTGTGTTATTCATATTCAATAATGCGCTGGTGATAAGGAACGCCCAAGACGAAGATGCTTCAATACTCAATCTAAACCATCACAGCTATCAAGAGCCCTAATATTGCATAATATGGCACGCTTCAAAATCTACTAAATTGTGCGGTACGTCTGCAGCACGTTTGCGATTACATGAAATCAAGCTTGCCAAGCACTAGGTAGTGGGTCGGAACTTCCGAGGATATCCTTATACAAAAATACAACCTCCAAAACCCCTGTTGCATATGGAGCCATACGCTCCAAGTTAAACGTTTTTCTCCTGAGTTTCAAACCTCTGATTCCTGTTCAAGGTCAGCAATTTTTGATCTTTTGGACTTGTGGACGCTTACGTTCGTTTATCCTAGATCATGATACATGATACATACTGCGTAAAACAAAAATTTTTTGCTCGCCTTATTAGCTCTGTTGCCTATGGCTCCAAGTTAAACGTTTTTCTCCTGAGTTTCAAACCTCTGATTCCTGTTCAAGGTAAGCGATTTTTGATCTTTTGGACATTTGAACGCTTACGTTCGTTTATCCTAGATCATGATACATGATACATGTTGTGTAAAAAAAAAAAAAAAAAAAAAGTTACTCGCCTTATTAGCTCTGTTGCCTATGGCTCCAAGTTAAACGTTTTTCTCCTGAGTTTCAAACCTCTGATTCCTGTTCAAGGTAAGCGATTTTAGATCTTTTGGACATTTGAACGCTTACATTCGTTTAGCCTAGATCATGATACATGATACATGTTGTGTAAAAAAAAAGTCCACTGTAAATAATAACTGCCTAATCAGCAAGGCTCACGAAACGACGTCACCTTAACTATGGCTCCGCCCAGCTTCTTTTGAAATACCGATTTCCAAAACCCACTCGAAAAAGCTGCAAATTATTACACAATGGTTAATTATTTACCTGTATAGATGCCCCTTCTGCGTAGATCACTGTTTTCTGTTGTCAATACCCTCGAGCTCCCTCCAGGAAAGCCCTGAATGGAGTACTGCAGCCGGCCCGGGAATTAAAGTTTCATGCAAATGCTAGATTCAATTATTCAATCATTAATTATTAGTAGTTATTCATGAAGCATAAGGTAACCGTTGTGTAATAATTTACCCAATAATACTACAACGTTTGTTCAAGTTGCTTCAACCTAACAACAAAATCCAAAACAGCCAAAATTTTTCAAATGGAATAATATCATACTTCATAGACTTCATACAGCCGTCCATGATTATAATCAGGTGCTCCGTAGCGATGATATTTGGGCCGGATTTGTACCGTTTGATTCACGATCATGTTGGCGATGCTTTTCTATGCAAACGAACGGCTAGTCATGCAATGCTCCGGGTGATCTCAAAAAATTCTTTAGTTCAAGATCAATTTAAAAACGTAAAACAAACCCCCCCCCCCTTCTATTGAAAGTTTTCGAGCTACGGCGTTCTGAAAATTGCAACCCCTATTTTTCACCCCTTAGAGATGACTGACAGCCAAGCCGAGCTTCGCGGACCAACTAGACCCCAAACAAGACCTACAAACCAAATTTCATTAATTTCGGTTCATGGTAACTAAGAAAAGTTCGAAGTATGGCGTACAGTGTACGTCGCGCGGCGTACGGCGTACAGACAGAAATTTTTTTATTGCATTTTCGGATTCTACATACCTGGAAACGTAAACCATCAGTTAAACTTTTTTTTTCATGCTCGATTCCAAAGGTTCATTATTGAAAATAATAAACCAAAATGGAGTGGGCGTTTTCCCCGATTCAACCCTACTTATGTCCGTCAATATCAACATTTATCCGGAAAAACAGAGAGATAATAATTATTACCCACTGATCAGCCTTGGAAGTTCTTTCCTGAAACTATCACTTCATAAATAATATTCCACATAAAAAGTGGCAATCTTTTTTGGTTTATTATTTTCAGCCATGAATCTTTGGAATCGAGCAAGAAAAACAATTTTTTAACCCGCCAAAAACTTGATGATTTACGTTTCAAGGTACGTAGAATCCGAAAATGCAATAAAAAAATGTCTGTCCGTCCTCCATGAACCAAAAAATGTTTGTCCGCCAGTTACCACGAACCAAAATTAATGAAATTTGGTTTGTAGGCCCCATTTGGGGTCCATTTGGTCCGCGAAGCTCGGCGTTACTGTCACTAATCTCTGAGGAGTGAAAATAAAGGTCTGAAATTTCCAGAACGCCATAGCTCGAAAACCTTCAGTGGAAGGGTATGATTTTTTTTTAATTTTGGTTTATTATTTTCAATAATGAACCTTTAGAATCGCGCATTTAAAAAAAATTAAATTAACCCCACCCCCACCAAATTAGGTGGTTTCCGTTTCAAGGAAAGTAGAATCCGAATATGCAGTAAAAATTTTCTGTCCGTACGCCGTACTCAGCACTTTTCTTAGTTACCATGAATTAAAATTAATTAAATGAATTTAATTAATGAAATTAACGAAATGACTACAGAAAACCTACTATAATAGGTAAATAATAATCCGCTTTGTAATAATTTTCAACGTTCTATTTTCATGCCTATCTAACCTAATTTTGCCGTCGCGAAGTTTTGTCGAGTTCTAGCTGAAAGAGGATTTATTCCACTAGCTCATCAATCTTCTAATTCATTCATTCATCTCATTCCAATCGGGCCAAACACTTACCCGCCTATGAAGAAAGTAGATATCACATACCTACCTAGGTATGACTTTCAGGTTATCTTTATTGCACATAAATATGAGACATAGCAACGTGAAACCTTTATATCAAAGGCAGACTTTCTTATGAGCCTACTAAAATTACCTAGTTACTTGATTGGCTATTGATAACAATATTTCAATCTTAGTAATTATTTCATCATTCATCGATGAAATAAACTGTCTTTCAACAATACTGTTCCATAACCATGAACTGAGGGCGTTGTCAGGTCACTAGCGACGCCACATTTGTTTTTGCCTTTTTCCCGTGAGAATCCACCAGCCTCATCAGTCGTACTGAACTTTTCTTCTAGTTCACACCCGAGTAAAATAATTTTTTCGTTTAGCGGTGTTATTTTTTCGAAGTGTTATTGTGAGTGTAAACTAGTGATAGGTACAACTGCTGAGTGTCTATCTATGCACCCACAATTAGAAAAGGCTTGCGATGTCATGTCTGCTACAGCTTCCCGTGTGATGAATTGGGTAACAACTGAGAGAGCCCGCCACAACTCCGCTGCACAAAATGACACGTTTCTACCCACTATGTTTTCGGTACTTTCGAATAAAACCGAGAAAATGCACGGCCTCGTCAAATTCATTTCGGAGGCAAGAAAATGCAAGAGCCGAGAAGATGAAGAAAAGCTAATCAACAAACAGCTCGCTAAGATACGCAATTGCTTTCAGAAGAAGACAGTAGATGGATACACGAAGAGAAAATGCGTAAGTAAACTAGTTTTCATATTTATGATGGGACGAAATATCGACTTCGGTCATTTAGAGGCTCTCAGTTTGCTGTCTTCCAACATTCACTGTGAGAAACAAATGGGTTATTTGTTTCTTTCGATATTATTCAATAACAACAGCGAAACTATACACTTGCTTATAAGGTGTATAAAATTTGATCTGGAATCTGATGATTTAAGATCTGTTGATCTAGCTATAAAATGTATAGCTAACATTGGCAATAAAGATATGGCTCAGGAATTCACACCAAAGATACTAGAAATTATTGAAAGCAAGAATTGCCACGACTGCTTAATTCAGTCGGCACTTTTGTGTTACCTTGCACTCTACAGGATAGCTTTTGGTGGTATACCAAAGCCCAATGTCCATAATATTCTCAACTTGTTGAGCCATAGAGATCTGGGAGTTGTGTTTTGTGCCACCACACTGATCGACACGTTGATCAAAGGCAGCCATGTGCATAATGAAAATGAAATTGTACGAATGGTAGTGACCGAGCTGTGGAGAATACTTTCTCATTCTCGAGTAGGACTTGAAGATTACGCAATTAATCGCACCATTCCAGCGCCATGGCTGGTAGTGAATCTGCTTAAGATATTACAAAACTTCACAGTCCCCAAGGAGCCAGCTGTGATGAAAATGCTAAATAACGTTCTGGATGTAATCTTGATTCGAACACAAGAACCCCACGCTGCTACTAAAGAAGTGATAGGTCGATATTCCATTCGCCAGAGTTCTGCGTCAGCTATATACCTCAAATACGCCGTGTTCTTTGAAGCTGTGAATGTGATTACACAGAACACCGATGATCCGGAGTTGAGGTCACGCCCTTGCTCAGTGTTAGATAAAATTTTGGCCACCAACGTACACAACCTCAGATACATGGCATTCGAATCTATGGCTCGTTTAGCTACTTTAGAGTGTTGTCGGATATCGATGAAGAGCTATGCAAACAAAGCTCTGGACTTTCTGCGAAATGACGTAGATGTATCCATCCATCATAAAGCGGTAAATTTTCTATATAGTATATGTGATGAGAGCAATATCGACTATATTGTAGGAGAACTGCTCGATTTTTTACCACTTGCTGATTACACTATCAAAGAAGCAATAGCGCCCCAATTGGCCATCGCCGCTGATCTGTGGTTACCAAATTTCTATTGGTACGTCGATGTCTCGCTGAAACTCATCAGCATAGCAGGTGATTTCATTGATGAGCATGTTTCTTCCAAGGTTATACAAATTATAACCACTAAGCCAGAAATACGAAGACATGCGGCTTACAATGCTTTTAACTACTTGAAAGAATTTCTTCCCAGCGAAAACTTGGTGAGACTTACAGGGTTCATCTTAGGAGAATTCGGTCACCTGATAAGTGACATTGATTCATCTTCGATAGCAATCCAATGGAAAACTCTCCAAACAAAATTCATTTATTGCGACAGCTATACAAAAGCCACGCTACTCTCAACCTTCATGAAGATTGCACACAAATTCCCCGAGATGCGTCCTTCCGCAACAAAGATCTTCAAGGAGGGCACTTATACAACTGACATAGAGCTCCAAAATAGGTCAGTAGAGTATTTGAAATTACTCGAAGCTGATTTTGATCAATCATTACTATCGGAGGTTTTTCGAGAACTACCAACTCCCGATGATAAAGTCCTGAAGATCATCGTCAGCCAGGGGTTAGATGAACTTCCGATTTGCGATGAAGCAGTATTAGGATTTGATAGTGGAGACGCATCTTCATCAAAAAATGGGGCCCAGGCTTCGATTCATCACGATATGAGCCAATATCCTATCCGAAACTATTTCACTGCTGCAAATGATGATCAACTGAAAATAACAATGAAGACTGAATATCAAGGATATGCCGGTCAAATAGTCATAACGTATATGAATAAGAAGAAAACAGCGTTGCCAATAACCGTCCAGCTATCAGAACATGACTTTGATTCAGCACTTGGACTTTCGCTAACGTCGCTTCCAAATGAACTCGAACCAGGTATGGAAGTAGACCAGACGATTTCAGTGGTATGTTTCGGAGTTTTTAATGACCGACCTACTCTGAACATTTCGATTCCTAAGGAAATACAGGGAGACCTCCGATTCGAAAAAATATGTGATCAACTTTTCATCAAACTCCCCATTTTTGTAAACAATTTTTTCAAACCAGCAAAGTTGAGCAAACCGGAATATGATCAAAAATGGAATGCCCTCGACATGATGAACTTCACTTGTCGCCAAGAAACTGTCAAAGCCCGGTCTCCCGTATTTTTAATTGACATTGAAAGGACGATGTGGAAATTAAGACGTTTCAACATCAAGGTGCTAAATAATGTACGCCAGAGTGAAAACAGCATTGACGGAGCTGCCTACTTTGTTACAGCATCAGCTACGACCGGCTGTCTGTTCAAGTTCGAACCTGATGAATCTAGTGTTCAATTTCGCCTAACAGTAAAGTCACCAGACCCCTCGTTGACGAATCAAGTTATGGAGACTTTGATGCAAATTATGTGATATTCTTGCATTCATCGATGATTGACCAAATTTGACAAATATTTATTGCATATTGAGTTACTGGCGATTAATAAATTTTTTAATATGAACATGGGGTTGCTGCTGTCGTTTCCTTCCATTACAAATGTTCCGTAGGAACTCTGCTAACAATCAGGAACTCACCTTATATGGATGTATCAAGTTGGATAGGGGTTACCATTTCAATTAACGAAGTTGACCATGGTTGACCATAGTTCCGCTATGGTGAGGGAATTGAAAATGCGCCTACGTTCAACTTGGGAGGCTACCGGATATTGGTGCCAAATTTGGTCGATATCCGTAACCTGTAGGCATCCCAAGAACATGAATATTATAACACCTTCTTTAACGTGATCTATATCTTCCTCATACCTACAGAAATTCGTTTCTAGCCAAAGAATTATCTCAGGCGACAAAAACACTTCCGAAGATAATATGATGGGAAGTATCTATTGTCATTTCATTCACACCTCGTGGTCCTTGTTTATTAGTGTTGTGGAGCAGAAATGAGGATAACATTGCGGGAAGGAATGTAGGTCGTATCACAAGCTACCGGTTGATTTATGCCTTGCACACTTGAGGACCAATTTATTGCTGCGGTTTTATTGCCGGCGTCTTTCAGGCCATGGTTTTCACATTCCAGTTTATTGTGGGCCTTTACAACATCAACCATTTCAATATATGGGGAAACCCCCAACCCTGTTTCCTTCCGTGTTCCGTGAAGCATAGTGACAGGGTTGAGAGCACGAATAAAACGTCGTAACTTATTACAAAACGGTCAATACTACCTCTTTTTAGCGAATTTTCGAAGAAAAGGAAGCTATTGTTCTCGGTCCAAAATTTTTAAAACTCAAATTTCCGAAAGATTTTTATACCAAAATCCGTTTCAGACCATCCTGAATTCACTACCGAAAGACACCAAAAATTATATGTATATATATATATATTTATATATTTATATATATATTTATATATATATTTATATATGTATGTGTCATTCCAGACGATAACTCTCGAAAGAATTGAAATAAAAAGTTCAAATTTGCACGAAAAATCTGTCTTGGCAATCGACAGGCTAAGTTCGTAGATGGGCAGAATCGGGTCACTCTAAGGGGGAATTTTGGGGAGTTTTAGGGGGGAAAAATTACCCACAAATTCCCAAAATGAAAAAGTCTGACAAGTGACACCTCATTTTAAAGGTTTTTGTACGCTGAACACGATGGTGAAATCAGAATTGCGATATCTCATTCCGTTCTCAAACTGGAGCACTTTGAAGATGAAGGAACGTGGTTATTTCTTGAGATGTTCTTCCTGGTTCGTCTGCTCTAATCTGATAACGGAATGGGATATCGCAATTCCGACTTCACCATCGTGTTCAGCGTTGGAAAATCTACAAACCGAGGTGTTACTCGGCAAAAAATGGAACAAAAAATTTGTTACGTATCCAATACCTACTTTGTATTGGATACGTAACATACGTACTGTACGTATGTTGGATAAGTAACTGTACGTATATTGTAGTACCAATACTGCAATATACGTACATACTTGAATACCTATAATTACCCAATAAGTTTAAGATTCCCCATATTTGAATGGGATATCCTAAACATCACATTTTACATAAAATCAGTTATTTCTTCGAAAATTCGCTCTTATAGCCATGCTGCATGACTGGTTTTTTTTAAATTGTTCCTTATCATCAGTTGTTTATCCGATGGACCGCAATTTGGTGGGGGGAGGGGGGAGGGCTATACTACTAAATCATTCGATAACGTCAGACGTTTTATTATACTTTCTCTATTACGTTGTCACCAAAATAATATTTTTTTTATTTGTTCTGGTCACTACATAAATTGAAACTACATACCATCATTAAATTGGTGTTACCATAATTGGGTTCTGTGTATTTTTTTGCTGTATATTTTTTGGCTTTTTGCACGCACTCGGGGGGGGGGGGGGGGGGGGATGAATAACTTATGTCAACCTTCGAAGAATCGACAAAAAATATAGTTTCATGAGATACGAATAGTTTTCAATAAATTCCACCGCAACAAAGGAATGCTCAATAGAAAATTAACTCAATATACGCGTACGCAAACTATTGGGCTCGGTTCCAAAGGATCATTATTCAAAATAATGAACCAAAAATTTCTGTCCGTCCACCGTACGCCGGACTTCGCACTTTCCTTAGTTACCATGAACCAAAATTGAAGAAATTCTGTTTATAGTCCCGTTTGGGGTCTAGTTGGTCCTCGAAGCTCGGCGTTAATGTCAGTCATCCCTAAGGGGTGAAAAATAGGGGTTGAATTCTCCTGTACGCCGTTATCTCGAATTTTTCACGGTTTTAAATAGTTCTCGAACTCGGGAGTTTTTTAAGATCATCCGGAGCATTGTACGTCCAGCCGTTCGTTCACTGTAAGGCCCAGAAGTTTGCACCAACCGGCTTTCTCAAGAGGAGGGTGAATGAAATTGTATACATTCAGCCCAGATATCATTGCTAGGGACGCGGCAGGGAATTGGCCCGAGATAATCATTGCTAGGGAGCACCTGATTATATTCGCAGAGTATGAGAGAGCTGGTTGTTCTGTGATATTATTTCATTTGAAAAATGATGGCTCTTTTGGAGTTTTTTGATAGGTAGTGAAACTTGAGCAAACAAAGTTTGATGGGTAAATTATTACACAACGGTAAATTATAACACAACGGTAAATTATTACACAACGGATCATTATACCATCTACTTAGAAGGGGCTGGAGTTTGCTGGTAGGCACGTTTGCAACTTGAACAACCGTTGAAGTATTATTTATGGGCAAATTATTGCACAACGGGAAATTATTACTCAAAAGTAAATTATTGCACAGCGGTTCATTACACTATCTTCGTAGAAGGAGCACCTATACAGGTAAATTATTACACAACAGTTTATTATTTGCCTTACGCTCCATGAATAACTAAATAATTACTAATGATTGAATTATTGAATCCCGCGCATTTGTAGGAAACTTTAATTCCGGGGCCGGCTCCAGTAATCGATTTAGGGCTTTCCTGGGGGGAGCTCGAGGGTATTGACCACAGAAAACAGTGATCTACTCAGAAGGGGCATCTATACTGGTAAAGAATAAACCTTTGTGTAATAATTTGTAGCGTTAATGAATTTCATATGGTGTTATCGAGGTCCCAATCCGCGCTACTATCCAAATTGCAGCTGATTAATGCCTACTATTTCGCGTGTAGCAATGATTTCACGTACCCAGAGGAAAGTTACGGTGAAATTTTGATTAAATAAATCCATAAGGGAACATTTAGGGCTCACAGCGACCATACCTTACTTGCCACATATTATGTACTCGTATGCGCGTGGCATAAAGGTTTACAGAGACTCAGACTAACAGACACGAAGCCGAATTTTGGAAGGATCTGGAACACAAAATTTAGGTGAAAATTCTGATTTTAAAGGCCGACAACCCCCCCCAATTTTTTTTAGCCACACCGCTAGACTTGAGAGCAAAATAAAGCCTCAACATAAAGTTTCAATATTAAGTTTTTTTAAAAAGTTTAAATGTTGGAAGGTCCTTCAATTTTCTGAAACGTGAATTTTGTGTTGAATTGCAAACAGCATTTCGAGAAAAGAACATAATATCCCGACCTGAAGGTCTTACTCACATATCAGCATAACGGTATATAGATGAAAAATCTACCTAATGGATTTTATTGAAGACGATTCTTTGACGGAGTATTTTTGTAACCTGAATGTATCTAATCGAAGAACCTTTACCTTTCAAGCGTAGTAATTAAGGTTACAAAGCTCTTTTTCGTGAAAAGGCGAAGAAAAGGGCGTCCTCCTCTTTTCTTTGGGCCTCTAATTAAAGAAGTGCCAGTGGTTTTAAGCAGAAAAGGAATCTCGTTTCGCCCAGACTGTGGCTACAGGAGTTAGATATTAACAGGCACTGACATTCATCACGGCTTCAAAAGGAGAGTTTTTAAAGTAACCGGGACGAAAAAGAATAGCAGAGCTTTGGGTTACTGAGTTGTCGCCAAAACAACTAGGAAACCCCTACTGGCTCTCAGGAGTCAAGGAAAGGCTTGTGTCAAGGGAGTTAATCATGAGGAAAGCTGCTACGGAGGAGAGGATGAGAGGCAGAGAAAGCAAGGAGACTATGGGGGCTTAAAAGGTATCGGCTGATGTAGAGCCAAACTTTGAAAGGAAGACAAAAAAGAAAATAGCATCCAAGTTCCACCGCCATAGTTTACGACGCTTCTAAATTGATTAAAAGACTTTACCGATGGCCCTTCAAAACCTCCCAGGACAGTGGTGTTATTTCGAATGAACTCATTTCTAAAAGGCCCAACGGCCTTATCAGGTGGAATAAACCGGTTCCCGTGAGATCTCCGAAGTTAAGATACCTCGAGCGTGGTTAGTACTTGGATGGGTGACCGCCGTGACACGTGGTGACACGTCCAAGTATGACCCATGTAGCTGCTGGGCGAACCCCTCTCCACTCAAGGGGGCGAGGCGGTGATTAGCCAAGTAAAGAGCGAAATGATCAGGTCGAATTCTGATCCTCTCATTGGAGGACAGCTGATCACGTCCGCGACGCTGGCAGGGCAGTGGACGAAAATCCCCAGCCTGTAATGGCTGCTACTTTACTTTTTACTTACTCATTTCTAAAAATAGGTAATTAAATTTTACCTGCTATCATTCAAAGATAAAAGTCCTGAAAGAGATGTAGAAAATAAAACAAATAAACCTTTCTTTTACCACCTTATATTAAATAAATATGGCAGAAGCTTTTCACTCAGATTCTGGGCATCCAAAGGGTCTCTGTTTATGCGAGTTTTATGTACCTGAGGATGCCCAGAATATGGGTGAAAAGCTTCTGCCATATTTATTTAATATATGGTGGTAAAAGAAAGGTTTATTTGTTTTATTTTCTACATCTCTTTCAAGCCAAATATGTTCAGGATCTGACTGAAAAGCTTCGTGCTGAAATATACTCGTATATTGTTGTAAACGTTTATTTGTTTTATTTTGTACCTCTTATGATGGCTTACCACAGAAGGTCTGCGAAGAAACTTGATGAATTGATGAAAAGTCCTAACGCTACCTATTTGCTTTCATCGTGTTACTTGCGACTAGGAAGAATCTCATAAACAGTCACTATTATTACAGTGCATCCAAAACATGGTTGTTATACATGCCAAGATCGGTTACCTATATTGCGGCCCTCCATACACAGTTCTCTTTAGCACTGTTAGGGATAATTTTATTATGACGACAAGATAGTCAAGATATTCACTATTACTTTATTAAAAGCACAAAACTCACCTCATTGATTTATTTTTTGTAGTGAATGGATAATGAAATGTAGTGAATGGAATTTGAGGGCTCAAAGCCAACGAATACTTAGACTCCATTCTCCTGTTACCTACCTCCAAAATTGAAACTGTCGATGGGTTTGCTGAAAAACGCTGCAAATTATTACACAACGATTTATTATTTACCAGTATAGGTGCCCCTTTTGCGGAGATCACTGTTTTCTGTGGTCAACACCCACCCTCTTGCGTCCCACAGGAAAACCCTGAATCGAGCACTGGAGCCGGCCCGAGAATTACAGTTTCATAAAAATGCGCAGGATTCAACAAATCAGTCCTTAACTATCTGTTGTTGTTCATGAAGCATAAAGTTTGTTCAAGTTACGAAAGCACCTATGAACAAAATCCAAAAGAGCCCCAGCATTCTTCAAATGACATAATATCACGGAGCAACCAGCTAGATTTTTACAGCCATCCGTGAATGCAATCAGGTGTTCCCTAGCAATGCTAACTGGACCGGATTTATACCGTTTCATTCACGATCATGTTGACGAAGCTTTTCGGTGCAAACGAGCGGCTGGTCGTACAATGCTCCGGGTGGTCTCAAAAAATTCTTTAGTTTGATATAACTAAAAACGTTTAAAAGAACTATACCCTTCTATTGAAAGTGTTCGAGCTACGGCGTTTGGGAAATTTCAACCCCTATTTTTCACCCCTTAGAGATGACTGACAGTAACGTCGAGCTTCGTGGACCAGCTAGACTCCAAATTAGATCCACAAACTAAATTTCATCAATTTTGGTTCATTTTAACCAAGGAAAGTGCCATGTACGGCGACGGCGGACGGACAGAAATTTTTTAATTCCATTTTCGGATTCTACGTACCTTGAAACGGAAACCATCAAATTTCGGGGGGGGGGGGGGGGGGGACCTTTTTTATGATCAATAATTCTAAAGGTTCATTATTGAAAATAATACACCAAAATTGATATTCTAGCTTGTAGCACGGGGTCACTTACAAAACGCTGCAAAGTCCTTGTCATATGAGTTTATTATTCTATTGGACATACCTACAGAGATGTTGGCTGTTTATTTATTGTTTGTTTCATATTATAAAATAATTGAAATAGCTATTTCTGGTGGTTTCCACCAATTTTGGCCCCGAAAACTTGAATTAGGTACGCTCCTTTTTTTTTTAAATAAATTATCTCTGATCACTGATAGTGCCTTTTAATCGTCTTGATCCACCTGTTGACACTTTTTCCAGTGTTATTCTACAAATTGATGGTGATTTCAGACGATTTCGCAGGTTTTTGACTCATAAAAATTCAATTTCGGGAGCTGAACATCTGGTAGAACCTCAATTTTCTACTCTTTAGTCAAAATCGACTTCATATTCGGTCTTCCCGTCCCCAAAAACATGAAAAACGATACCTTAAAAGCTCATGTTACCAACATGTTACTAAAACGCAAAAAGTACCTATTTTTATACACATTTTCACTCATAACTCCCCTGGATATATTCCGATCGGGCTGAAAAGTTTCGGGACACAACTAGGGCCCAAATGGAGCATGTGTGCGAAAGAACGATTTTTTTAGACCGAAAATGAAGCCTGTACACGTGATACGGCGGACGGCTTACGGCGGACGGCGTACGGCGGACGGACATTGCATTTTTGGAATCTACGCCCCTTGAAACGGAAAAGAAAAAATTTTGAGGGGGTGTTATAAAAATTTTTTGCTGAGCGAATACATAGGTGTATTATTCATAGAATAATAAACCAAAAAACGCTGCAAAGTCCTTGTCACATGGGTTTATTATTCTACTGGACATACCTACAGAAATGTTGGCTTTTCATTTATTGTTTCTTTCATGCGTAATAATCGAAATAGCTATTTCTGATGGTTTCCATTAATTTAGGCCCCTAAAACACAAATTAGGCACCTACGCTCGTGTTATTTTATTTTTTTATTTTTTTTTAAACTATCTTTGATCATTGGTATTGCCATTTAATCCTCTTGATCCACGTGTTGACACTTTTTCCAGTGCTATTATCTAAACTGATGGTGATTTCAGACGATTTTCCAGGTTTTTGACTCATAAAAAATCAATTTTGGGAGCTGAACATTTGGTAGAACTGAATTTTCCACTCTTTGGTCAAAATCGACTTCATATTCGGTCTTCTCGTCCCGAAAAACATGGAAAAAGATATCTCAGAAGCTCATCTTACCAACATGTTGCTAAAACGCAAAAAGTACCTATTTTTAACAACATTTTCACTCATAACACCCCTGGGTATATTCCGATCGGGCTGAAAAGTTTCGGGACACAACTAGGGCCCAAATGGAGCATGTGTGCGAAAGAACGACTTTTTTAGACCAAAAATGAAGCCTGTACACGTGATACGGCGGACGGCGGACGGCGGACGGCGTACGGCGGACGGACATTGCATTTTTGTAATCTACGCACCTTGAAACGAAAAAGAAAAAAGTTTGAGGGGGTGTTATAAAAATTTTTTGCTGAGCGAATACATAGGTGTATTATTCACAGAATAATAAACCAAAAGACCGACCGATGAACAGGCACAGACACTTGGATTTCAATACTTACAAAACTTTAACTGCGGTACATGATAATTATGAAAATCGCTATAAATTCTTCAACAGCGGTTTATTTTTTTCGTATAAATTATTAAAGGTTTCGGAGCTGCAACTTGATGACCTACAAATTGAACAATTCAAAAGACATTCTGAAATAGCAAGTCAGTGTTTCCGGTGGAAGTTGTAAACATGTTCGGACTCAATCGAATGAGTTCCAAAGACACAGACTGTTACATCGATAGATGCCCTCACCTATATAAACTAAGACCAGAGCACCCGATTACTCAAGCTCAGAATTGATCTACAATAATAGCCACATTAGTTTAAGAGGATGATCTTGGTTAATTGGATCAGGAGCTAGAATACTGGGCATCCCACCTTCAGGATAAGCGGTGCAGGTAATGAGTCAGTAGTATCCGTGAGGGAGGAAAATTAATCGTTCCCATAGTCTGATTAAGCTTGATTGAAGATAATGAGTCCTCTTACGGTCTAATCAGATGGTAACGGCATAATGAACCCCGCACCAAAATTCAGGCGTACACTATATAATATAATGTGACCATTATTAACACAATTTTACTTGAAGGCCATGAATTAACTTGTACATGTTTCTTCTAAGAAGTGGAAGGACCGTCATTTTCACATGAATAATAACGCTCATCTGATAATGACATTCGGCTTGGTCCTTTCTATCGAATTTTTAAACAGCATTTTTGATACCAGTGTGAAATGGATCATAGAAATTCCATCCAAAGATTCCGGGCATTGTCTGGGCTCAACACTTAACACACCTGACGTCTGACAGATTTCATACCTGACGACAATTTAAATTTCGGTTGACCGAAACTTAACCGAGTGATAAATGGTTGAAATTTTTTTGAAAATGTAGGTCTTCTATTACTGGTCCTGTATTCTGGGTAACTGACGGCCGATTTCGCCAATTAAGTAACTGACACGTCCAAATTAGTTTAACTATTCATATATTTTCCCATTGACGTCTGAAATGGATGCAACTGTATAACATGACAGTTTCACATTTTCGTACAAGGAAACAAATGAACACTATGGAAGAGAAGAAGATTTTTCTACTCCTCATCTATTGAATCATGTGAAACAATAAAACAAAAAACGTTCAGCTGAAAAAAAAGACATGCAGCGAGGCTGTACGTGGTTAATATTTGAAACACTACTTCCAGTGAACCTAGAGGGTCATCCTTCGAATTTTAGGCTTAGGTACGTAGTCCTCAAAAGGTCCGTGCAAAATATTTCAAATTTTTAACGTCTCGGATCTGTAACTTACGGAGATTGGATCCAGTAATTCTGCAAAACAGAACGTCCGCAATATCCAGTAAATTTTCGTTCAAAATTTTTCGAAAAATTTGCCTAAAAAAAGTGTTATAATTTATAATGCCTCTCCCATTTTATTGTAACAATGAAAATTACCTGAGTCAGAAGTATCTTCTCAAATATCGTCATCGTCGTTGGCATCTTCATCGTCCACATTACAGTCATTGTAGTTCCTGCTGGCATCGAGGTCCTATTTTCCAATATATCATCAATGCTGGGAGGCCCCATCTCCCCGGAAAACTAAACTGCTTCAATGTGGTCATCAGTCACTATCCACTCATGATTGCCTTGCTTGTAGGTCAAAACTGGCAATGCGCATTACTCAACAAGCCTCCCAGAAAATGAGCTCTTTTGATTTGTTCGTTCAATTCAGCTTGGCTGGGAGGAATGGTGATAGAACTGAAGGACCTGGCGAATTTGAGGACAGGTTCATTTGAGTTTTTAGGCATATAAGCTCTGCAAAATAGCTTGTATGGGCTTTTTTGGCCTTTTTTGTCCCCCACACTACGTGCATTCTGTATTGAATTCTACCAGAATTTCATATGTGTCTTCCTCAATGACATTATCTGCACGATTTTTGAATGCACGAATGCAAGGAAGTGCACCAGTGGCGTATCAAGTACTGATGACCAAATTGAAGCAGTTTGGTTCTGCGCAGAGATGGGGCCTCCCAGCATTGATCACATCTTCGAAAATAGAAATGGCCTCGATGCCAGTAGGAACGAAAACGACGATAATGTGGACGATGAAGATGCCAACGACGATGACGATATTGGAGAAGATACTTCTGACAGGTAATTTTCAGGTTTTTTTCGGGTAATTTTTTGATAAGAATTAAAAATTATATAAACATTTTTAGGCAAACTTTTCGAGAATTTTCAACGAAAATTTACTAGGTAGTGCAGACGTTCAGCTTTGCAAAAACAAACAAAAATAATTAAAAAAATAATGATGATAATAATAACAATAATAATAATAATACTGGATCCAGTCTCCGTAAGTTACAGTTCAGAGACGAGAAAAATTTGAAATTTCTTGCACGGACTTTTTGAGGACTAAGTACCTAAGCCTAAAGTTCGAAGGATGACCGTCTAGGTTCACTGGAAGTAGTATTTCAAATATTATCCAAGTGCAGCCACGCTGCATGTTGGTTTATTATTTTCAACCTTTAGAATCGAGCATGAACAATAATAAATTAACCCCCACCCCCACCCCCCCCCTCACCCTCCCCCCATCACCACAAGAAATTAGATGGTTTCTGTTTCAAGGTATGTAGAATCCGAAAATGCAATAAAAAAATGTCTGTCCGACCGCCGTACGCCGTACTCCGTACTTAGCACTTTTCTTAGTTACCATGAACCAAAATTAATTAAATTTGGTTTTTAGGTCCCATTTGGGGTCTAGTTGGTCCGCCAAACTCGGCGTTACTGTCAGCCATCTCTAAGGGGGAAAAATAGGGGTTGAAACTTTCAGAACGCCGTAGCTCGAAAACCTTCAATAGAAGGGTATGGTTTTTATTACGCTTTTAAATTGATCTCGAACTAAAGAATTTTTTGAGACCCCCCGGAGCATTGTACGAACAGACGTTCGTGTGCACCGAAAACCTTCGTCAACACGATCAACATGATCATGAATCAAACGTATAAATCCGGTCCAGTTATCATTGCTGGGGAGCACCTGATTATAATCACGGATGGCTGAATGAAGTATGAACAGTTGGTTGTTCTGTGATATTATTCCATTTGAAAAATTATGGCTGTTTGGGATTTTGTTGATAGGTAGGTACTTATGCAACTTGAACAAACGTTATGCTTCATGAATAACAACAAATAATTAATTATTGAATTATTGAATCCCGCGCATTTTTATGAAATGTAATTCCCGGGCTGGCTCCAGTTCTCGACTTAGGGCTTTCCTGGGGAGAGTTCAAGGGTAGATATTGACCACAGGAAACGGATCTACGCAGAAGGGTCATCTATAATACAGGTAAATTATTATTGCACAACGGTTCATAACACAACGTATAAATCGTTTATTACGTGTTTACCGTTGTTCAATAATAATTTACCTGTACAGATGCCCCTTCTGCTTAGATCACTGTTTTCTGTGGTCAGTACCTACCCTCATGCTCCCCCCCAGGAAAGCCCTAAATCGAGAACTGGAGCCAGCCCGGGAATTACATTTCATAAAAAGCTGCGCAAAGTTCTTGTCACATGGGTTTATTATTCTACTGTGGACATACGTACAGAAATTTTGGCTGTTCATTTATTGCTTTCATATTCAATAATTGAAATAGCTATTTTTGATGGTTTTCACCAATTTTGGTCCCCCAAAACACGAATAAGGCTCGGCTTGTTTTTAACAGATTATTTTTGATCATTGATAGTACCATTGAATTGTCTTGATTCACCTGTTGATATTACTTCTAGTGTTATTATACAAATGTTATTATGGAAATTTCAGATAATTTCCCATGTGTTTGACAAATAAAAAATGAATTTCGGGAACGAGACCTTCGTTACTACCTTAATTCTTCACTCTTCGGTCAAACTCAGCCTAATATTCGGTCTTCTCGTCCAAAAAAAATGGAAAACGATAGGTACCTCACAAGCTCATGTTCTCTAAAACCTCAGAAGTCCCTCGAAAAACCCTATTTTTACACCCATTTTTCTCCCATAACACCCCTGGGTGTATGCCGATTGGGCTGCCGAGTTTCGGAGCACAACTAGGACCCAAACGTGTTCCCAAATGGGGACCCAAAGTGTGTGCGGAAGAACGATGATTTTAGACCAAAATTTAACGTAAATTTAAGGCTATAACCTCTAGTTACAACCTCAATTTTCCACTCTTTGGTCAAAATCGACTTCATATTCGGTCTTCTCGTCCCAAAAACATGGAAAACGATACCTCAAAAGCTCACGTTACTAGCATGTCACTGAAACACAAAAAGTACCTATTTGTATACCCATTTTCACTCATAACACCCTTGGGTACCTATATTCCGATCTGGCTGCAAAGTTTCGGGACACAGCTGGAGCCCAAATGGAGCATGTGTGCGAATGACCGAATTTCTTAGACCGAAAACGAAGCCGGTACAAGTGATACGGCGATTGATTCATGATCATGTTGATCGTGTTGACGAAGGTTTTCGGTGCACATGAACGGCTGGTACGAATGCTCCGGGGGGTCTCAAAAAATTCTTTAGTTCGAGATCAATTTAAAAACGTAATAAAAATCATGCCCTTCTATTGAAAGTTTTCGAGCTTCGGCGTTCTGAAAATGTCAACCCCTATTTTCCCCCCTTAGAGATCTGACTGACAGTAACGCCAAGCTTCACAGACCAACTAGACCCCAAACGGTATCTACACACCAAATTTCGTTAATTTTGGTTCATGGTAACTAAGAAAAGTTGTACGGCGGACGGACAGAATTTTTTTTATTGCATTTTTGGATTCTACATACCTTGAAACGGAAACCACCAAATTTGGGGGGGGGGGGGGGGGGGGGAGTATTTTTCCATGCTCGATTCCAAGGCTGACTCGGAATGCAGGCCTAGAAAACTTCTTTGGCTTTCGTCTCAACTATCCACCGAGGGTTTGTCGGATAAGGAGGAAATTAATTACGTATTAGCAACGTACTAGCTAGTACCAAAGTAGGATTGCTGTTATAAAACTGACCTTATCTCGATAATTCTATTTGTTTTAGGATTCAAGCAGCATTCGCAGCAAACTGAAGCTCAAGCCAGAGGTGCTAGGGACTCCACAGATGCACCGCATTTCACTTCACTGTCACAAAGCCTAGTGACTTTCAACAACGCGACCTACCAATGGGGAAATGGCTACACGAACACACAATAATCCCAAACGTTTCTATCAACCACATTCCAACTAAAACCGAGGCTAATGACCAAAAATTATAAGATTTTAACACTAGGAAAATGAAAAAGGCGAGAGAAAGGGAACACTGCTCAAAGGGGGCTGCAGACTAATAAGAAGATGGATGGATAATAATCAGCAAGGTGGCCAACCTCTGACGTCTTATTTTCGTCGGCTACCCCCATTTGTACCTGCAGATTCAGACCTCCCGCCCCTTGATGCAGTGAAAGATCCCTCCAAAGACGGACATGTTCCTTGCAATCTACCAGCTTCCTTGCGTTTCTTTGCCTAACCAAACCCAACAACCAGCATTGCCTAGCGCATCACCCGAGGAATTTTTAAGTAGGTAGGTAGCAACTTGAAAATTCTCTTGCTTATAGGTATGTATAACTAAGGTATACATGTACGAGTATATTATATGCTCTTGGTAGGTTCACATGGGCCGGAATGTTTACCGTAGGAATGGCCAGGAGTGTGGAAAATTGGTGGAGTGCGGAAAAGCGTTCACATTTCTGGGAGTCGGGAATGCGTTGCTGCGGTTTATTATTTTGTACAGAAAACCCTTCTGTTACAAATCACAGCTCTCTGTATAGATAACCCGTATATATAATATAATAGGTATGTACTATTCTATACATATTATGTAGATTGCATATCCTCCGTAGGTTAGTACCTAACCCCGTACTCGTTACTAGGTACCTACCGAAATCACGAGTTAAATGTTGCTAAAATAATTCTGTCGATGACAAACAGTAACTAAAATGGCAAAAAGAAGCGGAAATAATGAAGTTCTGAAGGGAAAAGGAAGGGGTTGTTGATGTGGAGTGAAAAAAGTTGCAAAAGTAGGTACCTACCAACAAACTCCAGCCCTTTCTTCGTAGATGGTATAATGAACCGTTGTGTAATAATTTACCGCTGTGTAATAATTTACCATTGTGTAATAATTTCCCCATCAATAATACTTCAACGTTTGTTCAAGTCTCACTACCTATAAACAAACTCCAAAAGAGCCATCATTTTTCACATTAAATAATATCACAGAACAACAAACTCGACTTCATACTCAGTGATTATAATCATGTGCTCCCTAGCAATGATGATCTCGGGCCAATTCCCGATTGTTAGCTCGTCCCTAGTGATGATTTTTGGGCTGAATGTACACAATTTCATTCACCCTCCTGTTGAAAATACCTGTCGGTGCAAACTTCTGGGACTTACTGTGAACGAGCGGCTGGACTCCGGGTGGTCTTAAAAAAAACTACTGAGTTCGAGAACTATGGACAACCTAATCAAATCGAATTCTATGCCTAATAAATTAACGTAATTAAAAAATTAACTTCCTTCAAAATTAATAGGTATAGAACATCTAAATCATACCTGCTTCTGTTTGTCCAGAACCACAAAAATTGTCGAGTGAGTGAATAAAAACTTGTAACATTAGAAGAAATCGGACTAAAACAACACATCCAATGAACTATGATTTTATAGTCTGTGTCATCTACTTGGTCCAAAGTAAAATTAATCATAGGTGGTAACCAAGAAAAGTGCTCAGTACGGCGTACGGCGTACGGCGGGCGGACAGAAATTGTTTTATTGCTTTTTCGAGTTCTAGATACCTTGAAATGGAAACCATCAAATTTTGAGGGGGAGTTAAAAAAAAGTTTTCATGCCCGATTCCAAAGGTTCATTGTTGAAATAATAAACCAAAATGTGTTCCTTGATGTCTTGGACGCTGGATGCTAGTGAGTTTTTAGTGGGTTTTTAAAGGACATAAGGCTTCGGTAGTGAGAAACCAATTCGTGTCAACATACGTACTTGAACCAAACCATGTTGCAACCACTAGCTCACCTGTTGTATAATGGACCGTGACAACACAAAGCCAACCACCACCACCTGCGAGGCGCTGCGTTTCAAGAGGATTCCAAACAGCGGGAGGCGGCATACAAAGTAAGCTAAAGTGGCACAGGAGGGAAGAGGACACAAGTTAGCAAACGTACAGCATAATATCTAAAGTGCCTGCAGTCCTTTCTCGTAGTTCTAACCCTCATCACTACAATTCAGGAAGCTACGTAAACGCCTTCTTCATGCAACACTCGTCTACCCGACCGTGTGTACTCATTTGAGCTTTATTGTAATGGAACTGAGATGAGCGGACTGCAACCACCATTGACTAGGTAGGTAAAACGTGAAACCCAATTTGAAACGATTACATAGTTAATTGGCCATATTTTGGGAGTAGGCCCTTATAATACGGAAAATTTTTGGGGTTTTATCATGATTCCTGAAAAATATTATCGAAAGTAGGTACCCATCAACGAAATCCAAAACAACCATCATTCTTCAAATTATATAATATCACAGAACAACAAATTTCATAAAGCCTTGCGTGATTAGGTATAATCAGCTGTTCCCAAGCAATGATATCTGGGCTGGATGTGCATACTGTTTCGTTCACACTCATGTCAACGAAGCCAAACTTCAGGGCCTTACTGTGAATGTGAACGAACGGCTGGACGTAGGTGGAATGCTCGGGGTCTCAAAATCGAGATCAATTTAAAAACTTAAGAAAAAATACCCTTATATTGAAAGCTTTTGAGCTACGGCGTTCTGGAATTTTAACCCCTATATTTCAAACCGAGACAACAGTAACGTTGAGCTTCGCGGACCAACTACACCACAAATGGTACCTACAAACCAGATTTCATTAATTTTTTATCATGGTAACTAAGAAAAGTGGGTAGAATGGCGGACGGACAGAAATTTTGTTATTCAATTAGCGAATTTTCGAAGAAAAGGAAGCTATTGTTCTCGGTCCAAAATTTTTAAAACTCGAATTTCCGAAAGATTTTCATACCAAAATCCGTTTCAGACCATCCTGAATTCACTGCCGAAAGACACCAAAAATTACCTCACCCCCGAAGGATGTGTTCTTATACTTCGTATAACAAAGGAGAATTTGCTATGCAATTGCAGATACCAAATTCAAACGAGCCGTTGCCAATACGGGGCCAATTTTCATAGAAACACATTAAAAAATGCCAAGCGGCGCCCGTTACCATGAAATGTAGGTAACTAGTTATTCATAGGTAACAAAGATAACGTTGGTAATTCTTTATCACATTCCTCTTTGTGCTCATCTTTATCACGTTCCTCTTTGTGCTCATCTTTATCACATTCCTCTTTGTGCTCATCTTTATCACATTCCTCTTTGTGCTCATCTTCATCACATTCCTCTTTGCGTGACGCGTTTTTGTGACAGGATATTGTGACAGGACATTTTTTTCACATGACCCCCGGCGTTAAAATTGCATAGCAATTAATATGTATGTGTCATTCCAGACGATAACTCTCGAAAGAATTGAGATAAAAAGTTCAAATTTGCACGAAAAATCTGTCTTGGCAATCGACAGGCTAAGTTCGAAGATGGGCAGAATCGGGTCACTCTAAGGGGGAGTTTTGGGGAGTTTTAGGGGGGGAAAATTACCCATAAATTCCCAAAATGAAACAGTCTGACAAGTGACACCTCATTTTAAAGGTTTTTGTACGCTGAATACGATGGTGAAATCAGAATTGCGATATCTCATTCCATTCTCAAACTGGAGCACTTTGAAGATGAAGGAACGTGGTTATTTCTTGAGATGTTCTTCCTGGTTCGTCTGCTCTAATCTGATAACGGAATGGGATATCGCAATTCTGACTTCACCATCGTGTTCAGCGTTGGAAAATCTACAAACCGAGGTGTTACTCGGCAAAAAATGGAAAAAAAAATTTGTTACGTATCCAATACCTACTCTTCTGGTATTCAAAACATTTTTGATTTCCCCCTCCCCCACCTTCCACCCCAAATTTTACTTTGCGTAAAACTACTCCTGTTTTAATTTTGTATGGTATCAAGTTGGGAAAGCATTGGCCGAAAATTAGTTTTCAGAAAATTTTAGGCGGAGGAGGAAGATGCCGAAAACTTCGAAAATTCGCTCTTATAGCCATGCTGCATGACTGTGGTTTTTTCTTATTCTACGTATGTAACTTAATACGCGAACCATCAACATTTGATAATAGGTTAACTTTTTTCTTTTTTTATGCTCGATTCCAAAGGTTCATTATAAAAATAATAAACCAAACCAAAAGCGAACAAAAACCGTGAAAGTTGATCTTTATCAGCATCAGAAAAAATTAAGGTCTACTCACGTGACTTGTATATGGCGTGACCTTCTACTGAAAGTTTTCGAGCTACGGCGTTTTGAAAATGTCAACCCTGTTTTTCCGCCCTTAAAGAGATGACTGACAGTAACGCTGAACTTCGAGGACCAACTGTACCCATAAAAAGACTACAGACCAAATTTATTTCATTAATTTTGGTTACTAATGGTTAATTTAGGTTCGCTAATCATGGTAACTACGGAATGCACAGCTTAAGAAGGGCGGAAAGAATTTTTTATTTATTTTTTTTTTTTTTTCAGATCGATTTTCAGATTCTACGTAGGTAATCCGGGTAGGTACCTTGATTCCTGAGGTGCATCAGTAAACCAAAATGAATCTCATAGTATTCTGAATTCATGAAAAATCTCAAATATCAGGTTAACTTAGGTGGTTAACCTTCGACTTTTAACAAGAAGGCCTTCTCAATAAGCTTTGCTTTGCTCGTGTAGCACTTTCCCGTTTCAACAATCACTCCACCACTACTAAAACTAAAGGGAAGGCGGAGAAAGAACAGTCTGAGTTGAAGGCTGTCACTGCAATTAGTATTTTTAAAGACAGGTGAAAAACTCGTGAAGGGAGAGGCAATGGCTATATTGAGAAAGAGGCAGAAGAAAATACAACCTCGAAACCAGGACAAAGGTTTTAAAGTTCTATAAATCATATCGGAAGGACAAACAAAAGCTCCCCAACAGGATTTTTCCGTTCAACTGGAAAAAAAAGTCCGAGTGAAAGTTTGATTAAAAATATTGCCGAAGCCCGAAAGTCTATCGTGAAGAATCTCGCGGGGAGGGGGGGGCCTTGTGCTCTCCGGTTGGCGAGCAGGGAGTTCGGTTTGTAAAGTTAATGAGGCCAAGCCCCTGAGACATTGGTTTAGCCCCTTCACTTCCGATGTTCAGACACTAACTACGGCAAATCAGCTGATTGTATTTGTTCGTGTCTAGTATGTTTTCTTGGTGGAAAATAGTGGATTGGATTGGTTCACTCTGGGTAGGGGTGAACGGAAGAGTCCGTCTTCACCCAAGTTAAGGTCTTACGAAGTATCTTGGAACAACCAACTCGATTTCATGTGCCGTGAGTGATGATAATCAGGTGATCAATAGCAATGGTTTCTGGGCATACCCTTCTACTGAAAGTTTTCCAGCTATGGCGTTCTGGAAATTGCAGCCACTATTCACCCCTTAGAGATTACTGACAATAAGGCCGAGCTTCGTGGACCAACTAGACCACAAATGGGACTCATAAACCAAATTTCATTAATTTTCGTTCGTGGTAACTAAGGAAAGTGCGAAGTAAGGCGTACGTCACGGCCAACGGTCAGAAATTTTTTATTCCATTTTCTACATACCTTGAAACAGAAACGATCAAATTTTGTGGGTGGCTAGGGGGAGAGTTAAAATTTTCATGCTCGAATCCAACGGTTCATTATTGAAAATAATAAACCAAAATGAGTTTTTGTGGGCCGAAATTTATATTTTAAAAACGCTGCAAATCCCTGCACAACGGTTTATTATTTTGTACAGAATACCCTTCTGGTACAGATCACAGCTCTCTGTATAGATAACCCGTCTATATAATAATATGTACTATTCTATACATATTATGTAGATTGCAGATCCTCCGTAGGTTAGTACCTAACCCCGTACTAGTTACTAGGTACCTATCTAAATCACGAGTTAAATGTTGCTAATAATTCTGTCGATGACAAGCAGTAACTAAAACGGCAAAAAGAAACGCAAATAATGAAGTTCTGAAGTAAAAATATTGTTGATGTGGAGTGAAATAGATGCCCGTTCTGCGTAGATCACTGTTTTCTGTGGTCGGTAGTCAAGTATAACGAACCGTTGTTTAATAACTTGCCCGTCAATAATACTTCAACGGTTGTTCAAGTTGCAAAAGTACCGATCAACAAAATCCAGCCCCTTCTAGGTAGATGAACCGTTGTGTAATAATTTAACGTTGTGCAATAATTTGCCGTTGTGTAATAATTTGCCGTTATGTAATAATTACTATGGTGTAATAATTTACCCATCAACAATACTTCAACGTTTGTTCAAGTTACAAAAGTACCGATCAACAAAATCCAGCCCCTTCTTGGTAGATGAACCATTGTGTAATAATTTACCGCTATGAAATAGTTTAACATTGTGTAATAATTTACCGTTGTGTAATAATTTGCCGTTGTGTAATAATTAACCATTGTGTAATAACTTACCCATCAGTAATACTTCAACGTATGTTCAAGTTTCACAAGTACCTACCAACAAAATCCAATACCTAGTCCATCACTTGTCAAATGAAATAATATCGCAGAACAACCACCTCGACTTCATACAGCCATCCTTGATTATAATCAGGTGCTCCCAAGTGATGATTATCTGCGCCGGATTTATACCGTTTGATTCACGATATTGTTTAGCTCAAGACAAATTTAATAACGTTAAAAAAAACCATACCCTTCCATCGAAAGTTTTCGATCTACGGCGTTCTGAAAATTTCAACCCCTATTTTGAACCCCTTAGATGACTGACAGTAACGTCGAGCTTCGAGGACCAACAAGACCCCGAACGGAACCCTATAACCAGAATTTCATCAATTTTGTTTCATGGTAACTAAGAAAAGTGGCCAGTATGGCGTACGGCGGACAGACAGAAATATTTTTATTGCAGTTTCGGATTCTACATACCTTGAAACGTAAACCATCAAATTTTGAGGGGGGGTTAGCATTTTTTTTCCATGCTCGATTCCAATGGTTCATTATTGAAAATAATATACCAAAAAACCCTAATGTAGTAATATAGTATAAAATGGTGACTCGAACAAAATAATACCACTTCAATACGACCGCAGTTTTGAGGCAAATAAAAACCAACAGCCTGAGTCGTGTGATAGCCTTAGTTTTGTCGAGTATCTATGCGAAATAATAATATTTGTGCAGACAAAAAATAAGCGGACATGAAGCAAGAGAAGCAGTGCTCTTTATTCTAAGAAGCAGATAGAAGCATAAAAAACGCTGCAAATCCCTGCACAACGGTTTATTATTTTGTACAGAATACCCTTCTGTTACAGATCACAGCTCTCTGTATAGATAACCCTTCTGTATAACATATTATGTACTATTCTACACCCTCCGTAGGTTAGTACCTAACCCCGTACTCGTTACTAGGTACCTACCTAAACCGTTGTGTAATAATTTACCTGTATAGGTTCCGCTTCTACGGAGATAGAATAATGAACCGTTGTGTAATAATTTACCTGTATAGGTTCCGCTTCTACGGAGATAGAATAATGAACCGTTGTGTAATAATTTGCCCATCAATAATACTTCAACGGTTGTTCAAGTTGCAAAAGTACCTATCAACAGAATCCAGCCCCTTCTTGGTAGATGAGCCGTTGTGTAATAATTTACCGTTGTGTAATAATTTACCGTGGTGTAATAATTTACCGTTGTGTAATGATTGACCGTTGTCTAATAATTTGCCGTTGCGTAATAATTTGCCATTGTGTAATAATGTACCCATCAATAATACTTCAACGGTTATTCAAGTTGCAAAAGTACCTATCGACAAATCCAGCCCGTTCTGGGTAGATGAGCCGTTGTGTAATAATTTACTGTTGTGTAATAATTTGCCATTGTGTAATAATTCACCCATCAATAATACTTCAACGGTTGTTCAAGTTGCAAAAGTACCTATCAACAAAATCCAGCCCCTTCTTGGTAGATGAGCCGTTGTGCAATAATTTACCGTTGTGTAATAATTTAGCGTGGTGTCATAATTTACCGTTGTGTAATAATAATTCACTGTTGTATAATAATTTGCCTTTGTTTAATAATTTACCCATCAATAATACTTCGAAGTTTGTTCAAATTTCAGAAGTACCTACCTAACAACAAAATCCAGTAGTGCATCACTTGTCAAATGAAATAATATCGCAGAACAAACAACTCGACTTCATACAGCCATCCTTGATTATAATCAGATGCTCCGTAGTTATGATATCCTGGCCGGAGTTATACCGTTTGATTCACGATCGTGTTGACGAAGCTTTTTGGTGCACACGAACGGCTGGACGTACAATGCTCCGGGTGGCCTCAAAAAATTGTTTGGCTCAAGACAAATTTAATAACGTAAAAAAAAACAATAAGTACCCTTCAATCGAAAGTTTTCGAGATACGGCGTTCTGAAATTTTCAACCCCTATTTTGAACCCCTTAGAGATGACTGACAGTAACGTCGAGCTTCGAGGACCAACTAGACCCCGAACGGAACCTATAACCCGAATTTCATCAATTTTCTTTCATGGTAACTAAGAAAAGTGGCCCGTACGGCGTACGGCGGACAGACAGAAATATTTTTATTGCAGTTTTGGATTCTACATACCTTGAAACGTAAACCATCAAATTTTGAGGGGGGGTAAGAATTTTTTTTTCTTGCTCGATTCCAATGGTTCATTATTGAAAATAATAAACCAAAAAACGCTGCAAAGTCCTTGTCACATGGGTTTATTATTCTATTGGACATACCTACAGAAATTTTGGCTGTTCGTTTATTGTTTCTTTCATGTGAAATAATCGAAATAGCTATTTCTGATGGTTTCCACCAATTGTGGCCCCCAAGACACAAATTAGGTACGCTCATTTTTTTCCAAATCATCTTTGATCATTGGTAGTGCCATTTAATCGTCCTGATCCCCGTGTTGACACTTTTTTTAGTGTTATTATACAAATTGATGGTGATTTCAGACGGTTTTCCAGATTTTTGCCTCATAAAAAATCAATTTTGGCAGCTGAATCTTTGGTGGAACCCCAATTTTCCACTCTTTGGTCAAAATCGACTTCATATTCGGTCTTCTCGTCCCCGAAAACATGGAAAAAGATGCCTCAAAAGCTCATGTTACTAACATGTTACTAAAACGCAAAAAGTACCTATTTTTAACAACATTTTCACTCATAACACCCCTGGGTATATTCCGATCGGGCTGAAAAGTTTCGGGACACAACTAGGGCCTAAATGGAGCATGTGTGCGAAAGAACGACTTTTTTAGACCGAAAATGAAGCCGGTACACGTGATACGGCGGACGGCGTACGGCGTACGGCGGACGGCGGACGGACATTGCATTTTTGGAATCTACGCACCTTGAAACGGAAAAGAAAATTTTGAGGGGGTGTTATAAAAATTTTTTGCTGACCGAACACATAGGTGTATTATTTACAGAATAATAAACCAAAAGCGGCGGACAGACAGACATTTTTTTATTGCATTTCCGGAATCTACATACCTTGAAACGTAAACCATTAAATTTTGAGGGGGGGTTAAAATTTTGTTTTTCATGCTCGATTCCAAAGGTCCATTATTGAAAATAATAAACCAAAATCAGTACCTATGTTTTGACCGTTAGCTGAATAGTAACAGTGTTCATGAGCAGTAGCAAACAAGACGGTGGGTTTGATCAATGAGCACTGTTATGAGAACTAATGGAACATTGCAACCATCGCTCCAATTACGACGGCTCCTCGTGGTTGGCACACCAAACGGAGTTGGTAAAGCCACATTAAGCTTTGAGAGGACACGGGTAAAGAGCCCAAGTCATGACGACAGTCCGGTGGTCGCGACGGGGGGGGGGGGGGGGTGTTGGTTTCTATTTCGCTTCAAGCCTTTTCTTCAGCTTCCGTCAGCTAAAGGAATTAGGGAAGTCCCCTTATAATCCCTTTTGAGCGGTCCCTGAGGGCTCAGTTTGCGGATAGACAATTCCCATTTAGATGAGGGCGCTTCCGAGAACAGCCCCCCCCCCCCCCCCTCATACTACTACCCACCAATCTCGTGGGAGTTCAGGGGACCAAGTTCTCGAGCCTCACAATCGCCTATTCTGATCCTTGTTTTGTCGCCAGTATTGGTGCTGTCTGTGGTAAATTGCTGAGAACCAGGTTCCTGTGGAGTTCTTCCTACGTCCAGCTGAGAGCTCTGATAATGGTCCCTTATACCAATTTAGAACAACATGAACTTAGAACAATACAAAACCTCAACATCCCTAACTTGTTGACTCAGTAGTAAGAAAATCACTAGCGTAATTCACTCCTGCTTATGAACGGATTTACTACATTCATACCTTCAAAAAACTGGTCGTGTATTTAGCTGGAAGGGCCGCTCAATACGATGAACCTTATTAGTTTTTATTGGTATTGTATTCAAATAAATATTCATTTCAAACTTGAGTTGTAGGACGTGGCTAGCTGTCCTCTCGGAAGGGTCAGCATTGGATTCGATAAAAATGATAAAATTCCAATTGTTTCAAAGCCTTGGATGGAGGAAATGGCGTTGGGATTTGAACTGATGACCCCACGCGGCTGATCGCTAACCCGCTCAATTGTATCCATTACGTCGGCGTCGGTCGAGTGGGAGGTAGAATAATTATTACTGTCTAACACCAACTTGTTGTGCAGCCATTCCACGCAGAACCTCACTGACACTGCTCTCCTTCCTTGTTCTTAATAATTTCAAAATTCCTAAGTTTCAATTTTGAGTTTAACTGAGCTAGTGAACTTACGTAGATCAATCAGAAACAGGGATTGGTATTACTGCTAGGGATCGGTACGTATTGCTAGATTGGTATTACTGAACTTAATTCTCCGCTCTCTTCTCCAGTGAACCCTCTCAAAACTTCTTGTTAATTTACATGATGAATTGATATACGCTGCAAATTCTTCCACAATGGCAGGTCTGCCCGTCCGCTGCACGCCGTACTTCGCACTTACCTTAGTTGCAATGCACCAAAATTAATGAAATTTGGTTTGTAGATCCCATTTGGGGTCTAGTTGGTCCGTGAAGCTCGGCGTTACTGTCAGCCACCTCTAAGGCCCCCTGCAGACGAGCGACTGTAGAAGTCGCGGTAACCCAAAGTTCACGCGTCGCCAACGCGCTTCTCATCTTCAGACGGACGGCATTTCGTCAACGCCGTTCTCTCACCGCTCAGTACTGATCTAGCCATGGAAGTGTCAAGATATAGGAAAAGGAAATCAGCTTTGGCTTATTTAGCTTATACAAATTTATTTCGTACTGAAGAGAGAGAAAAACTCTATTGGGTCCACCCACTAGTGAGCTCAAGGTTACTGAAAGGTGCATTTTGCTCACTTTTCATAGATCTCCAAGAAGACGAGGTGAAGTTTTTCAATAATTTTCGGATGTCAATAAGAAGTTTCGATGAACTTTCATCAAGAATTGGGGATGAGATACGCAGCCAGGATATAATTCACACTTTTCGTCCCAAATTTCGCGATAATTTTTCACTTCGCTGATCAACATCTCCATATCACACTGGTGCAGTACCTACCCACGTAACCGAACATACTTACCTAACTCCAATTAATTACCACCAAAACTAGCATACATAACACCCAACTAATGGTGATGATTTGGTCTAAAAAACCGAATTTCGATTATCGGTATCGTTTTAACACCGATGATTTTGTAGTAATGATTTGGGGAGGGAGGATTTTTGCAGCTTGAGATTTTACGATAAAATGAGAGCTTCCTGTCGTGACCAGAAATTCGGCCTCTCAGAAGAAAAACGTCCACGTTAAAATAAACTTGAATGAAAACCCGATCGGTTGAGAGATTTGAATGTGGAATTATTTAATTTAAATTCATAGGTATTGTAAAATTCTAGTTTTTGGACATTCACTGAGAAATGGCACAAGAATTGGCAAAACTGATTAATCGGCATTAATCAGCAATGGCTAATGCTGAATCGTAAGTCAGCATTAGCCATCGGCTCATGATTTTATATGCGTGACTTTTACAAAAGCCTAGTGGGTTGCGGGGCTCCTTTGCAATTTTTTTCTTTTTCTTTTTTTTACTTTCCCCCTGACCTGGTTTACTTCCAGGGACACCGGTGATTTATAGGAAGTCTGTGCTAGGGCTAGAACTGCGTGAGTGTAGCCCCCCTTCCCCCCACCACACGACAGCCACCCACGTTACTGCAGCGAACCCGCCATATCCGGCTCTGCAGTCGTACCTGTACAATTGGATTCCTTCCTTTAGAAATAAATCAGTTGGTTGCTCGAATTCATAACATTTCCGACGGATGAAACGGCAAAAAATGTTCTATTGTTTGTTTAAAAGGCAACACGATGCTTTCTGAACCCTAGTACTCGACCAGCTAGTGACGACGTGTTCCTCCGGAAGATATGGTTACTCTTAATTAGACAAGTCTGAAGAAGTTGGAATATTTCCCGTATCCAACAAATTTGTCTTCGGTATGGTCAAATTCGGACGGCAGATGAGGTTTGCTTACATGTCCACGGCGATCAGAGTTCAGGGCCTGTGTCTGCACTCGCGCATTCGCATTTTTTTGCCTAAATGCCTTGGGGTGGTACATGCTGACAGCATGCCAAGGAAATTCTATTTTATTTGATTCGATAGCTTCATGAAAAAGTGGTAAGTGATTGAAGAAGGGAGAACTTCTACCATTACTTTAACCAGGACATAATCAGGTGGGCGACTTAGTTGAAACTTCCTCGGGACTCCGCTTTATTGTTGGACCCAGTTGGCCAAATTTAGTACGCAGTTGGTTTCGGAGAAACCGCGAACGAGGAAGGAACTGGATAGATGATGTAGTAAAGCCAGTATGTACGTAGGAGGGCAGATTAGCTCGGGCCACCAGCCAACTTCCGATAGACAGTCAGTGCTGGCCTCCTATCCTTTCTCATAGTTCGTCGACCGAAACACCCGAGAACCTCATTATCCGTAACGATACTGTGAAACCTCCTAGTCGGTAGTGATCGCCAACGGAACTTACTTATTACCCGTTGCTTTGTGGGTTTCCGTAAAGAGAAACAGAGATAACTATAGAATGTCTGGACAATCAAGTCTA
This sequence comes from Leptopterna dolabrata, assembly GCA_954871275.1. Classification (NCBI taxonomy): domain Eukaryota; kingdom Metazoa; phylum Arthropoda; class Insecta; order Hemiptera; family Miridae; genus Leptopterna; species Leptopterna dolabrata. The sequence goes on from OX940976.1 coordinate 39,619,003, forward strand.
CCTGAGTAATGCAAAGTATGAGTTACAAGTTATTGTAATGGAGCTAAAAAGTTGGGATTCAGCATTTATTGTGTCTCCGGACACGAATTCACCTCAACTCCAATAATCGTCAATAATCAATGAATCCGGGGCGGCACTACTATTCTTCATCAGACCCCCCACTGGGGCTTTAGGAACCCCGCAATGGACGAAAAAATGAACGGATACATAACACATTAACTGCCCCAGGCGAAAACTTGTTCCCCTCCTAGGCTATCTCCGTTAAATCTCACTAAATTCGCTTCCGTTAAATTTCACTAATTATGCACCTATATTTTGTATGTTTCATCCCCCCCCCCCCCCCCAGCTAATTCCACAATGCCGGACTCTAGTGTATATATCATTCCGATGTAGACGGAACTCTCCAAAGCACTCAATCCGTCCATGCCAACTTTCAGAGGGAACTACGAGAACAACGCTCGTAGCTCGTTAAATGTCACGCGGCTTTTCTAAAGTTGTTACCAGCGAAACATATTTTTCCATCCCCCTGCCTCTCAATCGGAATTCCACATCAACGCTGCCTGAATAAAAAATATGCACGAAAAACTGCTGGAGGCGCAACGAAAATTTACTGACCTGTCTCTATCAAATTTCCCATCTTCCCGAACATCTTTTTTTGTGCACCTGAACAACATAAAAGCTCTGGACCACGCTGAAAAAGGCAAAAGTGATATATAAAACAGGCGCCATAGACAATAAATAATATAGAGCCGATAGCGGTTGGCCCGATAGGTAGAATGAATTCATATATTCCGGACGAGGTATTAAGGGTGGGAAGGATAAAGGGTAGCGATAAATATTGGCGCACTTGCCACTTGACTTGATAAAAGAGCCGTTCATATTTCACGCAAGAAAATATTAGGGGATTTGAGAAGGTTTGACTGCTCATAGTGTTGATACTTATTCGTTTTTTTTAACCTTCATGTTCTCAGTTTGCCTTCAGTAAGTATTCTTACAGCACTCGAGTTTTATTGACACTTTTTTCATCCCCCAGCAAACACTGGTGTGACCCTGGAAGGGTGAAATCAATATCCACCGAAATCTGCAAGTACACAGATCAGCGTATATATCAGAACACCCAGTTCCTGAGCCGGTAAATACAACCACTGTCGGCGTAAAAGCATGCTCATGTATACTGTAATTGACAAGATGATAAATTATTTTCAATATTCTTGTTGTAAGTTATAATATATTACTCGGTCATGTCACGGTTAAACTCTGCTAGGTCGGTATGTACATACTGGGTCGACATACTGAATGTGATAATAATGAATGAGAGATGAGATGGTGATCGAGGAGTGAATTTCGTTCTAGCTTATAAGTCGGAACAAGATACTATGATTAACAGTAACGTGGAAAGCCACGTGGCATCATTCGCTTATTCATTAACGTGTTGATTAATTGACTGGCGTATGGCAGGTATGGGTGGGTAAAGAATTTGGAGCCATATTGCTATGGGGGTCATTTGGAGCCCGCTCTTCAACTGCCATCCCAAAGGTACCTTTCAACGGATGAGGGGAAGTGTTTCATAAAAAAACAAACTCTTCAAACGAACTCTTTCATTTGAAGAGTCCCTTTTGAAAGGTTATCTTAAAGAGTCTCAAAGCAACGTTTATAAAAATACGGCCTCAGATTTTTTTCCCCCCAGCAAGGGATGAAACTAAGGGTTTTTACGGTATATAGGTGTCGAATAGAGCAACATAAATTATGAAAACTGTTTTTACTATTTCACTGTTCAATAGCGATAGCTTCCGGAATTGGCGCGTTTGCAGCGATCAGCGTTATACAAGATGGGACCTATTATGGGAACGCAACACAACACAACCACAATCAACAACCAGGTGATTTGAAAGATTCCCGACTTGTTTTCAAGGCTTATTAGCGGCACGTTATTAGGGTCGGTCGCGCGTGTGAAAAGTCATTGGCAAGTCATCGGCCAAGTGAGGAGTCATTGGCGATTTACCCTGCTTATAAGGGTACTCAGTCTTAACATTTAGACACCTTGTTTATTGGATGACACTGCCGAAATGTCAGCTTGGTAATGAAGCGTGCACTTTTTACAAAACCCAGCCTCTGTTACAAAAGGGCACGTCCATTCTTAGTCAAATCCTCCAATCTTTTTGAGAAATTAATCGATATCGATCTCTGTAGCTTGAATCTGCTGATCAATTAATATGAATGTGATGTTTGAAACTTGATATTTCATCACCTCAAAAAATATCTGGAGGATTCTGATTTATGGAAGGTGCAGTTTCGTAATCCTTACAAAATACATCAGACATTACTAGGTAGAATCTGCGGATTTCTGCAGTAGTAGTTACGAACAATGAATAGGCACAACGATTAAGTTACCAAGAGTAATGGTTTAGGCGCACCTAACAGAGAGACCTGCTCACAAGCATATTTAAACAGCTGTTGCATTCATTTTTCTCTCCGGCAATTCCCCGTAGCCTAATTTCGGTTCTATCTATTGCGAACATATGGCTATGAAAGCCATATCCGAAATGACATAAATAGCGGCCTTTTCACAGTTCCATGATCGGAAGCAAAAGTGAAAACGCTGCAAATCCCTGCACAACGGTTTATTATTTTGTACAGAATACCCTTCTGTTACAGATCACAGCTCTCTGTATAAATAACCCGTCTATATAATATAATATGTACTATTCTATACATATTATGTAGATCGCAGACCCTCCGTAGGTTAGTTTAGTAACCCCGTACTCGTTTCTAGGTAACTACCTAATTCACGAGTTAAATGTTGCTAAAATAATACAGCCGATGACAAACAGTAACTAAAACGGCAAAAAGAAACGCAAATAATGAAGTTCTGAAGGAAAATTGTTGATGTGGAGTGAAATAGATGCCTCTTCGGCGTAGATCACTGTTTTCTGTGGTCAATACCTATAATGAACCGTTGTGTGATAACTTGCCCATCAATAACACTCCAACGGTTGTTCAAGATGCAAAAGTACCGATCAACAAAATCGAGCCCCTTCTTGGTAGATGAACCGTTGTGTAATAATTTACCGCTGTGTAATAATTTACCGTTATGTAATAATTTACCGTTGTGTAATAATTTACCACTGTGTAATAATTTATACCCATCAATAATACTTCAACGTTTGTTCAAGTTTCACAAGTACCTACCAACAGAATCCAATAGTCCATCACTTATCAAATGAAATAATATCGCAGAACAACCAACTCGACTTCATACAGCCATCCTTGATTATAATCAGGTGCTCCCTAGTGATGATTATCTGCGTACAATGCTCGGGGTGGTCTCAAAAAATTGTTTAGCTCAAGACAAATTTAATAACGTTAAAGAAACCATACCCTTCTATCGAAAGTTTTTGAGCTAAGGTGTTCTGAAAATTTCAACCCCTATTTTGAACCCCTTAGAGATGACTGACAGTAACGTCGAGCTTCGAGGACCAACTAGACCCCGAAAACCCATAACCCGAATTTCATCAATTTTGTTTCATGGTAACTAAGAAAAGTGGCCAGTACGGCGTACGGCGGACAGACAGAAATTGTTTTATTGCAGTTTTGGATTCTACATACCTTGAAACGTAAACCATAAAATTTTGAGGGGGGGGTTAGAATTTTTTTTTCATGCTCGATTCCAATGGTTCATTATTGAAAATAATAAACCAAAAGTGTACTTAGCATTACAATGAAATGACTCATCAAAACTCATTGTGATCCTAATTCACATTATTTTGAGTCAACATGAAATGAAATTAACGGCATTCATGTTTCTGGTACCGAAATCCCTCTTTACCGAATTCCAGATGGTTGAGGTTTATTACTGGAATTAGGAGGCTAGGCCTCAAATTCGAGTTGAGCTCCACGCCAAGAGGTTTACGTTGCCCAAGGGGTGTTTGATCGCTCCAGCAAACTCGACCAAGCTTTTAGCTTACGTGGCCAACGTGATCGGTTTTCCAGGCACTTCAAAGGCCTAAGCCGCCAGGCTTTTGGTAGTGAAGCTTCACGTGACATAATTATATTATAATATTATTTTGCTTCGATTTACTTTAAGTACCTACGTAGAGCTGTAACAGAGATAGTCTACCTATGCAAATTATCATCGATTCATCGATGCAAATCGGATGAGGTTGTTCACTTTTGGGATTGCGACTTTTGGTTTATTATTTTCAATAATGAACCATTGGAATCGAGCATGAAAAAAAAAAATTCTTACCCCCCTCAAAATTTGATGGTTTACGTTTCAAGGTATGTAGAATCCAAAACTGCAATAAAAATATTTCTGTCTGTCCACCGTACGCCGTACGGGCCACTTTTCTTAGTTACCATGAAAGAAAATTGATGAAATTCGGGTTATAGGTTCCGTTCGGGGTCTAGTTGGTCCTCGAAGCTCGACGTTACTGTCAGTCATCTCTAAGGGGTTCAAAATAGGGGTTGAAATTTTCAAAACGCCTATACCATTTTTTTACGTGAATATTTTTACGGTTTTAAATAGTCCTTGAACTTGCGAGTTGTTTAAGACCATCCGGAGCATCGTACGTCCAGCCGTTCGTTCACAGTAAGGCCCCGAAGTTTGCACCGACAGGCATTTTCGACTCCAGTGTGAATGAAATTGTATACAATTCAAACCAAATCTCGTAACCAGAGACGCGCCCACAATAGGAAATTTGGCGGAGATGAAATCATTGCTCGGGATCACCGGATTATATTGGCGGAGTATGAAGTCGAGTTGGTTGTTCTGTGATATTATTTCATTTGAAAAATGATGGCTCTTTTGGAGTTTGTTGGTAGGTAGTGAAACTTGAACAAACGTTGATGGGTAAATTATTACTACGGTAAATCATTACTCAACGGTAAATTATTACACAACGGTTCATTATACCATCTACGTAGAAGGGGCTGGAGTTTGTTGGTAGGTACTTTTGCATCTTTTTTCACTCCTCATCAACAGTTTCTTTTCAGAACTTCATTATGTGTGTTTCTTTTTGTCAGGTACTGTTTGTCATCGGCAGAATTATTTTAGCAACATTTAACTCGTGATTTAGGTAGGTACCTAGTAACGAGTACGGGGTTAGGTACTAACCTACGGAGGGTCTGCGATCTACATAATATGTATAGAATAGTACATATCATATTATATAGACGGGTTATCTATAAAGAGCAGTGATCTGTAACGGAAGGGTATTCTATACAAAATAATAAACCGTTGTGCAGGGATTTGCAGCGTTTTTACTAAGAGTACTATTTTAGTAAGTAACTCTTACTACTTTAGTAAGAGTATATTTAGTAAGAGTAAGAGGTATACTCCATCAGTTTTCTTCATGTTATGTATATCACCACCGATTAGAAATGGAAAACTATTGCGTTACTATAAGTAAGTTTTCCATGATCCATTCAGGTTCGAGAGGTTTGACCACAGTTCTCATCGTTTATAATCACTAGTTTTATTTTCATTATGAAACTATGGAATTGAGAATGAAAACAAAACTTGACCCCCCCCCCCCCCCAAGTCCAATTTGATGGTTTCCGTTTCAAGGTACGTAGAATAAGAAAATAAAATCTTAAGAAAACGCTGCACATTTTTACACAACGGTTCACTATTTTCCTGGTTTAATTTTTTCATTCCATTCTCGCTAACCATAAACTTTTGCGGAAGGGTTAAACAATTAATTATTTTTTGTCATACTCGATTCCAAAAAATTCATTTGAAAATAATAAACCAAAAATAATGAAATTTGGTTTGCAGTTCCCGTAACGGTTTCAGTTTACGTAAAATATATTGTGGTTGAAAATCGTGGATGCAGAGCATTTCTCATCAGGAAAGCGGAATTATTATTGTCGCCTATTTACTGCAACCTGCCTCGAGGAATTGAAATGCCTTTCGAACGTGTTGGCTGAGCCACTCAGTCTGCGAGTTCAGTGAACGTGAACTAGGTTAATTCAGTTAACAGTTCTTTATTTATCCATTCCGAGAAAATAGAGATCCGACTCACCCATTATAGATTGGAGAATAAAATTAGGGTTTTTCATAAACACTTACGTAGCCACGTCTATTATGGGGACAAGAAATCTGCTACGGTCTTTACCGAATGGCCAAACAGCCGCCAACAATAGCTGCAGCTGTATTGTGCATCTCACATTGCTGTGATGGGGAAGGGATGGTTTCTTCAGAATACCTGCCTACCTTTAAATAACTACCTAGTAGGTAAAGAAAATAACAAAGAGAAAGGAAAAAAATAGCAAAGGAACTTGTCTTCTGAAAATTGTGGTACAAATTTACTTACCATTGTATTATGTCAGGTTGTGTGATAGAATCAAAATCTTTATGAAGAAATAAAAAGTACCTTAAATGGTAAACAGTTGCTTAACGGACCCAGTAGGTCTCAAATGTGGCTCTAGCCTATAATCAGAAAGAATCAGTGGTCGAAAAATTATAAGTGAATCGAAAATTCCTCGATTTTGTGGATTAAATTACTTAATCCAAGTTACTTTAGTGGTTATATTCAATGGGGAGGGGTGATGGGGGGGTGTACATAGGAGGCAATAGCGCTTGAGGGGAACTAGAGGAACAGGAAGTCGAAGGTGAAGTAATTTGTAACGCACGAGGATCCTGGTGGGGTATGCATGTAGCAGACCATTCTATGGACTGTAGCAGTAGCATAAACCACACAACCTACTACCTACCTACTACAAAATTAATTGTGGGTGGTTTGGTTGTTGATAAAAAATAATATTATTTGTTCAGTGAACTTACTTCGAGAAATAAATTAATTTGAGGGCAAGATAAAAATACCTACTGAGAGTGAGAGACGCGAGAAGAAATGTGAAAAAATAAATAAATGAAAAGTTAGGTACTGAACGCTCGTACCTTAGCTTAAAATATTTGCTAAAATATTTGTTACATCGTTGAAACACCGTATAGGTAGTTACTTGTGACTAAGCATTCTTTGTTTGTCGATGGGGCGCTGGTAACTGCATGTTATATTCAAAACGATATAATGACGTACTTGACTGTTAAATAAGTTCCCATGGTATCTTCAACATTTCAATTTGTGGAACAATTTTTTTCCACGTGAAATACTATATTTAGACTAGCGATATCCCATTAGGACCCGCTCGAATTGTTAAAGGAAAGTCGAACCGTGGAGTTGGTCGCGAGCCAAAAAGTCCCTCCCCCACCCTATCAACCCCACCCTTAATTAGTTAGGCAGGCCTACGGCCACGAAACAGGTCACTGGGGCTACCCCCTGCGCCTTCGGCTTCTGCCCAAGAACTTTATAAACCACCTGAGCAATGCGGCATTCTTGGAAACCCAGCCTCATAAAGAAAAATAACCACAAATAAGCTACAGGAATGGGTCTAAAGTTTACACGAATTTATGACAATTTTTCTACGCAAATCCATCCCTAGATCAGGTATAACAAATTGCATATTTATCTCATCAGCAAACCACACAGCCGGGCGTGGTATACAGTTTCTTGGCCTCGTGTGAAATACCTTATGGAATTCGGCAATGAATAGAACCATCTCTTATTAACATGTTTAATGTTTTAGGGCTGGGGGTCATTCTGTGAATTCCGACACGCAAATATGCAACGTTTTTCATTGGTTACTACACAGTTACTACCTTCTGTTGTAGCAACCATAAAGAATATCGCACTCGAAAGAAACAAGAGTCAATAGCTACGTTTTTCATTGGTTACTACACAGTTACTACCTTCTGTTGTAGCAACCATATGTTGATGGCGAGTTCTATAATAAGTACAGTAAATGCAACATTATACTTGTAGAGTTCAGTGAAATTGTGGCTTTCATTTTTTCTTGACATTAAAAAACTATATCTAATTTCTCCCTTGCGAGGGAAAAACATTAAACATTTTATATTTAGCCTAGGCATTGCATACGTCACCTGACGTATTTCCGGCAATTGACAAGAAGGGAGACAATCCCCAAGTAGTTTTTGGGGATCATAAGTCAAGCGAAAATAGTAATTATGTATTATTTATGGTTTAGATCACCCTTCTGCATGAATGCGAGTTGAAATACTCCTCAATCCCGCCCCTCCGCGGGTGGTCATAAGAGCTACTTCCTCAGTAATGCGTATTGAAACAGCCACCTTTTTCCGTACAAGAAGAGCCACTTAGTGAGTACGAGAAGAGCCAAGAAGAAACAACGTGGAAATTGAAAAAAAAAGTCAAAACTACCAATATGCATGCATATTTTTACGGAAGGTGTGAAATAGAACAATAGTGTGTTGCACTATTAAGAAATGCTTCGTCTTTAATTAAGAGTTTAGAAGTTTAGGAGTTTAGAAGTTTAGTCCACCGTCGAGGGCACCCTCAGTTTCCGTAGATATTGTTTGACTTTGACTGGACCTGTCTGGTACTCGTGCCAGCACTGCGATTTGTAGTGCTCCTCCTCTTTCTGAGCACTTCGTGGGGAAGGGGGGCTGAAGGAAGTGTAGAGCACAACGTACGTTTCAGCTTGAAGGTGCCACAAAGTCTGTACAACGACATGTACTGAAGCATGGGGAGAGGTAAACAGGGATTTTAGATGCCGATGATACGACTCTGCCCTGTTTGTCGTTCGATGGTTTGTTCTGGTGGTAGCCCACATAATTATGTGAAGGAAAACGGCTGTGGGGTCCGATGTAATTTTCCGCGAAATATACAACGAATCCCCTCCCACAACTACTACCTACTCTTTGTCGCTGACTTCCTCGTCTGTCACCTTCTTCCTCCTGCGAACTTTCTTGATGTTCCTCGAAATCAGTTGTTCTTGATTTTCACCTGACTATGGAGTCGGCTTCCTACATGAAAATCACACCTCACTCGACAACCAGGAAACACCCGGTTGAATGCGTTGTGTGCTGATATCTCGAAATCAACAATGCAGTGACTTGGTAGTAGACATAAATTACATAGGTATAAGGACATAAGGTTGCAGGTATAAATTACGCCTGTGTTTGAGCTACACGAAATAATTTCTCTCTGCATTTTTCTCTGCTAACAACGGAAGGTACAACTCAACAGTGAATGACACACAACGACTTGAATACGACTGAACGACTGAAAGACTTTATTACAACTACTGGTTGATATCGGAGCCTACTGAAATGCCGGTCGAACGCAACAAGATACATTCATCATTCACCCGATTTTCACCTTGGTATCTATCACTAACGAGCGCTTGTTTGTGTCTTCGTCACCAAGCTTTTGTTTTTCTTCAATTCCACACACCTGGCTTTTCTCGTGCATTCTGAGTGGCTCTTACAGTACACACAGATTGGCGCTTTATACAATTTATTGCTTTATTGTCTTATGTATTCCACCGCCCCTCCCCTTTTAAGGAAAGTAGATTAGGTAGTGAAGAATACTGATCATTATTTCATTGAATATGTATAATACCTATTACAGATTTCTGAAAATAACTCCACAATATTTTGGGCCCTCGAACCGGTGATTTTTGAAATATCAAGGTCGCTGAACTTCATCTGGATGATTCGTATGGCCGTGAACGACAAACTTGTTCAAAATCAATTTAAAACTTCATAAAAACGCTGCAAATCCCTGCACAACGGTTTATTATTTTGTATAGAATACCCTTCTGTTACAGATCACAGCTCTATGTATAGATAACCCGTCTATATAATATAATATGTACTATTCTATGCATATTTATGTAGATCGCAGACCCTCCGTAGGTTAGTACCTAACCCCGTACTCGTTACTAGGTACCTACCTAAATCACGAGTTAAATGTTGCTAAAATAATTCTGCCGATGACAAACAGTACCTAACAAAAAGAAACACACATAATGAAGTTCTGAAAAGAAATTGTTGATGAGGAGTGAAAAAAGTTGCAAAAGTACCTACCAACAAACTCCAGCCCCTTCTACGTAGATGGTATAATGAACCGTTGTGTAATAATTTACCGTTGAGTAATGATTTACCGTAGTAATACCTAATTTACCCATCAATAATACTTCAACGTTTGTTCAAGTTTCACTACCTACCAACAAACTCCAAAAGAGCCATCATTTTTCAAATTAAATAATATCACAGAACAACCAACTCGACTTCATACTCCGCCAATATAATCAGGTGATCCCTACCAATGATTGGCCGTATTCACAAATTCCTATTGTGGGCGCGTCTCTGGTTACGAGATTTGGTTTGAATTGTATACAATTTCATTCACACTGGAGTCGAAAATGCCTGTCGGTGCAAACTTCGGGGCCTTACTGTGAACGAACGGCTGGACGTACGATGCTCCGGATGGTCTTAAAAAACTCGCAAGTTCAAGAACTATTTAAAACCGTAAAAATATTTACGTAAAAAAATGGTATAGGCGTTTTGAAAATTTCAACCCCTATTTTGAACCCCTTAGAGATGACTCACAGTAACGTCGAGCTTCGAGGACCAACTAGACGCCGAACGGAACCTATAACCCGAATTTCATCAATTTTTGGTTTATTATTTTCAATAATGAACCATTGGAATCGAGCATGGAAAAAAAAATTCTTACCCCCCCTCAAAATTTGATGGTTTACGTTTCAAGGTATGTAGAATCCAAAACTGCAATAAAAATATTTCTGTCTGTCCGCCGTACGCCGTACGCCGTACGGGCCACTTTTCTTAGTTACCATGAAAAAAAATTGATGAAATTCGGGTTATATGTTCCGTTCGGCGTCTAGTTGGTCCTCGAAGCTCGACGTTACTGTGAGTCATCTCTAAGGGGTTCAAAATAGGGGTTGAAATTTTCAAAACGCCTATACCATTTTTTTACGTAAATATTTTTACGGTTTTAAATAGTTCTTGAACTTGCGAGTTTTTTAAGACCATCCGGAGCATCGTACGTCCAGCCGTTCGTTCACAGTAAGGCCCCGAAGTTTGCACCGACAGGCATTTTCGACTCCAGTGTGAATGAAATTGTATACAATCCAAACCAAATCTCGTAACCAGAGACGCGCCCACAATAGGAATTTGTGAATACGGCCAATCATTGGTAGGGATCACCTGATTATATTGGCGGAGTATGAAGTCGAGTTGGTTGTTCTGTGATATTATTTAATTTGAAAAATGATGGCTCTATTGGAGTTTGTTGGTAGGTAGTGAAACTTGAACAAACGTTGAAGTATTATTGATGGGTAAATTATTACTACGGTAAATCATTACTCAACGGTAAATTATTACACAACGGTTCATTATTCCATCTACGTAGAAGGGGCTGGAGTTTGTTGGTAGGTACTTTTGCAACTTTTTTCACTCCTCATCAACAATTTCTTTTCAGAACTTCATTATGTGTGTTTCTTTTTGTTAGGTACTGTTTGTCATCGGCAGAATTATTTTAGCAACATTTAACTCGTGATTTAGGTAGGTACCTAGTAACGAGTACGGGGTTAGGTACTAACCTACGGAGGGTCTGCGATCTACATAATATGCATATAATAGAATAGTACATATCATATTATATAGACGGGTTATCTATACATAGAGCTGTGATCTGTAACAGAAGGGTATTCTATACAAAATAATAAACCGTTGTGCAGGGATTTGCAGCGTTTTTTCATGGTAACTAAGAAAAGTGGCCCGTACGGCGGACAGACAGAAATATTTTTATTGCAGTTTTGGATTCTACATACCTTGAAACGTAAACCATCAAATTTTGAGGGGGGGTAAGAATTTTTTTTTCATGCTCGATTCCAATGGTTCATTATTGAAAATAATAAACCAAAAAACATAACCTTCTATATACCTAAAGTTTTTGTGCCAAAAGTTGGAATCCAAAATAACTATCATACGCCAAATGAAGTAATATCGCGGAATAACCAACTCGGTTTCATATAGCCATGCGTGATTATAATCAGGTGTTCCCTAGCAGTGATATCTGGCCTAGATGTATGCCCTTTCATCCACACGAACTGCTGAACATACGATGCTCCGGGTGGTCTCAACAATTTCTCAAGATCGAGACCAATTATTCAAAAACGTTTTAAAACGCTGCAAATCCCTGCACAACGGTTTATTATTTTGTACAGAATACCCATCTGTTACAGATCACAGCTCTCCGTATAGATAACCCGTCTATATAATATAATATGTACTACTCTATACATATTATGTGAATCGCAGACCCTCCGTAGGTTTGTACCTAACCCCGTACTCGTTCCTAGGTGCCTACCTAAACCGCGAGTTAAATGTTGCTAAAATAATACAGCCGATGACAAACAGTAACTAAAACGACAAAAAGAAACGCAAATAATGAAGTTCTACAGGAAAATTGTTGATGTGGAGTGAAATAGATGCCTCTTCTGCGTAGATCACTGTGTTCTGTGGACAATACCTATAATGAACCGTTGTGTGATAACTTGCCCATCAATAACACTCCAACGGTTGTTCAAGATGCAAAAGTACCGATCAACAAAATCCAGCCCATTCTTGGTAGAAGAACCGTTGTGTAATAATTTACCGTTGTGTAATAATTTACCGTTGTGTATTAATTTACCGTTATGTAATAATTTACCGTTGTGTAATAATTTATATCCATCAATAATACTTCAACGTTTGTTCAAGTTTCACAAGTACCTACCAACAGAATCCAATAGTCCATCACTTATCAAATGAAATAATATCGCAGAACAACCAACTCGACTTCATACAGCCATCCTTGGCATGATCAGCTGCTCCCTAGTGATGATTATCAGAGCCGGATTTATACCGTTTGATTCACGATCGTGTTGACGAAGCTTTTTGGTGCACACGAACGGCTGGACGTACAATGCTCCGGGTGGTCTCAAAAAATTGTTTAGCTCAAGACAAATTTAATAACGTAAAAAAAAATACCCTTCTATCGACAGTTTTCGAGCTACGGCGTCCTGAAAATTTCAACCCCTATTTTGAACCCCTTAGAGATGACTGACAGTAACGTCGAGCTTCGAGGACCAACTAGACCCCGAACGGAACCTATAACCCGAATTTCATCAATTTTTTTTTCATGGTAACTAAGAAAAGTGGCCAATACGGTGTACGGCGGACAGACAGAAATATTTTTATTGCATTTTCGGATTCTACATACCCTAAAACGTAAACCATCAAATTTTGAGGGGGGGTTAGAATTTTTTTTTTCATGCTCGATTCATATGGTTCATTATTGAAAATAATAAACCAAAAACCCCCCTATTGAAAGTTTTCGAGATACGGTGTTAAGGAAATTTCAAACCCTACTTTCACCCCTCAGATGACTGACAGTAACGCCGAGCTTCGAGGACCAACGAGTCCCAAAATGGGACGTACAACAAACCAAAGTTCATTAATATTGGTATGTTTGTGAGTGTGTACGTGCGTTTGTGGGTAGGTAGGTATCCAATACAAAAAAAAGTCCCTGCTCTAATTCAGGGAAATAATAAAACTTTGTGTAATAATTTGCAGCATTTTTGAAACATTATTTCGAAGAGACGTAAATCATCTTTATTGAAACTATCCAGACGGAAAAAATATGCTGATAATTGATGTGCAAGAAATAATGAAGAACGAAGAAGAAGAAAAGGAGGAAAAACAACGAAGCTGACGTCATTTGCCTGAAAATTGGAAAAGTTTGATGGTTCGTTGGCAAGAACACTCTTAACTTCGGAGTTTTTTTCGCTAGTCCCCCCCCCCCCCCCCCCCCCGCTCCGGACCCCTCATTGTTCGAAGTGGAATAGCCTTAACACGAAATTCCTAACGATACCAATTTTCCGTTCTCAACGTCGTGGAAAACCCACTCTTTTCTAAAACTAGCTCACTCAGTTAAATAGGGCAGTGGTTCCTGAACTTCTGCTTCCATACGACTATATGAATTTCATCTGCGCAAGCGCAACCATGAAATTACTCACCCTTCCCTACGGACAACGTAGATCTTTCAACACTCATAACTCCAGTTCTATTCGACAGACTTTAATGATTCCAGGAATCCCACAGATTAAATCCCGAATGGGCCCCTAGTTTTATTTTGATCCGACCCGCCCACTCAGCCCCCTATGACTACGTCACGAGCAATCATTGAATTGTACTTTTGTGATAGTACTTTAATAATATTTTCAAGGTGTTAACCAGTTGTTCCCTGCACTGAAGCGAATAAGTTCAAGTGCACCGATGTGAACGCGGAAGGCGCAAAACCGAATGAAAAGGAAGTGGCTAGTTGGCAAGGACCGTGCGTTTGCCTCAAAAGTTGTTTTTAGCGTTGTCGCCCCCTCGCGGTTGGTTTAATTTATAGGTGTTGGAAAAGTGGAAAGCATCCAATCACTTGAAAGGGAAAAGGAGGAAAGATTTTTATTTTATTTTTGGCTCTCAGTGAATTAGCTAAGAGAATTCGAGTGACGAAAGAAAATGGTCTAGCTCTAGGAAGTTGGAACGAAATGGCAAGTTTTGCCAGATAGAATGTAGGCGTTGGAGAAGTGAACACAGTAATCGAAAGATGTGCGCAAGAGATTGCTTCTTCATGATGAGTGCTACTCCACCAACTACCACTTACTTCAACAACGTACTGCATACATCAACAGTAGAATACTGAATACATAATACCGTCGGCTTACAAGTGAAAATGTTGCTTTCGAGAAAATCGAGTTTGAAGTTTTTCAGTTTTTGAATGAGGTGTTTCTAACGGAATAAATTTGGTTAGAGGGTTGAAATTTGGACTGTACCTGCCTTAGGGTGTCCATTTGCCACCCTATGAATCTCAATGGGTTAACTGGATTCAAGAGTACTCGTAATTCTGTTTTCCTACGAAGGAACCTGACTTAGTGGATTTCACCGGGGCTGCTGTTTCATGAGAGCTGCCTCTAATATTAATAAAATTGAGATGAAGAATTAATGAAATTGAGAAGAATTCTTAGGAATTACATAACAAACAAAAAGTCTGGGGGATGGAAATTCCTTTTTTATTTTTTAAGTTACCTATCACGGTTTAAAGTGTTGGTATTCTAAATTCGGCATTGGTAACTGTCAGACAAATTATCATAACGCTGAATTGGGTTCAGAACTGACTTGCCAAGGACCAAGGACAGAGGCTGGTAGCAGGGGCAGGAGGAGTAAGGGGAGGTGGAAAAGGCAGAAAGAGTGAAACAAAACGCAAATCAGCTGGAAAAATATAGCGTCAGATCTGATCAAACGACAAAGGTAATAATTCTGGAACCGGGCTATGCCTAGCTACTATCTTCAGGGAGGAGTCGGTAATGCTAACTGAAAAACTTACTAGGCATCCACAATAAAGATGATTAGTGGATTTCACATCTAGTCTGGGCCAAAATATAGGAGGAGATATTGAAAAGAAAAGGTATTAAACTCCATTCATAAGTGTGCATAATTAAAATTATGTAATTAACATGGGAAAGAAAACATGAAAGGAAAAAACGCCAAGGTATATACAACTCTATTAACGTGCATAATAATTAAGTGATTAATATGGGAAAGAAAAGCTACCAAGGTATATACAGTTCGATACGGTATAATTATAATATTTATACCGTATCGATAATTATGACATCGATGATAATTTCTGGAGAAACCCATTGAGTCACGGTGGAATTTACCAGACTAGAACTCGTTCGAGACCGACTTAGTGAGAAACAATTTCGTCTTTTCCGAGAAAACCGTTGCTCGGATCTAAAAACTGACCTCGCCAAACGATCGGGCGTCAAAAAATATATAGGAGTAGCATCTTAACTCAGAATGTGAAAAAAGTCACTCAGTGCATTTCAGCTGTATGCTGGCGATATGGAATAGATGAATTACGCATGTAAGTGTTTTTTTGTACCATGGTGACAGCTCTAAATCAAAAGCGAATGCTTTGAAATCAAACTTCCAGTTGGTTGTGACTCAAGGAGCTCGTAATAATAGATAAATTATGATGTAATTAAGTAAAATTGGATTTCGATCGACGGAGTTTCTAATAATATATGATAAATAACTCCATTGTTTTCATGTCTGATGTGAATTGCAAATGAGGACGATACTTGATTAAAATGTACACGTGAACAAGGGTCCGTGAATTTTATAATGAAAGGCCAACGTCCCAGTTCCTTTCTACAGAAACGGAGAACGTAGAATGCGGGCGGAGCAGCCTATTTTGAAATTCATGAATATCCATGGAAGGGAGACGAGTGGACTCGACAGATGAGCATCCTATTCATACAGTTTTGTGAGCTACATCACCACTGTTATTAGGCTCATGGGGCTGTGCTGTAGTCAATCCTGATGGACACAATATTGGATTTTTCAGGGGTCGTACTCATATTACTTCCTATAATGTATTTCACTGAAATACATCAGGGAAATACCACCAATTCGTACTTGATGTAAAATATCTACCTACGAAAAACAAGACACACTCCTCTTCAGAATCTCGGCTTGTTTGAATTTGTCGTTTAATAAGATGTGACGGTTACAAGGAATTGGGAACAGACGATACACAGCATGGGGCCGCACAAGTTTTGTTCCTTGATGTCCGAAACGCAAAATGCTAGTGGAAATTGTTAATAATTTCAAAATCCAATTGAGCTGCTGATTGTGGACATATACTTTACCTATTTGCGGGCAGAAAACCAAATACATGTTCGCTGCATGACATATGACAATGATAGTTAGGTAACAATATTGTTAAGAGAACCAGTGATAATGGCACTGTGAATAATTCTTGCGACAACGAAAGATGTTTTTGTGGAATTACGTTCATTGGAAGGAACTATGTTATCCTTGCAGTGTCATCACCCAAAAGTGATGATCCCTTTTGAGTGTGTAGCCCCTTCAAGATGGACGGCGCGAAAGATAATTTAATCACCTTTGAAGTGCTTTGCTATCAAGTTTCGTAGCGTGAGATTGAATTCGCAGCAGTTAGTAAGAAGACTCGATTGACTTGACGCTATGCTCCGATGTTGGACTTAGGTGTTTGAAGCAGCGTCTTCAGCTTGCAGTGTTTTTCATAAGGGAGGCATTGACTGCAACACTGGTTATAGCACTATGGGCGGGTTTCGCCTCCTACAGTTAAAGTGCGAGTTACGTTAACTTGCAAAACGCATTCATTTTTTCTGTAACTCCGAGTTAACGTAACTCGCACTTTAACTCTAGGTGGTGTAACCTGCCCTAGACTAATTTCTTAATTAGAAATAGTCTAATTGCTCCATCCTAACGATGGAGGTTGATCACCTAGAGGTTGCCCAGATGAGCACAATTCCCTGGACAACAACCTCTGACAACATTTTTTCTCCGCCACTACCCGTATATATATAGGAGCTTTGTTCTCCTCCAGTGAAGATTATTGTGGTAGTACCATTACGATGGAGGTTAGTCTCCCTGAAGTTGTTCCAGAACTTCTTACTACTTTTCATTCCCCCTTTTCCCTCTCATACTTCTGCTACCCAGAAGTACATGTCATGCGGGGAGGAGTGTGACAGTGTGGCTGTTCTCGAGTTGTTTTTTCTTCCGGTGGAGAATGCCCTTGACTATTTCTCTTCTGTTAACCTACGATGCAAAAATTATACAAGACTTCGTGGATGAATGTTTATAAATACTTGTATACATTTTATTAAACGTAGTAGTATAAATAGTTATAAATAGGTAAAGGAGGTAGAGGGGGAGCTCCTAGCGAGACACCAAACAAATGATCTGGTTTTTTGAGTAGATACGTGCTTAACCGTTAATTGATTCAGCACTCTCATCGGCGCACAAAGAGGTTTTACACTTGATGCACATAGTTGGTACTTAGTGGGCCTATTAACTCAAGTATGATCCTTCAGAACCACTAGTTTAATTTGTCTTGTTTTGTGACAGGAGCACAATACAACTTCTTTTGATCGAGGATATAAACTAAAATTCTATTTACGACCTATTGATGTTTTTAAACGGCCTATGTTTCTAACTGAAGCTGTTTAAATAACAAATTGCATTTAAGAAAAAATAATAATGGTAAAAAAATATTCTTCTATCTGACATGGACAGGGAGGCTGCTAGTTCTTAGTGGTCAGCTGCTGGAATAACATGAAGAATTCCTTGAAATTGAATGATTTCTTGAAATTTGATGGAACTTCACGTAATTTTGTGGATCCTGTTAATAATGTGCTTCAAATTGAACACACCTACCTGGTTTTTTGTCGTCCTTCAACGAGCACTTTTTCTTTCGACGTTTTTTCAAACGAGGAAGATTCTCACTCGCAAAACTAGTTGCGGATTGCGATCGCGAAACGGACTCGGGTGTCATCACACTATGAGACGAACATGGTCGTGGAGACCCCAATCTTTTGGAACTAGTTACAATCAGCGTTCCGGACGATCTGACCAGCCGTTCAGGGACACACTCATTAGCGGATTTCGTCCTTGAAATCGTACTACCACTCACGACACTGGGAGAAGGTGATGTCACGACAGAAATATTGTCTGGATATCTAACGCTTAAGGTAGACCCGCTTTTTCTATGTGATGACGTTTTAATGGAAGAGGCACTTTTGGATTTGGACACCCGCGGTCTCGCGTTGGTCAGAACTTCCGCCGGTCCGGCCTCCCGTGTACACAGCAAGTTCCCCCTGTGATCGACAAGCTCGATTTTGGGAATGACGATCGCAGGGGATGATGCCGAAGTCGTCAACTCCCAACGACATCCTTTCGGTTTCCGTAGGGAGAGCCGGAGCACGTCGCAGCTTCCCATCGCGATTCACACTGTCTAATAATACCGAAGAAACGCAATCCCTCCTCCTCTTCTGATACCCCTAACTGAAGAGAGACAGACTGCCAACTCCGTTCATTCAAACCACCTGCTTGCTTGTTTACAATCACAGAAACCAATAGCCGCCGACAAATAAACCAACGTTTCTAGTGGAACTTATCTATCTTGTTCTTGTTTTACTCCGCTGATTTTATGAGCGTGATTTTATCCGGCGTAACAATAAACTGCGGATAAGCAATATGTAATAAACGGCGTTTTGAATGTTTTATTGATTCTAACTTTTAGGTTTGTGCTGTTTCACCCACAGAGGCGTTGGTCGCCTCTGAGAAAAGTTCGTAAAGCCGGGTGCCCATTAGGTTATGGGAAACGACCTACGACTGTCAAACAGTCAGCCCAAGAAAACCAACAGAAGAAAAAGTCTAAGAAATTGCCCAAGAAATTGCAACAAAGCGGTGGGACAATGACCCAACAGTCTCATGAAAACCGCCTTTCTGAAGGCCTGGACAACGCCCTGCTCAAAACATCGTTTTGGAACGCAGTCGGCTTAATCGAAGCAAAATCCCTTCAGAAACATCCGCCATGTTTAATGGCACATGATCATTTAAACGTAGTGAAGAGCACGCCGGAAAACAACGCATCAAGATCCATTCAGTCATTTGGTTATCCACTCAAGAAATACATACATGCAGATGTACAAACAAATTTTGAGTTTTATAGATTAGGTAGGTAATCAATTCGGTATAGATTAGAGTGGATTCAAGAATCTATCAATTTTTGTTTAATGCATGAAACGTATAGTTTGGAAAAAGTAGAAAGAAAATTCCTCCTCGTAGATGAGTTCCTAAAAATTTGAAAGGTAGTTGCTAAAAACCAAAGAAGTGTTCCTAAAAATGTCATCAAGATCGGGCCATGGAGTACCTCAGATATCGCGTTCGCACATGCGCAGCGCCCCTACCAGTCATCCGATGGTTCTGAAGTTCGTAGGAGGCCATATGGGCACAAATAAATCAAATGTAAACGATTTTTCAATCCCTGAACGTGTTTATTTCATTGAAGGCTCGATTATCAGGCTTGAGTTGCGAATACAATGGCATGACTATATTGGTATATTATTTAATCTCACGTTAACCCGGGGACCATTTATATTCTAAGAGCATCACACGGGCTTGACAACCTGTAAAGATCAATCGCGACCATCGCGCTCCAGCTGTAACACTTTGTATGGAAATGAGATAAAATAGAATCAGTTGCCAGGAGTGCCAGAAAGGGTTTTGCAGGCGTTGAAGCCCGAGCTGTTATCTGCGCCGGGCTGTCCGGCCCCTCCATCACTACAGTTTCCCTGTTCGCACCACTCAGATCTTGCTCGAGATTCCAATCTCGAACCATCTCTATGAATATTTACGCGGTCACCTATTCAAAAGAGGGGCAGGAGTTACCGTATTGCAACCTATATTTTCCGATCCTCACCCTACGCGAAAAGCCTTTCGCATTCAGATGAAACGGAAATAGCACAGAGCCAAATTCTCATCGATTTGTCACATATAAGTAGCTAGGCGAATTTTCTATAATAAATTATCTTTATTTTAACCTTTTATCTTAATCACCTGTAATTATATTTATGTAAATAGTATTTGGTCTATGTGGATTTACCTGCTTTATTATTAACCTTTACTATTTATTACCGTACCAATTAGAGCTCAGTTATGCCAACTGTAATGTAAGTACCGGAACTGATTTATCAACTAAGAACTACCTAAACCTAAAACTACGCCATAACAACACTGTCCCATCCATGCATATTGTTACTTTTACTCTACGCTGTCTCGAAGACACATAGGCAAGCTTCGACTTGTATTGGCTGAATCTAAAGTTTGCTCTTTCACACCAGATAATCACGTCCCTAAGTGCCCTATTCCCAATGGTCTGGAGACTGAAGTAATCATCTGCTTTCGCCATCAATAGAAAGTCATCGGCAAATTTAATGGAATTGATTGACAGGCAATAGTTAATGTCATCTTGAGTAAGAATGAAATATCTGAAGTATCTGGAACCATAGCTTGAACCCTGAGGACAGTAACCGTTACTTCAACAGCGTCCGCAATTATCCTCCGGTGGCCGAAGTAATCCCTGGTAAGCCAGTATAAATTCGATGGACAACAAAGCAAGCGCAGCTGCTTCAAAATGCCCGGCCACCAAGCTGCATGTGAACCTGCACGGCAACAAGATGTCATGCCATAGGACTTCATGTTTTTCCAACTATGCACTTTGAACGAAGTTTTTCTCCTTCATAACAGCATCTGTTGTGCTTCGTTGCGGCCGGAAGCCGAACTGATTTCCACTCAAACAGTTGCGATATCTTTGAAAATGGTTGATTCGATTGACTGGAAGCGTTTCCGGGATTTTAGCGCCAAACTTCCAGGCTTGGGAAGAAAACCCACTGAAGCCACTTTCCAGGATCTTGACTAAATATTAGTCAAAGATAAAGATGAAGCACCTGGTCCAGCTTGGTTCGTGAAATATATTACAGCAGGTGCTAAACGAGCAAAATTTTGTCTACCAAGGTTATTCCTGGACCCAGAAAAGGCTTTTGATGAAGTCTGGCACGGCGGTTTTCCCGCGAAAAAGAAGAACAAGCTCCGAGATCTTACGGAAATCATCTCCTCCTACGTAACGAGTCCTTTTCTTCAGTAAGAAACATGTGAGTTAGCGGATAGGTGGAGTAAGGCAGTGTCAGGGCGTCGTTCTTCCACCATAGATCCCACTTTTGCAGATGATGCTATAGTTACCGAAAAAGGAGAATCCGCAAGTCAGTCAAAAACTTGTCGGATTCACAACCAGCAGTAAATGGCCAGTAGAACAGAAAATGTCACGTCACTATATTTTCCTAGCGAAGCGTTGTTTGCGCCATGCTTACACGTTACGTCTTCTACTCCTCCACACGTATTTTCCTAAAGAACTTTACAAGCGATTCGGATTCGATTATTTGCTTTCATAAAACATAAGTCTTATTTAGCATCTTCGTGTAATTAAGGCATAATCATGATATAAATACAACTGTGTAAATTCAAGAGTTCAACAACAGATGAAATTTAGAAATAATTCCAGTCCGCCTGGAAGTGATATTGTGAGGACGGAGGTATGCAAATGGAGCATACATCGCCCTTCCATTACCCTACCCAGGCCGTATCTACCCCAAAAAAGAAGATAATTTTAATAATAATAATAATTGTGATGAATTTAAAATTCTCATCACGGTGGCGTGGAAGGTGAGTGAGTGAATTTTGGTAAGGAGAGAGAAGGAGTAAAAATCGCAGGCGGCTGTAGTCAACCGAACATCTACGACTTTTGGAGGAGAGAGAGGTGGTGTGGAAAGGAGGTGAGGAAAAGTCGCAGGCGGCTGTAGTCAACCGAACATCTACGACTTTGGAGGAGAGAGAGGTGGATGAGGGAATTTCACCTAGGCGGCTGTAGTCAACCGTTCATCTAGGTGAAGGAGAGGAAAGGAGAGGTCCCTTGTCTAGGCGGCTGTATTCAACCGATCATCTAGACAAGGAGGAGGAGAGAGGAGAGAGAGGAGGTGAAATTCCCAGGCGGCTGTATTCAACCGATCATCTGGGAGGTAAGGTAAGAGAGAGAAGAGAGAGCTGGTTAGAGGAAGTGTCGAATGAAGCTTGAGCGCCAGGATCCGGGGTTATATAGTACTTGGGGGCCTCTCCCTCCAGCTCCTTGCTGGGAGCTGGTAGTGGGGCCCCAGGTTGAGTAACCCTGGGTTCTGTCGCCTGTCCCCACTCATGTCTTTATTTACGGAGCTTTTAGTTTGGCGTTTGAATATTGGTGAGAACTTAATATGATAGGAGTGTTCCCGGGAGGGACTCACGACAGAGGTCCCCCCAGTTTGAACCAATATTGGTGCTGAAGGCGCAAGATGACAGGAGCTGAGGGCTACGGCAAACAAGAGGTGGTCGCTGAAGGCGCAAAATGACAGGAGCTGAGGGCTACGGCAAACAAGAGGAGGCGCGGAAGGCGCAAAGAGACAGGGGCTGAGGGCCGATGCAAACAGAGGTTGAGCTGAAGGCGGTGCTTAAAAACTAGTAGTAACATGGTAGAGTTAGTAGTAGTAACATGGTAGATGATAAGTAACATAGTAGATGATAAGTAGTAACATGTTAGATGATAAGTGAGTAGGTAGAACATAAGGTAGGTAACATGGTAGATGATAAGTAAGTAACATAGTAGATGATAAGTAGGATGAGATGGCGAGAGTATGTACAGTGCAGTGGTCATGATCCCTAAACATGTGGCATTTAGGGAAGTGATCGGCAAGGGCGAGATGAGGTAGATGAACAATATTTACAATGAGATGAACAATATTTACAATGAGATGGAGTATGTACAGAGGATGAATGAGTAGTTACAGATGACGGGTGAGTATTTACAGTATTTACAGATGAAGTAGTATATACAGATAGTACAGAGGTATGTACAAACATTTGGTCACTTTGTGGGAGGCGGTTGCGAGGATCCGCCGGTTCCTGGGTGTGGTGTGGCGAGTGGTTGTGTGTGTGTGTGTGTGAGTATGTTGTGTGGGGGCGGCGGTTGCTCCGAGCTCGTGGCGAGGCGGGCACGGCGGAGCTCCGAGTTCCGGTACAGTGCGAGTGGATGAAAAAAACACTTGCACTGTCCCGGAATCTCAAGGCCCCGCCGTGATTGCTCATAGCGGGGCGGGGGGTTTGGCCGCCGGGACGAGGGGAACATGGGGACGCTCCCTCCGTCCGTTTCGCCGCCCGGGCCGTTTCGTCCCGGCGGAGACTATCGTGGATATCCCCGGCGATGGAGGGGGGGGAGGGGGTGTTGGAGGGGGTGAAGTTGATACGGGGGGGTCGAAAATCGAAAACGGGGGGGGCGGTAAATTTGGTGGGGTTACAATTTCGGGGGGGTTGGTGATTTGAACGGGGGGTGGGGGTTTGAAATTTATAGGGGGCAAGGAAATTTGAACGGGGGGCGGTGGGGGCATGAGTTCCGCGAGGTGGAACTCGCGAAGGATGGCGGACATTAGGGGATCTGTGGGGGAGTAGGGAGGGTGTACCCCCGTGGCCTGCGCTGTGCGAAATTCGCGCAGTATTTTCCACTGGGGGTACTTCCATCGCCGGGGCCGGGGAGGTAGTCCGGTGATCCGTGGCGGGACGAAAAGAAGCGGTGAAGTCGGCCCGGGCGAAGGGGGTAGGGGGGAGAGCGGGTCCGGGACGAAAACGTCCCGGAGAATCGCCGCCATTTCCGGATCCGAATCGAAATCCGGAAACGGCGACGGAGGTGACTGGTGCGTTGGGAAGAGGTGCGACATCGCGAACGGACGGTGGGAGACTGATAGAGTTTGTGGGTTGGGTTAGCACAGGTGCGGGTTTACACCTGGCTAACGGGACTGTATGTGGTTTGCCGTCAATTAACAGGGTCGCGGTGGTATGTGTTGTGCGGATGACTTGAAAGGGCCCGGCGTAAAGTGGTTGGAAAGTTTTATGGATGCCGGGCTCTTTCAGGTACATGTGTGTTGTGGTGAAAAATCGTTTGGGATAAGTGGTGTCGTTTGTCGGTGTTGTTGAGTGTAGTGGTTCCCTGTTAATTGACGGTGTGTGGTGTGGAGTGAAAATGTCGGCCGGTAAACGTAGTGGGTCTCTAAAGGCGTTTTGTGCGGGGCTAGTTTGGTCTGAAGGACGGGCGGATGTTCGAAGGCTGAGTAAAATGTAGGGGAGGGATTTGGTCCAGGAAGGGGAATTCGTTGAAGTAGAAATGGCTTGTTTCAGGACCGAGTGCCACCGCTCTATTTTCCCGTTGGACTGGGGATGGTATGGGGTAGTGTGGATTTTGTGGATGCCGAGGGAACGTAGTAAATCGGAAAAGTGGGCGGACTCAAACTGCCTCCCTTGATCGACCGTGACTGTCCGCGGACAACCGTAACGGCTAACCCATTGAGAGAGGAAAGCCGTCGCGACGGTGTCCGCGGTGATGTTTGAGAGTGGAATGCATTCCACCCAGTTGGTGGCACGGTCGATCATCGTGAGGCAGTATTTCTTCCCCTCGGATGGGGGAAGGGGGCCCACTAAATCCAGATGAACGTGTTCCCACGGCAGGGAGTCGGGAATGGTTTGAGGCGGGACATGGGGGTGGGCCGAGACCTTAAACCGCTGGCACTTCTGGCACCCCAGAACCCAGTTACGAATATCTGTGTTCATGTGGGGCCAGAAGTACCGCGTCTTGATAAGGTCTCGGCTAGCCCGAATGCCAGGATGGTGAAGGGAGTGATAGTGGAGGAACAACTGCCGCCTCAGTTCCGGTGGGACGTAAGGGCGCGGTGTATCGGCCGTTACGTCACACCAGAGGTCGAGGGGCGGCAGCTGTTCCAATTTGGAGGCGGAAATGAGATTGGAGAGGGCGGGGTCGGAATGTGGAGTTTGTTTTGATTTTAGGATTTGTGGTGAAGGGAAAGGCAGTAACTCCGCCACCGGCGCGGGGGTAGGGGTGGGCCGGGATAGCGCGTCCGCCACGCAGTTGTCGGCCCCCGGCAAGTATCGGATATCGGACGTAAATTGCCCGATAAACTCGAGTTGCCGGAGGCGACGCGGGGAGGCGGATTTGCGATTCTGTAGGAGGGCGTGGGTCAGGGGCTTATGATCAGTGACGACAGAGAACTGCCTGCCCTCCACGAAGTCACGAAAGGGCTTGATGGCTTCGTGGATGGCGAGGAGTTCTCTGTCGAACGTGGAGTAATTTTTTTGGGTGGGGGATAGCGTTTTGGAGAAGAAGCCTAGGGGTTGGGGGGTGGCGCCGGTGTGCTGATGGAGCACTGCCCCGATGGCCCAGTCGGACGCATCGGTGGTGATGGATAGTGGGGCGTGAGGATCGGGATGGGCCAATAGAGCGGCGTCTACTAGGTCCTGTTTGCAAATTTTGAAGGAGGAGATGAGTTGGGGGGTCCAGGTAATGGGGCGGTTGTCATTTTTTTTGGAGGGTTGGGGAATGGCGTGTATGAGTGGTTGTTGATGTTGTGCTGCGTGTTTGATGTGTCTGCGGTAAAAGTTTAACATACCCAGGAAGCGGCGGAGTTCCGTCACGGTGCGGGGTTGCGGGAAGTCACTAATGGCGTGGACCTTGTCAGCGAGGGGTTTGATGCCCTCGGACGAAACGTGGTGGCCGAGGCAGCGGACGGAGGGTTGGCCGAGAACGCACTTGTCTGTGTTAACCAAGAGGCCTTCGGAGGAGAAGATGTCAAGGATCTGTTGGAGATGGCTGAGGTGTTCTTCCGGCGTCCTGGAGGCTACCAGGACGTCGTCAAGGAAGCAAAAGACGAACGGTAAGCCTCGCAGGATGCTGTCCATATAGCGCTGCCAAGTTTGTGCAGCGTTCCTTAACCCGAAGCCCATCTTAACATACTCGAAAAGTCCGAATGGGGTGATGATGGCGGTCTTCTGGACATCGGGGGGGTGAATGTTGATGTGGTGGAATGCCCGTGAAATGTCGAGGGTAGAGAATATATTTGCGCCATGGAGGTGCGACGAGAAGTCCCGTAGGTGGGGAACATTATAAAGGTCCGGCGTGGTCTTGGAATTGAGTCGCCGGTAGTCCCCGCAGGGGCGGATATCCCCATTGGGCTTCTGCACGATGTGGAGTGGAGAAGCCCAAGGGGATTTTGAGGGGCGGACGATACCGTCGGCTATGAGTTTATTAAAATGTTGCCGGGCTTTAGATAGTTGCAGGGGGTGGAGTCGTCGGGCTTTCGCTGTGATGGGGGGGCCGGAAGTCTCAATGTGGTGTTGAATGGTGGAGATGTGGGCAGAGGGGCGGCGCTGGGGGCGGTAGTTGAGGAGGAGGCGTTCAAATTGCGTAGGGGGGTGGTTGATGGCATGGATGAATCCGGGTATGGGTGTGTTTGTGGCGGGGTCGATCAGGCGCGCGTTCCGGACGTCGACCTGGAGACCGAAATATGCGAGAAAATCGGCCCCCAGGATCGCCTTCTCCACGTCCGCCACGGTAAACTCCCACTCGTACGCGAGCCCGCTCATATAAACAGAGGAGCGGTACGTCCCGTACGAGGGGATGGTGGTACCGTTGGCGGCGTAGAGAAGCTGCCGGTAGCAGCGCGCCTGACGACGGAGGATGTTGTTAGGAAATATCGATAGCGCCGCCCCTGTGTCCACCAGGAAAGGCACATTGGTTTTCCTGCAGCGCAGGAAAAGTCGCTGGTGGGTCGGGAGGGCGTTGGGCACAATTGCGGAGGTAGGGACGTTGGTCGGTGTTGGCTGGTCCGCCGCGAAGGAGACTCGAGGCGGTTTCTTGTCGTTCCGGAGGGGGGAAGTGGCGGGGTCTGCAGGGGGGCAGGCCAGTTTGGGAGGGGGGGGTTTCGCCTTGTTCCGGGGAGGGGGAACGGTAGTGGCGGGCTGTGTGGTGGCTGGAGGGGGTTGTGCCCTGGAGGCGGGCGTGGAGGTTCCGCTCCGTGGTGGGGGAACGGCCGCGGCGGCGTGAGTGGCGGCCGGGAGGTTGGCTGCCCTGTTGGCGGGCGTGGAGGGGCCGTTCCGGGGTGGGGGAACGGTAGCGGCGGCGTGAGTGGCTGCCGGAAGGTTGGTTGCCCTGGTGGCGGGCGGGGAGGGTTTTGGCGGCGCTGCAGGCGCGGCCGGGAGGTTGGTTGCCCTGGTGGCGGGCGGGGAGGGTTTTGGCGGCGCTGCAGGCGCGGCCGGGAGGTTGGCAGCCGTGGCGGCGGCGTAGGAGGGGTAGCGTGGCTTGGTGGTGGTGGCTGTGTGAATGCGGGCGGGGGGGGTATGCGCATGGTCCCCCCCGTGTTGGCGAGGAGGGGGGCCCGCCGGATTTACCGGCGGGCGTCTGCGTTTCCCTGCTTAGGGGCGAAGGAGCAGGGGGGTTGGCACTTGCGGGCCTCCCCACCGAAGTTTACGTGATAGAAACAACGGTTGGGGTGGTCCGCAGGTAGGTAGGTGGAGTTGGTGGGGCGGGCTGAGTTTGATGCGCGCGCAGCTGCTGGGGATCGACCTCTGCGCTGGCGGGGAGGGGATGCGTTGCGGCGCTCGGGTGAGCGCTGGCGGCGGCGGTCGGCGGACGAGTCGCGTCGGCGATCCGCCGAAAGTGGTCGACGGCCGTCGAGGGAGGGTGCTCGGCCGCGGTCCCGGGATTTTGTGCGGTCCCGGAAAGGCGGGGGGTGGCGCGGCGTACGCACCTCACTGACGGCGGCCGCAGCGGCCAAGTCGTGCACGGTGTCCGCGAGCCGTAGGAGGGGCTCGTCGGGACCGTCGAGATGGCTGGCAAGGGCCATCTGGACGGGGTGGGGAAGGGCACGTAACCAGAACGTGCGTGCGATGTCGGCGGTCATAATTCCTTGCAGCTGGTGCCGCAGCCGTCGGTAGAGGTGGGAGGGCTTCTGGTCGCCGAGGTGTTGGGGTTGGGAGAGGGCGGCGACTCGGGCGATCTTCGACGGCTGGTAGGTGTTGATGAGGCGGCTGCGGAGGTCGTCGTACGCAGCGGCGGCGTCGGGGGAGATATCAGAGGTCTGCAGCAGGATCTCGTAGGGCAGCAGCGAAATGATCCGGGAATATCGGGTTTTCTGGCTGCGGATGTTGGCGGCCGAAAATGCTGCGTCCACTTGGAAAAACCAAAGTGCCGGGTCGTGCGTGTAGAAGGGGGGCAGCGACAGAGGGAACGCAGCGGACGCCGTCATGACGTTGGCGGCGGCTGCGGCCGTAGCGGCGGCGGCGGCGGCGGTGTCCGACGTCGCAGAGGTCGGCGGGGAGAGCGTGGAGAAAGGGTTGTCGGCCAGTGCGTCGGATGTCGCAGCGGCGGGCGGCTGCAGTGTGGCTGGTCGCAGGAGCGGCGGCGTCGGTGAGTTCGGGTCCATTGCTGTAACTAAAATTCAAAAATTTGACGTGGTTTTGAATTTCGAAATTCGCAATCGGCGGGAGCGGTGGTGCGTTGAGTTGATAGGTGAGTGTTGAGGGTTGGGCCAAGAATTGCGAATTTAAACTGACTGGGTAAAATTTTGAATTTAAAATTTGGGACACCGAACTATTTGACTGGGGCGACACATGAGGTGGGAAGGTGGGAAGGAAGAAGGTTGAGTGAACGTCGGGTTCACCACTGTGATGAATTTAAAATTCTCATCACGGTGGCGTGGAAGGTGAGTGAGTGAATTTTGGTAAGGAGAGAGAAGGAGTAAAAATCGCAGGCGGCTGTAGTCAACCGAACATCTACGACTTTTGGAGGAGAGAGAGGTGGTGTGGAAAGGAGGTGAGGAAAAGTCGCAGGCGGCTGTAGTCAACCGAACATCTACGACTTTGGAGGAGAGAGAGGTGGATGAGGGAATTTCACCTAGGCGGCTGTAGTCAACCGTTCATCTAGGTGAAGGAGAGGAAAGGAGAGGTCCCTTGTCTAGGCGGCTGTATTCAACCGATCATCTAGACAAGGAGGAGGAGAGAGGAGAGAGAGGAGGTGAAATTCCCAGGCGGCTGTATTCAACCGATCATCTGGGAGGTAAGGTAAGAGAGAGAAGAGAGAGCTGGTTAGAGGAAGTGTCGAATGAAGCTTGAGCGCCAGGATCCGGGGTTATATAGTACTTGGGGGCCTCTCCCTCCAGCTCCTTGCTGGGAGCTGGTAGTGGGGCCCCAGGTTGAGTAACCCTGGGTTCTGTCGCCTGTCCCCACTCATGTCTTTATTTACGGAGCTTTTAGTTTGGCGTTTGAATATTGGTGAGAACTTAATATGATAGGAGTGTTCCCGGGAGGGACTCACGACAATAATAATAATAATAATAATAATAATAATAATAATAAACCCGTGGTCTTGTCTGCCACCGGGGTGATACCCAAGAAACTCCATGAAAGTTTGAGGATTCTTGGGTTGCCCGGTGGACTTTACGAGGACATGCAGAAGGCCGTGCTGATTGCCTCGTGTAGCCTGGTGAGGGAGTTTTTGGGGGAGGCTATTATGCCCGACCACTGAGCCCTCCACATGCACTTGCGGGTGGGAATAGGCTCTTGGGCCCCCCACTCGCGTCACCCCGTGGCACTTTTTACCCCCCACGGGTGATGACCACCAAATAATAATAATAATACAGCTCTGCCTCTTGCAGATGGTTGGTGACTGGTTCCCTGTATGTCGAAACCGAAGGGTTCATGATCGCCATACAGGACCAGGTCGTGGCGACCCGCAACTACCGACAGTATATCATCCGGCAAGCTGGAGTACAGGACGTGTGTCGCATTTGTCGAGCCACTGGTGAGACAATAGATCACGTCCTGGTGGGTTGCCCGGCCCTTGCTCCCGCCAAGTACCTGTATAGGCACAACATGGTGGCGCGT
Source organism: Leptopterna dolabrata (assembly GCA_954871275.1). NCBI lineage: Eukaryota > Metazoa > Arthropoda > Insecta > Hemiptera > Miridae > Leptopterna > Leptopterna dolabrata. Next base: position 39,649,076 of record OX940976.1, read on the forward strand.
ATAGTCCATCAAGAGCTGGCCTTAAAGCACGCTCTCGTTCAGGACAGGACGCGCTACTTCCAGTATGAGCCAGTCAGGTACTTGGAGAATGAAAATTACAAGATGTATTGGGACAAGGAGCTACCGACCGATCTGCCAATCACCGCGCGCCGGCCTGATATTGTCCTTGTGAACAAGGCGGAGGGAACGACCTACCTAATTGACATCTCTGTACCTCTCACATCAAACCTCGAAGCCAAGCACAGGGAGAAGGTAAATAAGTATTTATCCCTTGCTAACGAGATAAGGACGATGTGGGAGCAGGAGGTGGTACGGATCGTTCCCGTGGTCTTGTCTGCCACCGGGGTGATACCCAAGAAACTCCATGAAAGTTTGAGGATTCTTGGGTTGCCCGGTGGACTTTACGAGGACATGCAGACGGCCGTGCTGATTGCCTCGTGTAGCCTGGTGAGGGAGTTTTTGGGGGAGGCTATTATGCCCGACCACTGAGCCCTCCACATGCACTTGCGGGTGGGAATAGGCTCTTGGGCCCCCCACTCGCGTCACCCCGTGGCACTTTTTACCCCCCACGGGTGATGACCACCAAATAATAATAATAATAATAATAATAATAATAATAATAATAATAATATTAATAATAATAATAATAATAACTATTATAAGTAATTTAAAATTTTAACAAATAATATTGATAACTATTTGATGGGTCTGTATTGATTTTTCGAGCAATGGTAGAGACTACATTTTGGAGCAATAGTAGGTACATCATTGTGAAAGGAGGAAATGAGTATATAAACCAACACGGAAAGCGTGCCAGTGTCTAAACTGACGAGAGACAGAGAGAAAAATAGAGAGTCATGCCGTTTTATAAGGTTTTGGAAATGGAAGACGATCTGACACTTCTGACAGAATCACGGAATACGAATTCCGGTAGTACCCTTTTCATCGCTCCCAGCTTCATGACAAGGGCAGCTAGGGAATCAGAATCAAGAGAATTTTTCGAATTAACCTCGTTTTAAATATTCCTGTTTCAGAACTCATCGTTCCCTTGTCGTGACATTCAACAAAGTCAGCTCCATAAAACTAGGTACTCATGCGATCTTGCCGCAAAGTAGGAAGGTACCTTCTTCCGGTTCGTAGAAAGATCAAAATTCGTCCGCAATTATGATGAATCCCACATCTACCATCATTCTTATCCCGTAGATCCACTATTACTGTCTTACTTTCTCTAAATGCATTTGATATAGTTGGTACCTAGCTTGATAGAGGAGGAAAAGGGGTGATTTCAGGCAGTCGAAAGATGAAGTACATACATAATCAAGCAGGTGCCTTCATACCAATAGCTTCAGAGAAGTACTTACCTAGAGCATTTTATGATCCGAATGAACAGGTTTTCTGTATGATTTTCAACAACATGGCGATACCTATTTTCTTTGTTAATGGCTCGTATTTGAGTTTGGAAGAGGTTTTCCTTATTTTCAAATTTAATTCTTTTGGAAGAGTCAAATTTTGGAAATTAGTTTGGAAGTGGTTTTCCTGACTGGCAAATTCATTTTACTCGACCTTTTACTCGAAAGCTGTTAGGTATAGCTACCTATATTGTTGTTTCAACCTTTAGCCCATGTAGGCTCACATGATTCTATCAGAGGTAAACAGCTAATCACTGGTCGGGTAAACACATGCAAGCTTATCAAAACTTGTACTGGTACCCGCCCGAGACGAGAACCAGAAACGCCGCGAACTTGTATCCCAAACGGGGATATAAAGATCGGAAGGTCCCCCTCGGACCCCTGAAAACGGCATTGGATCAGAAATAATTTCGATTTTTGAGAGATTTTGAACGATTTAGAAGTCTACATTTATTTACGTCTATATTTACAGACCAATCACTAATGCTGAGAAGCTGTGTGAACGGCTGGTACAGTTAATAGGTCCGGTAGGTGGGTCCTACCTTACCGACCCTGTTCTCCCCTATCCAGTGGATTTCTTAATCTTCCATGTTCACAAACGTATGACTCCTCTCACGATTTTTGGATAATTATGTGGAACTCCAGGCAGGAATTTTGAAAATGTGGTAGGTAATACAAAGGAAAAATCTATGAGGAGTGATGGATCAACTGGTACCTACACAATAATTATTGTCTATTTTTGCCACAGCTGTACTTACCAATTTAAAAACATTTAGAAAATGATATTTCAAATGCCTTACGTTGGTAAGACACCTTACAGCAGAGACTGTAGAAATTGATAATGAGTATCCAATAAAATTCGCCTAATGAGAGAGACGAAGTTATATCCAAATCAAACTTACCGTCAAAGGACTGATCAAAATTCCACACGAACTCATATTAATTCATCTAGCTCAAGTTTGGCTTTGATCCAATGAAGATGGGCTCTCGAAACTGAAAGCTGGATAAGCCGCAAAACTAGGTCAGACATCATTAAGAGAGCAGGAGAGGATTCCATATTTGCCAACTGACGGGTTGCTATCAATCAACAGGGCCAAATCCAGTTGGATATCGTAGCGAAACCTCAGTTACAGATATCAATCTCTTCGCCAAGAGTAGTGTCATGAATTTGAACACCACGTAATACATGATTGAACCGTATCTTCCGTGAACCTACCTTCACATTTATATCAACAATATGTTGATATATGTATAATATATATATACACCTATGTAACATTTTTTATTTACTTCACAGGTGTATAATTTACTTGGAGAAATGTTACATGGTATTTAGTGGTTGACGTATGCACCAGTATGATAGTTTGGTAATAAGCACCTGATTGATGGCATCCTTTTTTTATGAGAAAGCTTTTGGGTACAACGCCATCGGATTCATTAACACAATTTATGTCCGTAATGTGTACTTAAATCAGAACTTTTTTTTAAATAAATATTTTTTTAAATAAATAAAACCTTAAATAAATAATATCTTTTTTTATAAATAATTTTTTAAATAAATTATACCTACCTACCTATTAATTTATTTATTTATAAAAAGAACTCGTTTGTTGACCCTATTTCCAGAGGGGATGGATTGTATGTTCATATAGAAATCCCTTCATCCGTCCTTTCCGAGGGCCACTGGTCATTAGCTTCGCCATTGGGCAGATATGGACTTCGCCATCAGTCATCTCCTTATAAGGGAAGGGGGCCATTATTCACTTTGGGGGTTCCAGGGGGTAGCCAGGGGACAAATGGAGGAGCCGTCAAGAGATGTATGACTCTAGAGGCCTATTTCCCGGCAACATACATTGAAAAGCGGCGAAGTGAAAGGGAGTATTTCCCGTAGAAACATTCGTCTTATCCATCAATATGAACTTTCATTGGAGCATAGGGAACGCAACGTAACCTATTTCGATCCACTGACGTAAAGATGAGAAACAAATATTATAATATTATATTTGTATAATAATATTATTATTATTATTATATATAATAGTAGATTTAGTAGTATAATAGTATTATCAGGTATTAGTATAATAATATTACGTATATTATATTTGTATACTAAGTAATATATTATCTACCTATCGAATTCTTATATTTATCTATTTATTTTCTTTTATTTATTTATAGCACATCACAAACTAGAGAATTATATTCTTCCAATATCATCATATTATAGATTATTTTGATTTGATTTATCATAGTATCAACCATGTCATGGTACCCTTAAATTATATCACTCCAAATATTGTACATATGAGATTGTTACCAATAAAGACGTGGAGAAGGCGAGCTGGGTATGCAAGGGGCAGAGCCAGGTATATCTCCCTCCAAGGATCCCCCAACAGCTTTCTATAAGGCGCCCGGCGCGTTTATAAGGCGCCCGGCTTGCCCAGCTCTCCATTCTACCGATCTCTCTCGAACCAGAGCCTTCTCTCTCTCTCTCTCACCTTACCTCACGCCTCTTTCAACTCACCCTTCTCCTCCACCTTACATATCCTACCTGGTGATAAACCTTTCTGGATATTCCTTTCCGAAAAGATCCCAACATGGTGATAAACCTTACTGGGCACTTCCTCTGATATCCAATGGGGTGATGAACCTTTCTGGATATTAGCTCACACAGCATCCAACATCTCCTTCTCAAACCTCACCTCACCGCACCTACCTCAAACTTCTAATCGCCACAAATAACAATATCTATCAGTGGTTATATACAGTAGCGGTTCGGGGGGTCTGAAAACGGTGGGGCACCAAACCAGAACACAAAACCAACAGATTTGTCTACAAAATACCCCAAGGCAACATTCAGCAAAGCTTATCTCTTTTAATTAATGCTCTATCGTCCTAGGAAAACGCCGACAATTTCTACTGCAACTTAGCCACTGAATTCATGTGTTACAAAAATACAACAAAAGAAAGACCCGTCAGCCGATACCTACTTGAATGGAGAAGCTAGGTAGCTAGGTAGAGACTAGAAGCTAGGTAGCTATCTGTGTGTTGACGCCGATCAATCCACCAACCACACGATCACAAACAGCAAACAGGACAAAACGCCACAACCACAAATACAAATCTGTCATCGGAACCGGACCGAACACATAACGCACAAAATTTGACACAAAAAAATTGAAAACTCAACAGAGAATGCGAATGTGATTCAGAGACAACAAAAACAAATAGGAAGAAGAAGCATCTCATATCGAGATGACAAATTTAATTGACGGGGTCGAATCGATTGTGAAATGAACGATTTTGAGGTGGAAATCAGATTCTGGGGACAGGCCCTGAAGTGGTGGTGAACAACATTTTTAATCCACTGAGCATGGGCGGACGGGCCAATTTTCTCGGTTGCCATGGGAACACTAGGTCCCAGGACCCTGCCAATTTCAGGAGCCTTGGTTTGATTTCGATTGTAGGGCATCGATTACTGTCGCTGTATTCCGTTAACATGCTTGGTCTATTGAGCTAACCACCATGGATGCTCTGCTAGAATATAATGTCCGTCAGGGGCGGATCCAAAACACTTTTGGTGGTTGGGGGGGGGGGGGGGGGTCAAAAACATCTCTTAAGAGATCGTATTAGATTACTTGTAGCGCATCAAATTCTGCATTCACAGCATTCCTACTTTTATTAAAATACGTCAGAATTTTAATTTTTAATTGATTACTAATTTTTAGTTGAAAAACAGGGGTGCTCTGAACGCAGAATCAGATGCTCTACAACTTTGGCTTTAAGAAAATGTTTCATTTGGAATAGCCGTTTATTAGTAAGTTACAGGCGCGTGAAACTGAGTATAACACACTTTTCAGTCAAAATGGAAAACCATCATCATCTCTCTCTTCATCTATGTTTGGATGTAACAAACTAGGTAGGTACCTTGGATGTTATCTAGCGGGTCTTGAGGGAACTACAAGCTTCCCAAATCCCACTGGGGGCTTCGGTACAAGGTGAATGGAGTTAATTCTACACCTCTCACTCAGACTGGTTTAGATCATCATTTCTGAGTTTCCTACTCGACTTCCAAACTTGCCTCCATAGCGTTGATACAAGCAAAGTGCGAATGAAAGAAGGCCAATTAATAAATTCCTTGAAGGCGACCTACTAAGTAAATCCACTCTCGCCCTATAACTAAAACAAACGGTCATTTCGTGAAGTGAAGCGTGTATGGTGTAGGAGCCTCAACATCAGAACATTAAGTGACAGATTTATGGATTAGGTACCTATCGACGTTGTTTCCTAAGACCTACCTACCATCAAGAAGACCTACCACAAGTTTCTACTTATATAACATTACTACCTATATGTATATAGGTACTTGTACTTAATATGCCACCTGTTATGCTTAGCTAGGTTTCTTTTATAGTCCAATTCATTACTATTTAGGCATTGAGTTCTTGGCACTAAAGGCAGGGTGCATCAGCAAACAGGGAGGTCCAGATCAATTCTATACCTCTTGCCTACAACACACTATATTAAATATGTGTGTGTGTCAAGAGCTGTCACAACCATTTTCTTTAAAACGTAACTCGGTTCTAGGGAGACAAACTCGGATGGTAACTATCCAATGTATAGGTAACTCCAACGTAACATCCAACATAAGGTGAGAAAGTTATGTGTTCAGGTAACTCCGGACATATGTGCGTTGAAGTGATGTTAACGTATTGAAGTTAAATAATTTGTCAAGTTAACTTTTTTTTCTTCTCATACTAGCTCTTAACATTCAGTAGTTAACAGTAATAATTACAATTTGACGGTTTTCAATGGGTTTTGAACCATTTCTAGAAGAACCATCGTGTCATTTTCCTGTACAACCGCACGCACGGCACAGTGATGAGACCTTGAGTCCTTTGTATAAATTTAAATACCCGCAGCACTTGCGAAACAAAAGGCCCACCATAAAAGGCTCACTTACCTTGCTCTTGGCTTTCGGATGGCAATGCTCAAGATGAATAGGTACACGAACCAAATGAAGACGTTCAGGCTTCCAAATTTACCTAAAGAGAACGCAAGACCTATGTTCTGACCTACCCAAAGAGTCTCTTTAGGTAGGTACCTATGTTTGTCAGCCTCATGGCATGATTGTTCTTCTAGAAACTGTTCAAAACTCATAGAAAACCAACAGAATACACTAATTACGTTACGAGCTAGTATGACAAAAATAGGTTAACTTGACAAATTACATATAAGTAGTCATTACGTTAATGTCACTTCAACATTATGTCTGGAGTTACGTCAACACATAACTTTCTCAAGTAACTTAAACTGGATAGTTAGCATCTGAGTTTGTCGCCCTAGAACCGAGTTACGTTTTAGAGTTGTGTTTGAAGGAAAACGGCTGTGACAACTCTCCACTCTCTAGGACTAGCCAGCAATAAACTTCATCAGTAACTAAGGTACATAGAACGTAGAACCTACATGTACCGTATAGGTGGACTAAAACATAAAATACCTAACTGAACATTAATGATATTATCATAAGTGTTACTGACACCTACCTTAGTCCATCTGAACATCCAAGTTCCTCTACTGAGAAGGGTTATTATTCGCAGGGCTCAGTTACGACCAGACAGTGAAGTTCAATAAAACCAACTGGGTAAGGTACACACCTTCTGCCTATGTGAAAAATGTTTTTGTCTTTTAACTGAATTCCAACAAACACTATCTACCTAAATGTTGTACACAACTACCGTAACTAAGAATATATGATACATTATGATACCTAGTTGTATCACACTATTTAAGACTGAGAACCTTTTAGGAATCGATTCTACAACAAATTTCCAACAAAAAGTTCCTCTTTGCACATTTATTTTAACCCCATGTATTTGAGTTTTTTCACTAGACGATTTCCTGTTTATGACCTTACGCCACTAAATGGCCAAAACTCCCTTAAATCACGCTGTACCTAAAATTAAAAATAAGGATGTCCTTGGAAATTGTTACATTTCCTATGAGAATACGGCCCTAACATAAATTTTGGAGTATATTCAGCAGGCGAAAGATTGGACTGAAAAGAAAACTGGACTGAAAATTTAGAGGTCTCTATTTTCTCAAATGGATCTACGTCTCGAAAATGTTGGCTGACTGAATGTGCATGTGACGGGAAAACTTCCTCAGAATCTCAGCTTTCCAACAGTGTGGTTATATTTTATTGCAGGTACTGTAATAATTAGGGGAAAAAATTACGTTTGAATGAAAAAGAAAGAAGTGTTTCTAGAGGAAATTGAGTGTATGACTTGACCTGACCTGAACGTAACTAGATAAGTGTGACAGAGTGAAAAGAGTGACGGTGGGCCCTCGAGAGTCCCCCTTCTAGACTAGCGATATTATCACTAGTTAAGAAGGGATAGCGATTAGGTTCCAGCCTGACCATCCCATCTTCACTGGATGCACAAACACTCGAGAACTGCCCACCATCCCATTCCTCCCCACATGACATACTTCTGGGTGGCAGAAGTATGATGGAAAGGGGGGGGGGGGGTTGAAAATTAGTATGAGGTGACTAACCTCCATCGTAATGGTTCTACCTCAGTAATATTTACTGGTGGAGAACAAAGCTCCTAAATACGAGTACTGGCAGAGAACAATTATTTGTCAGAGGTTGTTGTCAGTGAATTGATCATCTGAGCAAGTTGTAAGGGACTGGATGTCTGTAAAGGAATCCTTCTGGAGACTTTCGGGCTTATCCTTCTGGTAAGCCCTCCTATAGTAGATGGAGTATGGTGAATTACTCAGCGCATACTACCAAACCACGCTTTGCTACCATGTGGCAGAGTGACGGTGGACCCTCGAGAGTCCCTCTCCTAGACTGGTGATATTATCACCAGCTAAGAAGGGATAGCGATCCAGCCTGACCGCCCCCATCTTCACTGGAAGTACAAACAATTCGAGAACTGCCCACCGTCACTAAGTCAGATATCGTTTTCCACATAATTGTTGATGCTGAGTGGAATGGCGATTCTCCTGATTTATTCTGACTGATGAAAAATTGTGCATTTCTGGACATATCAACACCTCCGACCAGTCAGAAAGAACCAGGAGTGTCACGATGTGGCTCAGCTTCAAAAATTATGGAAAACTTCTCTTTCAAGGTCAAGTCATAGAAAAAAACAAGAGTTTTTTGCATTCAAACGTAATTTTCTCCCCTAATTAGTGCAGTATGATGAAAAATAACCACACCGTTGGAAAACTGATACTCCAAGGAAATTTATGTTAGGGCAATATTCTGAAAGCAAATTTAACACTCTTTCTAATGACGTCCGTATTTTTAATTTACATGTAATTCAAGGGAGTTATGGCCATTGTAGTGGCATAAGATCGAAAACACGAGAAACATCTAGACAGAGAAAAACTCACCAAAACAAGGAGGAAATTTCAAAGAGGAAATTTTTGTTGGAAGGGCATTCCTCCCGCCCAGTCGCCTTCGTCCCCCAACCACGAGATGGCACTGTGAACCGTATTGGGAATTTGTCACCCCAAGGAATGGCAGAGATCCTAGTGGCGGAACTGCGCGCAACAGCTACCTACCGCAACAGTAGCCTTGAGTTGTGTATAGTGTAGGTAGGCAGCGCGTAACCAATGGATCAGTTTAAGTTAGAAGGTTACTTATCAAACTAGTTGTAGAATCGATTCCTAGAAGGTTCTCGATCTTATGTGTGAACACTCTGTATATGGAGCCGATTAATACAACCAATGACAATCCCTATACTACCCAATTGTTTCAGCTCAAGACGGATTATGCCCCAGGGAATCCTAGAGGCTTCTGGTAATTTGAATTATGATATTATTTATATCCTAGCTCTGCCATTGTGGTTTATATGGGTACCAAACGGCATCACTTGGCGCTCCAACCACCTGTATTATTCGCAAAGGAAACCGTACTAAAATAATCATTGCGGCAGTGAATTTAACTTATTGCGACACGTTGCTTCCCGCCTTGTCGAGACTTCCTGAGCTGACGAAGGTATTGGTAAACGCATTCACGTAGGTACCTAAGTCACACTATATGTACTCAGGTGTTTCATCAGGCACTATGTTTAAAAAGCAAGGAATGTGAATAAGCAACAACTCCAAAATACGAACAACACAGTTTATTCATATAACACAAGTACCGAATGTAGGCCTACACGGTTTTTACTGCTTTTGGTATGTCTAAAAATATTCACTAAACACAACTTGTTACATGTTTATTCTACAAACTATGCTTGGTAAAAGTGCAGTCTTTATATTTTTTCTTTTCTTTTTTTAGTTCCTGTATAGATTTTAAACAGTAAATTCATGAATTTATAGGTGTAGTACACTTAAGTCAATAGAGAAGGTAGGAAGCCCTACAATTGCACAATTCAATTTTTCCTTGATACATTGATATAGTTTTTTTTACGCAAAGTTTTAGTTGTTTTCGTTTATGTAAAGCGAAATATAGGCATAATAATTTAACGTAAAACACCAGTATACTTACATAGTACCTACTTTGACAATACGAGTGTAGGTTCAGGGGAAAAGTAATATGGATTACGAGGTTATGGTGATAGCTATAAAATATCCTCCATCCTACTCAAACTTGAAGTTCAAATTAATAAAATGCACATATTATACAAAATGCATGAAATGCATAATTTAAAAATGAATGGTTAACTTTTCGAGGAAAGAAGTTCAAAAACAGCTTTATCTTAGCCTAGTAAATGCACCTTCATGTACAATGTCTTATGTTTGTGAAGCACTCGTTGAGACCATTGATTTCAATTAATTTAGTATGAGTGAACTTATTCGATAAGAAAAGAAAAACGTAATATTTCTCAACACAATTATTGTCTGATAATGGCAGCTTTGGGATGAATCGTGAAAGTGGCTTTGGCCTTATTGATATGAAGATGGCACAAAGAGTGGCTTATAATTTGCTGCTGGCACTGATTTATTATTTTCAATAAAATGAACCTGTGGAAGCTTTTGGAATCTATTTAGTTTTGTTCTTTTGATGATCGGTAAATGTCGGCAATAGCGAACTCGGAAAAGCAAGATTACACTCGCACAGTACAAATCTCAAGAAACGAAGCTATTGAATGATGTAGATACGAGTTTCAAATTATTTAAATCAATTATTGTAGGAATCCACTACGTACATTATAAACCCAAGGAATAGCACAACGAAAGAACATGCGACTGACAAATTTTTTATTGAAAATGTCGTCTACAGAAGATGACTGATTTCTCCTGAATTGAATCATTTTGAATTCTGTAGGTCCAGTTTTTCATAGATATTAAGTATGAATTACAGCAGTGGTTGCTTTAATGCGTTACCTACTCGAACGTTTCATCCCAATCTTGCATACAACTTGAAAAATTCATCACGTAAAATGGAGGTTTTCCGCCTCAAAAAGTAAATCTATCGTTACCAAGGACATCATATCTTCAGTAGTACCACTTTATTTTGCACTCAAATGAAGGATGAGAACATCATCAATTATGGAAGGGAAACGAGCTACAGTTACAGCATATTACGTTACGAGTATTATGTAAGGGACATTCATTGGAGACTACGCTGCAGTGTAGTACACAGGTTTCATACAAGCAACAAACTCGTGAAAACAAATCCAACCTTTTACCTACGGTTGACAAATAGGTAGAGGCTTTCATGTACCGCTAAATGATACGTTAAAATTAAATACGAGAGTCTACACAATGGGAATATACGGATGAAATTCACCCGTTGGTACTCCGTCCTGTTTAGTATGAGGTATATGCAACACCGTAGGAATCATATCAACTAAAAAAGTATGCGGGACTGTATCGGTTAGGCCCCCAGTGGTCGAATCAATGGGCTCAATAGAAGTCCAGAGTTGTATAGTGCACAGTTTAAAATTGTTAGTAACAACAAACTATGGCACTTTTAGAATATTATAATAAATGCTGTATTACAAATTAAAACGAAATCGCAGGAGCCGATTTCAGTTATCTACAAATGTAATCTGGTTTTACCTAGAAAATATCTAAGATTTCGAGGGTAATATTGAGTACCTATCTACATTTACATGGGCACTCTCTATTCATTATAGTTGCTACCACTTGTTAGCCATTCCCCATTTTTGAGTTGTTCATCCATTGGAAAATAAAATATGGGCAGTGGGCACCTATTTTTTTCAATTCAGTAAGCATCAATACTAAACTAATGTCATGATATTCTGGTCTGAAAACGACTTGGAATTTTTCTTCTGCCAACATTACACATACCCCGCACAGCTTATTGCCAATATAAAAATATCACACAATGATAAAACTGCATAACATGTTAAATATCATAAATTTACTTTTTTAATTTTATCGGCATTCACTTTAAAAAACCAAATGCACTTTTCATATTCGTCGTAGTAGAAAAAGCCACTGATTACATGATCCATAACGGAACTCTCGTAGTAGGTGCCTAACCAGAGGGTGACGAAAGTAATGGGTGGCTAAAAATACGTCAATAAATGTCAATAGGACAATAAGGGTGATGAGAACCAATCGCTATGGCAATAATGTCTCGGGGCGAACAGCACCTAGGTCCTAACTATTTTTTTAAAAGTGCATCTGGTCAATTACGTCCACTTCTCCGATTAAAGATCACCAAATAGGTAATTTAATATTATATTAACGACAATTATTTATTATTATTTAGGAATTCTATAACTACTTCAACTTCCACATTCTTGCAATAGTTGTTCACCCACTCGAAACTGACTATTTTTCATTATCACATAGGATGTTGGGAAACACAACCCATCATAATTTTCACTTGAAAACAAACTGAACGAAACCTATACGAAATATTGCAATTAAAAATCGAATCAAGTTCTTTTCTCGATACAAAAATATCATAATCTGATGAGCTAATTTTCTTAGATCTAACTCTAGAAAGAAACTAAAATCAAATGAAAGCGCATGTTTATTGTTTGCACGATGTCATTCTTCGAGGAGGGATGCGAGTACTAAATGGCCCGACCTTTAATGAAATTCAAACATATGAAAATAATGATTTAAGCTGTTGGCAGCGGTGGACATGGGAATTAATCAGGACATAATAATATGAATCTTTTAAAAGTTCAAGAACGATAATTCAACTGCAAAATCCTAACCGTTTTCCAGAGTGACGTCATTGGATCTGTGACCCAATGAGGAGTAGGTACCCATGATTTATATTTATATTTTTGAATGAAACTAGGTTCTGTTCAAATTTTTTCGAGCCCAACCGCACTCATTTACGATGAGTAGTAGTTCTTTTTATATGAGCTTTCAAATTTTCAGCAACGAGTGACGTCACACTAGGCAAGGGGCTCCCGCTCTGGCGGGAGGTGTGCAATGGCGGCATTTGATGTCCAAACTTGAAAATACCATAGAAGAAGAACTATTCACCGTAAGAGAGTGCGGTTGGTCTCAAAATGGAACCCACTTTCATTTAAAAATGGGTAGGTAAGTGTAAGGGCTTGATTTTGAGCTAGTTGATGGGCCTTACAATTTTTACGTTCCCTTCCTAGTGGAAGGTAATTGTTGGTATGCTAGGTCAGTTATGTTTCGGTAAATTTGTGTAGGAAAGACAAGTGTTACCGAGGTGACTTAGCCCCGCACTCCTTGACTTATAAGGGAAGGAGAATTGGTTGATGAATTTGGTTGTATGTAAGGAAAAACCTGTGTTACCAGGGTGACTTAGCCCCGCACTCCAGGTTTTGTGAGGAGAGGTATTATATGACCAAGTGTTACCGAGGTGACTTAGCCCCGCACTCCTTGGTATATAAGGGTAAAGGATAGAGGGTCGAAACAGGTTAACTGACCGAATTTAGTGAGCGAAATTTTCAAGGAGAAAAGAATTTGGCTACTTCGGAAAGGTTAGCTGGTTAGAAGAATAAGGCATGAAATACGGAGAGGATTACTACCAAGAGCTTCTTCCGACTGAATGACTTTTACCTGCGGCCCTTGGGGTTATATAGGGTTGACTGCTACCCCTCCATAGGGCTGTGGGAAAACCCAAGTGGTTTGCCCTCTCGTATTTGGTATGCCGCTCTTGGTAGGTTGCTTTATTTAACAAGAATTATACATATTACATGGTGGTTTCCCACAGTAAGTAATATAAACAAAGTCATGTGTACTCCTCATTTGTGATTTCACCTTCACTCGAGAATATCAGAATCAACTTACCTTCGTAATTAATCTCTTGTGAATTCAATCGGTTGCACAAACCCTGGGAAAAAAGAAAGCAATAAATACGACTTGAACACAAACAATACCAAAGAAGTGAAAAATATACCTACATACATCATACATGCTTGGGCTATACTATGACCCAAGTGGGAAATAATATTCATTTTAAATAGGTAACAAGGTAACAAGAAATATAATTCATTATCTGATAAACATGAAGCAGATAGGTATACTTGATAAGAGGTAACAATAAATAAAATTCAAACATGAAACAACAGTACAAGTAATCATACAAAATTAGCAGTAGGGAGGAGACAATATTTGTTTGATATTCGATTATTTGATTCGAGATGTTACCGATATACCCATCGATATACTGATATCGATGTTACTAAGGAGATCGAAATAAAGAAACCATCACGGAGGCAGTAACCTCCCGATGTCGTCTCGAATAGAACGCGTATTTATATTCAGTGAAATATTCCCTTATACCACAAAACTAGAGCCGGAGAGAGCATCATAAAACATGGTGTCAGGTAATGTGGAACTTATCCCGCTCGATTAAGAAAGTTTGTTGTTAAGGGTGTCAGGTAATGTGGAACTTATCCCGCTCGATTAAGAAAGTTTGTTGTTAAGGTGTTCACGAAATTTGTCATGTCAACCACCCAGCCTACCGTAGCTGCCGCTACCGTTAGCACTGCTGCAGCCGCTGCTTTGCCGCCTCCGGTCAAGCTTAGTTTGCGAGGGAATCCCGCAGAAAACTGGTATTTCTTCAAGCTAGAATGGGCGAACTATGAGATATCCACGGGCTTAGATAAGAAGGATGATAGGATTAGAGTAGCCACCTTCCAAACTCTGCTCGAACGCGATGCCCTTCGGCTGCTGATGGATTTGAAGCTGACTACTGAGCAGATGGGAAAGACTTCATCCATCATTGCTCAGCTTGACCGACAGTTTGTTCCCAAAGTGAATGTCATTTATGAGCGATACATTTTTGGATCCACGAAGCAGAAAGAAGGTCAGTCAATAGATGAATATATATCTTTATTAAGGAAACTGAGTGCAACTTGTTCGTATGGGGCGTTACAGGATGAAATGATTAGAGATCGCATTTTCATAGGAGTACTAAGCGATACTACAAAGAAACAACTTCTAAAGGACAAAGATCTCACTCTGCATGCGGCAATTGACATTTGTAAAGCTAATGAGCTGGCTGACTCCCAAATGAAGGAAATTTCTGGCACAAAAGATTACTCTGAAGAGGTCAATAGGCTGGGCAGTCGGATGACCAAACGTCGGACACCTCCAGAGCGATCACATAGGTCCCTCAAGCGATGCAGATACTGCGGGGGGTCCCACAAAAGAAGTAAGGAATCTTGCCCTGCATGGGGCCAGGCCTGTGATAGCTGCGGCCTCAAGAATCATTTCAGTAATGTTTGTGAGTCCAAGCAGACCAGAAAAGATAACTCCAAGAGTCATTCACGAAATCCTCGGTATGTGCGTCAGCTTGACAGATCAGATGGCACCAACAGTGAGCACAGCTATTCCGAGGAGTATGACAGTGAAGCCCTGCTCATAGATTCTGTTAATGAAGCCCGCACGAACAAACGCACTTGGGTAGCACGCTTGGACGTAGATGTGTCAGGGAGCTTCAGGAAGATGGATTGTCAGCTCGATTCAGGAGCTACTGTGAATGTGATCGATAAGGCTACTCTGAGAAGCCTGTTCAACAACCTGCCTGCTCTAGGGGAAACCCCAACTATCATTCGCTGCTTTGGAGGGAGCCGGATTAAACCGGTTGGCCGGATAACCTTGGACATAGTGAAGGGACGGCAGCATCACAGCTTAGTGTTTGAGGTAGTTGAAGGTGGGAAGAAGAAGCAGCTCCCCATACTCTCGGCTGAGTCTTGTGAAAAACTGAGCTTGGTGAGACTAGAAGGCGTCAAGACAGTTACTACAGCCTCAAACGACGCCACTGCCATAATTTCGCGATACAAAGATGTCTTTGATGGCATTGGCTGCCTACAAGGAAAATGTCACCTAGCACTCAAACCCAATTTCACACCAGTGAAGCAGGCACCCCGGAGAGTGCCAGTACTGCTTCGGCAGGAGTTGAAGCTTAAGCTGGCTGATCTAGAAAGGAAAGGTATTATTGCCAAGCAGACTGGCCCAGCAGAATGGGTTAGCAACCTAGTCATAGTGAAATCACCCAAGAAATTCCGCATATGCCTCGACCCACGTCCCTTAAATCAAGCTCTTCTTCGCACAGAATATGAGATTCCAACCATTGAGTCCAATAACGTACAGTTCTTCACAGTGGTGGACACGAAGGACGGGTTCTGGAATGTTAAGCTAACACACCAGAGCTCGCTCCTTACAACATTCTGGACCCCATTTGGACGGTATAGATGGCTTCGGCTTCCATTTGGCATTGCAGTAGCCACAGACGAATATCAGCGTCGCCTACATGAAGCCTTTGAGGGGCTACAGGATATTATCATCATTCAAGATGACATTCTAGTACTTGGGCGAGGACAGACTGAGGCAGAAGCCTCTAGGAATCACGACAGTGCCCTAGAAAACTTGCTACAGCGAGCCCGACAGGTTAACATCAAGTTTAATAGAGATAAAATTAAACTAAAACAACGACAAGTAACGTATATGGGCCATTTGGTCAGCAAAGATGGGTTGAAAGCAGACCCGGAAAAGATAAGAGCCATAAATGAAATGAGAAATCCGGAAAACACTCAAGAACTCAAGAGTTTCATGGGACTTGTCACATACATGGGGAAATTTATACCTAGCATATCAGCTACCAGTGAGCCTTTACGTCACCTAACTAAGAAAAATGTCCCTTGGAACTGGACCAATGAATGCCAGCAATCAGTTGACCAAATCAAGCACCTAGTCACTCAATCACCTATCCTAACATATTATGACTCCAGGAAGCCTGTCACACTGCAGACAGATGCCTCCAGCAAGGGTTTGGGAGCTGTAATTCTTCAGGAGGGCCGACCTATCGCCTATGCATCCAGAAGTCTGACTCACAGCGAGTCAAACTGGGCACAGATCGAGAAAGAATGCCTAAGTATCTTGTTTGGCTGTGAACGTTTTGCCCAATACCTTGTCGGAGGTAAAGGGGTCATAGCCGAAACAGACCACCGTCCTCTGGTAAATATATTCAAAAAATCACTCCTCAAGGCCCCCATCCGATTGCAACGCATGCTGCTTCGGCTCCAGCGATTCAATCTGAAACTATGTCACATAAAAGGCAGTCAGATGCTGATAGCAGATCCGCTGTCCAGGCTTGCCCTTCCCGAAAAATCTCCACTCACATTAGATGAGGTCTACAATATAGACTCAATACATGAAGAGTTGGAGACACTGAAAATGTCGGAGAATATTAACTTAATGCAACAGAGTTTACTCAAGGTCAAGAACGAGACCACCCTGGATGAAACTCTTTTTATATTAGCCTCAACTATAAAAAATGGTTGGCCCAGCCACAAAGCACATCTGCCAACCTGTATCCAGCCGTACTGGGACTACAGAGACGAACTGCTAATCCAAGATGGCGTCATTTACAGAGGAAATCAGGTAGTGGTCCCCAAGTCGTTGCGCACAGAATTTATGGACAAAATACATCGCTGCCATATTGGTCAAAATGCCTGTATCCGTAGAGCTTGGGAAACGCTGTTTTGGCCGCTGATGTCTTCCGAGTTTAAGGATAGGATTAGAGGGTGTGACACGTGTCAGAAACTCAGCCCCTCACAAACAAAAACACCAATGACCTCCCACAGGATACCACCTCTCCCGTGGGAGCGCTTATCCTTGGACACCTTCAAAGTCAACAATGAGGACTTTATCATACTTGTTGATGCATACTCTGACTTCTTTGAACTTACTAAACTTAATAACATCACATCAGAAGCTGTCATACACTTCCTTAAGGAAAATTTTGCCCGCCATGGTATTCCTCAAATTCTGATTACAGACAATGCGCCCCAGCTAGTGAGCAGGGAGATGGTGAAGTTTGCCAAAGCCTGGGAATTCATTCATGCAACATCAGCGCCGTTTCACAGTAAAAGCAATGGGAAGGCTGAAGCGACTGTCAAAATAGCCAAGCATATGATCCTCAAGTGTCAAAAGGACGGGACGGACATCAATGCTGCCTTGCTTGAATGGAGGAACACCCCCACTGTTGAAGTTGGCTCCAGCCCAGTACAACGTTTGATGTCCAGGCGAGCTCGCACAACAATCCCCACATCTCCACACTTACTGGTCCCAAAGACTATAAGTGATGTGAAAGACACCTTGATGCAAAAACGTCAAAGGATCAAGATGTCCAGTGATAAGACGGCCAAAGATCTTCCCCCTCACCAAATTGGTCAGGAAGTATTGGTCAAATCATCACCGGGGCAAGCAAAGCAGTGGACAGAAGGCATCATCCAGCACTCGCATGGAACATCTTACGACGTCCATATTGGACGTAAAAGCTACCGCAGAGACCGAACGTGGCTGAAACCATATTACCACCACTCTCCACCACGCCGACCAAGATAATCATTCCCTCACACTACTGTGTCCAGTCCCAGGCTGGTCCACCATGGAGCTCAACTCCCAGCAGAGCCAAGCCAGAACCAGAGACTGTCTACTTCCCCAAGCAGTCCTACGGCCAGTCCGGCACCAGAGCATGCTGTCCCAGGAACAGCAAGCACATCGCACGAGCCCATACCTACATCCGGGAAACCGGCTCGCACTGCGCCAGTGTCATCCAAAACGTACACGAACTCGCCACAAAGGCCAACAGTCACCACCAGGTCAGGAAGAGAATCCAAAGCACCCAAGCGTCTCACATTCCCCTCTGAGGATTAGGTATTAACTTCGTCTATCTATCTACAAAGAGATCATATTAACTCTTGTATATCTATTGTCCGTGAAATATTTTGTTCGTATACCTATAGTCCTACTTTGTTCACTTTGTTCTTGTGTTGTGGAAAAAAAAGTAAAAAAAAGTACCTATGTTGTAAAAAAATCAATACTGATGGATATAATCATTCAATGATAAGATTATGAAAATTGCTACCAAAATAACTCCACAAATGTGTTGTATAAATATGATGATATCCTGTACTCTAATAGTACTACTAACCACTACAACGAACTAGTACTTTGGTAAATTTGTAAAAGTTATTGTAAGAAAAAAAAAAAGAAGAACATTGTTTGATATTCGATTATTTGATTCGAGATGTTACCGATATACCCATCGATATACTGATATCGATGTTACTAAGGAGATCAAAATAAAGAAACCATCACGGAGGCAGTAACCTCCCGATGTCGTCTCGAATAGAACGCGTATTTATAAGAGAGTTCCTAAAGACTAAAGTCGGGAAGATGTGCTCGGATTTATCTCAACTGCGCATGCGCGTCGCCCAAGTTCAAACTTATTTCCTTAAGTTCGACTTATTCGGCCTTATACATAAGGCGCGTTATCTCCCAGGGCACAAACTTTAGGAATCGTCTTTAACCTTACTCAGGGGTAACAGTGCACAGATTTTTGCCGCGTTTTGTCGTTTTTTTTTAACGCGTCATGTGTCGTCGGTCCTCGCCATCGCCAGCGTCTTTCAAAGAATTTGCTAGATTGTTGCGATATCAACTTACCTAGGATAAAAAAGACCAGTCGACGCATCGCACGAGGATTTTGATGTTCAAAATACACCTCAAAAGCACTTTATCGCCATCCGACAACAGTCCTTGTCTGTTGAGGTAGAGGCGAAAAAGATTTTCAAGCTCTTCCATGATGAACTTGAAATAAAATAGAATAAACTAAAAATGAAATGGAAACGGAACGACCAGGAAAGAAAGGCAGCTGAAGCTGAATGGATTTTGCGTTGTGCTAAGTTAAGTGACGTTACTTTTAGCGAATTTTCGAAGAAAAGGAAGCTATTGTTCTCGGTCCAAAATTTTTAAAACTCGAATTTCCGAAAGATTTTTATACCAAAATCCGTTTCAGACCATCCTGAATTCACTGCCGAAAGACACCAAAAATTATATGTATATATATATATATATTTATATATATATTTATATATATATTTATATATTTATATATTTATATATTTATATATGTATGTGTCATTCCAGACGATAACTCTCGAAAGAATTGAGATAAAAAGTTCAAATTTGCACGAAAAATCTGTCTTGGCAATCGACAGGCTAAGTTCGAAGATGGGCAGAATCGGGTCACTCTAAGGGGGAGTTTTGGGGAATTTTAGGGGGGGAAAATTACCCATAAATTCCCAAAATGAAAAAGTCTGACAAGTGACACCTCATTTTAAAGGTTTTTGTACGCTGAACACGATGGTGAAATCAGAATTGCGATATCTCATTCCATTCTCAAACTGGAGCACTTTGAAGATGAAGGAACGTGGTTATTTCTTGAGATGTTCTTCCTGGTTCGTCTGCTCTAATCTGATAACGGAATGGGATATAGCAATTCTGACTTCACCATCGTGTTCAGCGTTGGAAAATCTACAAACCGAGGTGTTACTCGGCAAAAAATGGAACAAAAAATTTGTTACGTACCCAATACCTACTCTTCTGGTATTCAAAACATTTTTGATTTCCCCCTCCCCCTCCTTCCACCCCAAATTTTACTTTGCGTAAAACTACTCCTGTTTTAATTTTGTATGGTATCAAGTTGGGAAAACATTGGCCGAAAATTAATTTTCAGAAAATTTTAGGCGGAGGAGGAAGATGCCGAAAACTTCGAAAATTCGCTCTTATAGCCATGCTGCATGACTGTGGTTTTTTAATTCACTCCTACCCCCACCACTTCTGTCAAACCGGACTTATTGGTTAGCATCCAAAGTTAGCATCTTAGCTGCTCGCCTTGGATGTGGCCAAAAGATATGGCCGTTCCCTAATGAACTTATCTCTTAGGAACTCTCTATTTTCAGTGAAATATTCCCTTATACCACAAAACTAGAGCCGGAGAGAGCGTCATAAAACAATATTCGTTTTTCCTGGATTTTATCAAAACTAGAATGTAGGTATGACTAGACATTGATTAGATTTTGGAACAATCGAAAGACTCATTAATGAAAATAGTAACCAAATAATAAAGAGCACTGAATGGTAAATTGGGAACTCGAAGAGTTAAAATACTGTCAATTTTAAAATTGTTGTTGTTTCCCCGTCTTCGGCTCTAACATGGGAATGGGCATTTAGCATGGATAAAACGCTGCAAAGTCCTTGTCACATGGGTTTATTATTCTACTGGACAAACCTAGAGAAATGCTGGCTGTTCATTTATTGTTTCTTTCATGTGCAATAATTTAAATAGCTATTTTTCATGGTTTCCACCAATTTTAGTCCCCAAAAACTCGAACCTCCTATTTTTTTTTTTTACAAATTATCTTTGATCATTGATAGTGCCATTTAATTGTATTGAGTCGCCTGTTAATACTACTTCTAGTGCTATTATACAAATTTATGGTGATTTCAGAGCATTTCCCAGGTTTCTGACTCTTAAAGAAATGAATTTTAGGAGCTGAACCTTCGTTACAACCTCAATTCTTCACTCTTCGGTCAAAATTAACTTCATATTCGGTCTTTTCGCCCTAAAAAAAAACATTGAAAACTATACCTCACAAGCTCATGTTCACTAAAAGTTAAAAAAAAAAACCCTATTTTTACACCGATTTTTCACCCGTAATACCCCTGGGTGTATTCCGATCGGGCTGCCGAGCTTCGGAGCACAACTAGGTCCAAATATGTTCCCAAACGGGGCCCAAACTGAGTGCGGAAGAACGACGATTTTAGACCAAAATTGTACACGTAGGTAAACTTAAGGCTGAAACTTCGTGAACCTCAATTTTCCACTCTGTTGTCAAAATCGACTTCATATTCGGTCTCCTCATCCTTAAAAAAAACACGGAAAACGATACCTCACAAGCTCTTGTTACTAAAACACCAAAAAACCCTATTTTACCCCTATTTTTCACCCATAACACCTCTGAGTGTATTTCGATCGGGCTGCAAAGTTTGGGGACACAACTAGGCCCAAATGGAGCCTATGTGCGAAAGAACGAATTTTTTAGACCGAAAATAAAGTAGCTAAGTATATGGATGATACGGTGGACGGACATCGCATTTTTGGAATCTACGCACCTTCAAACGTAAAAGAAGAAAAACAAATTGAGGGGGTATTACAACAACAAAATTTCTGAACGAATACATGAGTGCATTATTCATAGCATGTTAATTATAGCATCCACACGAAGATAGCAAACTATGGACGGGAAGTGAAATATCCATGAACAAACCGAAGTTGGCCGCAGGTGGATGGATTTTTGTGAAAATCATGGAGTCTCCTACCTCATAGTATCTGGGTGACCCGCAGCCATTTCCCGGAATATCTTGTACAAAGATAAAATCTCTGGGGGGGGGGGGGGGGGGCTTTCAATCCACCAGTGGTACCTACTTATGGGAAATGCTGAAGAACCATGACGCAAAGCCGCATTGGCCCATGCGCATGGGAAATAAAAAATGGAAAACTTCATGAATTATGTTAGTAGGTAGCTGTAATCCATAATCACCCAGTGACACGACAAAAAGGAAGTCACCGAGTTTGAAATTAACATGTTTGAAAACGGGTTGGTTTGAAGCCTGGCACGGGTTTGGCCGGGGCCTGCTCGCAATAAAATACAAGTAACCTAAATAATCAAATTAAAACTAAACTCGGGAATATATCGGGGGCAGTCCAGTTAGGAAAGGAAAGGGTGGGGGAAATTATCCTATCTGTAGGGTTTAAACTAGATAGCTGAACACAAATATGTAGATACTTGATAATTGGATGGAAGCTTACCCTGACGGATACATGGTCGAATAGCTCGGCATCTTCAACCACGTTCTCATCCAGATGATCTGCACACAAGAGAAAAAAAAAAAACGCTGCAAAGTTCTTGTCACATGGGTTCATCATTCTACTGGGCATCCCTAAAGAAATGTTTGCTTTTCATTTATTGTTTCTTTCATGTGCAATAATTGAAATAGCTGTTTTTCACGGTTTCTGCCAATTTTCGCCCCCAAAAACACGAATTAGGGTACTATTTTTGAGAAATAATCGTTGATTGCTGATAGTGCAATTTAATTGTCTTGATTCAACAGTTAATACTACTTCTAGTGTTATTATACAAATTTATGGTGATTTCAGGCAATTTCCCAGGTTTTTGAATCATAAGAAATGAATTTTGGAAGCGGAATCTTCGTTACAACTTCAGTTCTTCACTCTGGTCAAAACCAACTTCACACTCGGTCTTCTCGCCCTAAAAAACATGAAAAACCTCACAAGTTCATGTTACAAAAACCTCGAAAACCCCTATTTTTACACCCATTTTTCACCTGGGTGTATTTCGATCGGGTTGCCGAGCTTCGGAGCATAACTAGGATCTAGATGGAGCCTATGTGCAAAAGAACAACGATTTTAGACCAAAATTTAAGGTAAATTTAAGGCTAAAACTGTTAAAACCTGAATTCTTCGCTCATTGGCCAAAATCTACTTCATATCCGGTCTCCTCGCCCAAAAAAACATGGACAACGATACCTCACAAGCTCTTGTTACTAAAACATCAAAAACCTTTTTTTTACAACCATTTTTCACCCATACCACCCTTGGGTATACTCCAGGCGCGTAGCGTCAGGGGTACCGGGGGTACCGGCGCTACCCTACACGAAAAATGAAAAAACTTACATTCCGTAGGTAGGTAGCAATTTGAATTGTCCACTCATAACTCCATCCTCCATGACTCTCCCTCCATGAACTATCCTCCAACCTCCATGTCTGCCAGTCATGGACGAAAAACAGCGAAGTATCGATTAGTCGATTAGAATCATATGGTTTTCGGCAGGTTTCGAATATTTGAAATCTCAAGGTCGCTGGGGTACCGCTACCAGTCCTGCGGAGGCCCAGAATCCGATGTGTGTGTGTCTCTACATCGTCTGTGTGAGTGTGTTTGCGTGTGTAAGTGAGTGTCTTACACATCTTCAGGAGACTGTGTTAGTAAGTTGGGCTAGCGCAAATATCCAGCGTATCCAATCTTGGTGAGGAGGGATACTGGCGTATGGATCGATTGTAGCTATCAATTAAAAACTCGAGAAAAAAACTTTGACAACTTCTAGTGTCACTGTCATCCAATTTTGCTTTTCGGAAGTTATTCTTACGACGGCCTGTTTTCTCATAATTTTATTACTTTTAGTTTTACAATAATTGTTCCTAATTTCAGGTTTAGTTGTTTGAATTCGAATCTTTCCTAGTGTCATAGTCTCCTCCTAAAATGGATAGTTGTTGCGTTAATTGTTCCATGGTTCGGCGTTCGTTTAGTTCTCGTAGTTTTAGCGAAAAGAACGACATCATCAGAGCCGGCTGGTCAACCTCAGCGTTGCCTGATTTCAAGAGAGTTGTGAAGGAACGTAACCGTGAGTACACTCGGCATTTCACTGTTGAAACATAGGTACAATAGGCACCAATGGTTATCAGGCTGTAGTTCGAAAAACCTTTTATTTTGTTTGCAAGGGAATGTTATGAATTATTTCTAATGAATTTGGAAGATCAATAATATCATAAAATTCCTTTGACAAACAGCTTGCTAAGAACTGCTTCACATTTACATTTTTAGAGTGTGTGAGGAATTGTGAATGTTGGTGGGGGGTGGAATTCATTGCGGTACCCTCGTCACCAGAGGCACGCTACGCTCCTGGTATACTCCGATTGGGCTGCAAAGTTTCGGGACATACCTAGGGCCCAAATGGAGCCTGTGTGCAAAGAATGAATTTTTTAGACCGAAATAAAGTAGATAAGGATGATACGGCATTCGGACATTGCATTTTTGGAATCTACGCACCAATAATAAACCAAAATGATCAGTAGGTATCTATTTTCATAAACGCACGCAATTACAGGCGCAATGAGGAATGAAGGTGGATCGGAATTTGCTTCTTTTGACCCCAGAATCGGATTCAGCACCCTCGAAAACGCCTGTATCCCAATTTTCAGCTCCGAAATCCGAGCAGTTTGGCGGGAATAGGCTAAAGAAAATAACGCGTGACGTCATCTGGTAGGTATGTGTCTCCCTCTCATTCGGTTTCCACGCGTGGGAACGAGAGGGCAGTACACACCAGATGACGTCACACGCTTTTTCCTTTCTCTTTTTTACCTACTTCCGTTCATTTCCTACCCATCATATAGCGCCGTTTTGGAAAGCTCTCTGTTGGACCTACAATTGAAAGAATAAACCAAAATGCACCTCCATTCCTCATCACCAGCAGGAGGACTAGGTACCTGTTTCTCGATCAACATTTCATCAGAGCCGTATTATTCGAGTTACTGGTGAGTAGGTTAAATGTTCAACTCCTTATTTTTAATAACTGTAGGACTGTGGAATGGTTTCTTATAGACATAACAGAACAACGTACCTGAGGGAATTGTTGTAGGAAAGCTGTTTTGAAATCCAAGAGGTGGAGTGATGATACAGAGTGACATCGCTGACTGCGAGCTGCCTGGGCTGACAAGCTGCAACTCGAGGTTAGCTGCACGACTCTCCCTCCTCAAGGACCTGTAGTGTTCTCTCCTACTTCTCTCTTTGTCTCTAACGCTCGAAACTTCTTCAAACACCTTCTTTTTAGAACCCGCTCGGGCGTCCTGTTTCAATTCATCTCGGGCATTCGACACCCCCGACTCGAAGTAATGTATCAACGTCGAAATACCCTTATTTCTGAAAGATTTCCTCCACAAATCCACCGTCTGACTTTTCTTCAACTTCTCACTCTCTCGCCTGGATTCACTCCAAGGGATCTCTACCATACTCGAGTTCACATCAACTAAACGCTTATTATAGACGGGTTTATTTACATCAAAATATTCACTATAATATCCAGTATAAGATTTTCTGTTTTCATCCTTATTTACAAGCATATCGCTTTGATCCTGGAACTTCGCCGAGCTAACCGCTGACATCAACATGGCACTCACGTTCCCTTTGATCCCGTCAAACTGTTTATGACCAGGCACTGAAGAAAAAAACAAATCATTCCGAAACCGAGCTACGGTCTCACCCTCAAATCTGTCCAAAGTCTCGTCATAAAATTCTGCCCCAACGCTCTCGCCATTTAATATACAGTTATTGTCGAGGCTATCACTAGACTGTAAAAAACTATTTGGATTATAACTTTCCCCTAACTCTACATCCTTAGGAGATTCGTCGCTCCACCCGGCAACACTTAATTCCCTTTTATTAGGCACATCTTTATTATCTGGTGTTTTTGCTGGTTTGAAGCCCTCTTTGTCAATAGGCATATGGAATTTGGCATTTATCGAAATATCATTCAAGCTGGCGCACAGAGTACTCTCGCTAAAACGTTCTATGGCACTTGAGTCGCAAAAGTCAATGTTACTAGTACGAGGCACTGTGAAGCTGTCCCTTCCAGATTTCATCTTAAGTTTCTCGTATGAATAACTCTCTTCGGCAGCTATCATACTTTTGTGTTGGTGACAACTGTGAACAAAGTAAACAACATTTTGGAAGTTGGGCATGAAGTAAAGTAAGGTCATAACACACTAGATTGTGGCGTTTCGATACCTCCGTTTATCTAATAAATGGTATCGAAACTGTATCGAAAACTTGGTACTGATATTATAGATATAATATCGGAAAGAAAGTATTCTATACCGAGAGTATCATTCGATACAGAAATCATTATTATTTTAACTATCGCTGATTGACTGATTCTCATTAGAATGATTCTATCATATCAATACTAATGATTCTACAACTTTATTTACCTTACTTTCATTCACAGATTTCTTGATGTACCCAAAACCACAAACCAAGATACTCCCAAAACCCAGAAATATGATCGAAATTATACTAAAAAATTAGAAAAATGGAATATTATTAATTTATTTACCGGTAGTTTGTATTATTTGTTTTGTGATTACTTTTTTAAGTGAAAATAAGATTGCATCCTTGCTAGCTTTGCGCACGGAAATAGTGAAATAATATCCATGAACGCAGACAGTAACATATCCAGTGTGTGATAGACTTTCTGTTGTTAGGTCCAGGTTACAACAGCAGTATTATCTAGGTTAAGGTCAATATCGATCGCCCAGTATCGAATACAAATATCAGAAGTATCGACATGAGTAAATATCTCAAGTATCGAAACGTCAATTTATGTACATGATCAGAAAAATGAAACGATGGATGGTGTACGTGAATTTAGACAGTATTCTGTAATTTCATAACTGACCTGCCACGTTTAGTTCTCCCATTTGTATTGTTTGTTTAAATTCAAGTTTGAGTCTATCCTGCTTTTATTGAATGTCATTCCTGTTCACTATCAATATTATTTATGTATCGCTTTTCTTTTTTTCTCTATTGTAATCACTAATCTATAATTGAAGCTGTTTTTTCTTTTATTTTTCTAAAAAAGGGATATTTATCCCGTGAATTTGACAACTAAATAAATTATCATGCTGAGGTGAATATTGCCCAGTGGTAGAGGGAGAGATTAGTCAAAATGTTTCTAACTCTTGTCGTCTTACAACTTGAAATGTTGATGGTCTACTCGTTAAACCGACAGAATTTGCTGAATAGGTTTTGGTCCCACGACGAAGCCAGGAAACGGGACAACACCGCCAGAAAACGCCAAGAGCTTTACGACTTGAAAAGTTGAGGGTCGACTCGATTGACCGTCAAAATGTGCTGTAATATATCTGGTGCCGTGAATACATAATCATTGTCTATGTATGACAAAAACTTCGTGTTGAGTAGGTGTCTACCTAAAAGCTGAACCAAACCCAAATCATACGTGAGGCTCATGGAAGACCCGCCAGTTATACAATCCAAATGATAATTTTTTGGGCTATTCAACAATAATTCTGAAGTCAAATTTTAATAGGTACTTGATATTCTTACACTGAAACAGGTAGGAGAAACGAAAATAAGTCAACTCGACCCAAACACGCGTCACGGTGAACTGATCTAATTTCAAACTCAACACCGACTCTCAGCTTTGAGAAGCCTTACTTCAGTCTTCCACACGGTAATGGGGCTCACTCAGCAAAGGGGTGAGGTGGTGGGACATTATGCAATTATAGAAAAAACATAGGTTGACCACAAACTTTGAGGCGGCTATCTATCTATCTAGCTGAACCATCGCAGCTGAACAAAACGAGGAAAAAACTTATCGCTTTACATCTGAAGGAATACAAACTAATTGGGATGCCCCAAAACTAGTGGCATGTTCTTGTACGAGTATATTATTGATTGGAGAAGTATGAAGCCGTTCGAAAACCTTACGAGTTCCATCTACGAGTAAATGAAGAAAAGTGCTTAGCATCTTCAGTGTATAGAAAGAAGGTTTGCATAGCAATGAAAGTTGCATAAGAAGACATCAACACCCTTCTAAAGCGCATTAGTCTTGTGTTTCCTTATATCTTTCGGTTTTATGGTTTCACCAACCTGAGGAAGCAGAGCAGACAAAATTCAACAGGGCACCTATGAACCAAAAGTTTTATAGAAAGAGATAATTTATTTATAATGACACATTTATTTCACTTTTTCATTTTTATTTACAATTTATTGTATTAGTAATCAAAATTATCACCACGATTATAACCTCGCACATTTTACAGTAGGTAAAATCCCTTCTTGAGAGTTGAATGTTTCCAAGCAAAATAAGTACATACGCAGGAAAACATTAAGCGAACATTTCTTTAGCTGGGAAAGCTACAGCATATTTTTATGTCGGCTGAAAGTGAAAACAAAATTCCATACACCTCGTTATCGATATACAGCATTAGGTATCCGCAAGACATTTTCGTAGGTACTGTGGATCCTCAACCCGGAACGGTTACACGGAAGATGGAAAATATTAACTTTGTATTTTAGAATAAATGGAACTAGTGAAGTTGAGGTGCTTGCTTACCAGTTATAAATATGATGGCCTAGGAAGCTCAGTTGTCATCATACTATCATCAGTTTCCGTTGCAATTTGATATCGAATGGCATTCAAGTAAGACTCTTCAATTGGCTTTTGGAGAACGGTCATTAAATCAAAACCTGAAAAGAGAACAGAATGTCGTGAGAAATCCAAATGAATAACGAACGTGATAGCTACATGATGTAGCATGATGTATGATGTGTCATTTCGATGATTTTCATGGTCACCGAGCATAGCGCTGGTCACTGACTAGTACCTACCTAGAAGTTTTAGTTGTATTTTTTAATAACCACTACGTTTTTTCACAGTTTCTCGTGTCGTAAATACGTACAAACACTGTACCAACACTCCAGGATTTTTTTTTAAATCAACAAAAACGTTATACAACAAATATAATTATTTTTAGAGAGTCTATATACATAATACAAGTTCTAAACTTATGTTGGTTTATGAGGCTAAGGTCAGCGACCCGTACAGGCTCGTCTCTTCCACTGCTATTTACTACTGCGCACGTATACATAAGCAGTTTCATTGACAAAGCACACCGTAAGTGTTTGAAGATTGAGCTACATTGATCAAGAACTAACAGTATACTTAAAGTATTTATAATCTGTAAGGACAGGTTATTCCTAAGTAGTTAGTAAAAAAAATTCGTTTACATTCAATATTATTCAATACAAACGTAAAAAAACAAGATAGCTACGAAGGCTGATTTGTATTTTTATCCTAATTTAAACTTGTTTATAACAATACTTTGGTTATTTTCAAGCTCAAAATATTCTAGAACTCGTTTTTAAATTTTCCTGCTGATGTTGAAGTCTTGGTTAGGAGGGGTAACTGTTCAAATAGGGGTGGAGCTAGCCATGGAAATTGTCTAGTGTAGAAATCATTATGTGCCTGTGGTACCTGGAGGACATAGTTGGCATTTGTTCAAGTCGGTCTAATCACCGCTTGCTTAGTAAATAAATGCAGGTGTTTATGTACATATAAAACAGTTCTGAATACAAGCCATTCTGGGAGTGAGAACATCGAAGGGTTTGTACAGTAACTAGTTGAAGTACGTTTAAACATTGAATTTAGTTTAGCCGTTAGGTCAGACATGACAGTCAACACTGGAAAAATTTTTCCATTTCGACTGAAAACTGTTATGCTCAGTTTCACACGCCAGTAACTAAAAAACGGTTATTCACTCTTTGGCCAAATCGACTCCATATTTGGTCTTCTCGCCATAAAAAAACATGGAAAACTATACATCACAAGCTCATGTTCACTAAAACCTCAAAATAACCTCGAAAAACTCTATTTTTACACACATTTTCTCCTCCATAACACCCCTGGGTGTTTCCGATCGGGCTGCCGAGTTTCGGAGCACAACTAGGACCCAAACGTGTTCCCAAATGGGGGACCCAAACTGTGTACGGAAGAACGACTATTTTATACCAAAATTTAACGTAAATTTAAGGCTGAAACTTCGTTAGAACCTCGATTTTTCACTCATTGGTCAAAATCGACTTCATATTCGGTCTCCTCGTCCTAAAAAACATGGAAAACGATAGTTCACAAGCACATGTTACTAAACCACCAAAAAACCCTATTTTTACACCCACTTTTCACCCATAACACCCTTGGGTATATTCCGAGAGGACTGCAAAGTTTCGGGACACAACTAGGGCCCAAATGCGAAAAACGAATTTTTTAGACCGAAAACAAAGGTGGATGTGGATGATACGGCGGACGGACATTTCATTTTTGGAATCTACGCACCTTGAAACGTAAAAGAAAAAATGTTGAGGGGGTGTTATATAATTTTTTGCTGAGCGAATACATAGGTGCGAATAAAAATTTAATCTAAAATGTATAAAACCAAGGGATAAAATAATATGAAGGTTGTGTGTGGGATCTTTAGTTGAAATTTGGCGCCGACTTCAAAAATTTTGTTGTATTGGCTTTGAATACTTTTTTTTTGCTTTTTTTAGCATGATATTTTTAATAATATACCTCATGTTATCAAGTACTGATACCACCATTACTGGGGCATCCTGACTTAGGCAGACTATTTTCTGTCGTCAAATCGTGCAATTTCTGTCAAAGCACTTTTTTTTTTTTTTTTTTTTTTTTTTTTTTTTTTTTTTTAAACTTGAAAAACTAGTATGGGACCACCGGGGAATGATCCTCTTTCACTTGGAAAGAAAAAAAATCAGCGAAATCGATCCAGTAGGTAGTTTCGGAATAAACTAGACCCCAAATGGGACCCACAAACCCAATTTCATTAATTTTCGTTCATGGTAACTACGAAAGTGCGAAGGACGGAAAGAAATTTTTTATTCCATTTTCGAATTCTATGTACCTACCTTGAAACGGAAACCATCAAATTTTGAAGGCGAAGGCTAACCTTTTTCCCCATGCTAGATTCCAAAGGTTCATTATTGAAAATAATAAACTAAAAATCATACTATTTCCCTGAACTATAACGACATACCTCAGTTTCTGCCTCTGTACAGTAGGTACGGACATGGGCAACGGGTTCAAGGTATATGGGTACGCGCTACAGTTATATTCCACCATGAAGGCGTTCAGTCGTGCGGTTCTAAACAGCACAGCCTTCACAGTCATCTGAGGGTTACGCTTTGAAATCAGCCTCCGTGAAGAACTGAATTCAAGTTACTTTGTCGAGTAGGACAAGATAATTTCAATTGTATTGTACTTTGGCGATAAGTGAAAATTTGGATACATGGCCACGTATTCAGATGGGAACCGTTACGTCTTACAACGAATTCGTCTTACGTATATTTCTTCTTGAGCGTACGGTGAAAGTCAGAAGAGGCCATTAGCAGCTTTCGTGGTTTCGAGACATTCGCAGATGGACGGGTATGGACTTGGCCATTATGATAACAGTATAAATTAAGGTTTAGTTCTTAAATTCCAATAAAGGTATCTTACCTGTTGAATCAGTTATTTTCATTTTTGGACCAGCCATATTCGCTAATTCTTGCGGTGTTCGTCTGCCATTGCTCAGTTGAGACAAAATCAACTCGACGCAGCTACCACTGTTTTGAACCATTTTGAGTACGTCAGTATAGGACGTGCTCAAAACGTTCTTGCCGTTCACTGCCTGGATTTGATCGCCTGGAATTATCAACAAAATAATATATTATATAATATCCAATTATATTATAATAATTAATTATTCCCTCTTATATTTTAAGCTAAGTAGGCGTCAAATTGAAAAATTATCTGAGATGATCATGAAAGTTATTGCTGGGGAAGTTTCAGTGATATCTAGTTGGTTACAACGAGATAAAATTATACTGTTTGGAGGTCCTAAGGTTCGGTCAGTGAAAAATTATTTTCTGTACGACAACATTTCGTTGAATTTATTCAACATCTTCAGGGCTTAGAGATTATGATGATGATGAACTGATGATGATTATGATTATGATGAACGGAAGTTGATGGTGATGACGAAATTGAAGCAATTTGCTGACAATAATATTATGCTTGGAAACGTTTTTCCAAACATTATTAGAGAGTTTTTGCAACACACTCGTGACGAAACGAAACGGAAAACGACACCGAAACGGAAATGGCGGATAGGGCGACCGAAGTCAGATGCTAACCTTTTTCGGTTCAGTTTTCGTTCAGCTTTGGCGTCTACCGGCTGGTGGAGTCACGCTAACGTTATATCAACCTCTCTTTCATCCATTTTACTCCATGGTTAATACAAATCTATGTCCACACATGGCGTCAAGTCTGCCAAGACGCCAAGAAGCAGCTGTGAATACGACGCTTGACATTTTTATTTTCCAAGGAAAACAGAAGAAGGTAGGTAGCGTTATACAGATGTAAGGTTAAATTATGTTTCGTCATCTCAACACGACGAAAGCTGACACCACGAGATCCCGGTATTTTTCGTCGTCACGGTTCGTCAAACTTTTCGATGTCTTAAGTGCGCATGCGCAGCACTGCTTTCGTTTCGTTCGTTTCGTCGTGAGTGTGTTGCAAAAACTCTCTATTGTCAGTAAATTGCTTGGAAAAACGTTTCCAAGCATAATATTATTGTCAGCAAATTGCTTCAATTTCGTCATAGGTAATCATCATCAGTTCACCATCATCATAATCTCTAAGCCCTGAAGATTTTGAATAAATTCAACGAAATGTTAGCGTAAAGAAAATCGCTTTTCAATGACCGAACCTCAGGAACCTCCAAACTGTATTTATTCCAGCTTGTTGCAATTCTGGGTCAGATGTAGACAAAATTATACTCATAGCTTGTTACGATCCTGGGTTAGATGTATGTTGAGTGAATAAACTTCCTAATCCGAAGATGAATGTTCAACACGGACATAAATATAATACAGCAAGTATTGCAATGAAAAAAATCCAGACGCACCAGCGTGAATGGATCCTGCTTTATAAGCTGTAGTTCCGGGGATGGTAGAAATGATGTAAGCATGGCCGTCCCTTCCTTCGACAACTTGGAGGCCAAACGACCCATAAGAGTCCCTTTCGATTCTGCAGAAGTAGAAACCAGAAAGTAGAGTTAATACAATCGATAAAACAAAGCTGATTGGTGCAAACAAACAGAACGGTAGGGGCTCTGCTGAGTATCCACCCTAACACAGTGTACGTTTTCGGGGGTCCTAATCATCTGAGTTCGCCCTGGAGGTCTTCTCTTCATCGCCGTACCTGTTGCACTGAATGTGGAGACCCATCTCAAGATCCTACTGCAGTCAGGACGAGGAATTTGAAAATGAGTCCGCAAATCTAGCTGCATCTGAATGACAGATTCGCCATTTCGGAAGTAACGGCATAAAACATTCGTTGATTCTGACAGACCCCATACTTATTCATTTCCGAAATATTAAAAGATTGGTTTCAAAACTGCTGGTGTGGAATGGTTTACACAAATGGAAAACAGAAAAAACTTCATGAATTACGTTGCTTTAGTAGCTGTAATACATATTAGAGAGTTTT
The DNA here is from genome assembly GCA_954871275.1 of Leptopterna dolabrata. Classification (NCBI taxonomy): domain Eukaryota; kingdom Metazoa; phylum Arthropoda; class Insecta; order Hemiptera; family Miridae; genus Leptopterna; species Leptopterna dolabrata. Next base: position 39,682,687 of record OX940976.1, read on the forward strand.
TGCAACACCCTCGCACCGAAACGAAACGGAAAACGACACCAAAACGGAAATGGCGGATAGGGCGACCGAAGTCAGATGCTAACCTTTTTCGGTTCAGTTTTCGTTCAGCTTTGGCATCTACCGGCTGGTGGAGTCACGCTAACGTTATGTCAACCTCTCTTTCATCCATTTTACTCCATGGTTAATGCAAATCAATGTCCACACATGGCGTCAAGTATGCCAAGACGCCAAGAAGCAGCTGTGATTACGACGCTGGACATTTTTATTTTCCAAGGAAAACAGATGAAGGTAGGTAGCGTTATACAGATGTAAGGTTAAATTACGTTTCGTCATCTCAACACGACGAAAGCTGACACCCGTGAGATCCCGGTATTTTTCGTCATCACGGTTCGTCAAACTTTTCGGTGTCTTAAGTGCGCATGCGCAGCACTGCTTTCGTTTCGTTCGTTTCGTCGTGAGTGTGTTGCAAAAACTCTCTAATCACCAGGTAACACGGCAAAAAAATTCACGGAGTTATAAATAAACATTTTTGGAAAACTTTGGAAATTTTTGGTTTGAAGCCTGCCGTGTGAATGGTCGCGGCCTGACAGTTCAATTAGTACCTACGTCATAACACAAGAATGTCTTGTGACGTCTGCCCTGAAATCAAGCACTGCAACACCGTCCATTGATCGGGCATCCGGCGAAATCTACGTTAACAGTGACTTTCTTGTTACTGTTAAATACAATTCCCTTTGTGTGTGTGTGTAGCTTTTTCGCTGTTTTCGTTTTTTCAAATCTTCTAAGTTTGGTCAGTTATCGCCGTATGGATACTGTAAGCCCAGTAGAATGTTGAGGGTTCATAATCCCCCGTGTGGTAGGTACGTCCCAACTAATCAGAAGCTTCATAAATTCATACGTCTTGGTGCGCTTTTTTTCAGATGTCCCAATTTTACTTAGATAGTTTTCAAAAATCAACAAATGCCAATTTTTTCCGCGCAGCCCATTTTTTACAACTTTAATGCTATTCTCATTAATAAAAAAGTCACTACAAATCATGTGTATAGCCTTGTATCTCGGGCCCCATTAGAGTCTCGTGTTTTAGGGCGATAGACAAATGTTTGTTTTTGTTGACTCTTATTCCTTCTTCACAACAAGGTTATTTATTTGGATTTACATAATTCAACACTGAGCTGGTACACACTGATCGAATTACATAGGTGCAGGTTGGAATTGATCGATAGGTTGGTACTTACTTAACAGTTGTAAGTATTCGGTCGTGAGAGAAAGAGACTTCGTTAAATTTTTCTGCCAGAGATTCGCTGATAGTTTCGTTGAAGTCTGCGTGGTATTTATCGTTGTGCGATCGGATATTTGTATCTAAAAATTATGATACCGAAACGTTAGAACTTTGAATTGAGACAGGTATCTTAGTGGGCAAATTGAACACCTACACGAAGAGAGTTCAGTAGCCACATGAATTCATTATAGCTGCCCTCAGCCAGATCCGTTGCAGTATTCCTAAATACCTACCCCGTAAGAACTTAGGTAGGTGCCTACGTATTATCTCTTTCTGGTAACCCTATTTGACAACAGGGGAACGTGGAGCAACGAGAAATTGAACGATACCTATATCGTAGAAGAAAAAAAACTTGTGTAACCATCTTCTGCATGCATCAATGACATTACACTTTATAATACCTAGGTACTCATGCAACCGAAGCTACCAACATCTGCTGCACCTTTACATCACAAAAAGAATGTCCACACTGTACTAGAAGTAGGCACCAATTATTTTTGAAGATTCGTATACACTTACTTAATACGTAGGCTTCTGGAAGTGGCGATGCCGATTCCAGGTCCGAATGGGACGAGAACCTCAAATCATGTTGCGAATTACTGAAAATGGCTCTGGTTCCCATCAACACCCTTCTTCGCGCACCATTTCCTCTCGATGATAATTCGTCTGAAAGAAATGAATGAATTACGAGTAATAAATGATAACTGACTACACTTCGCAGTTATTTAAATAGGATAAATCGACAATGAGTCTCTAGATAGGACTTGAACCTACAAGAAAGTCAATCTGAAAAATAAGGTGTTTTGGGAAAATCCAGATCATGCCTTTTTCGCTCTACTGATTTCTCTCGAGAATGGTCGCCATATTAGTCAGCCCCCCACCCTCACCAACCCAGAAAACCACCGATGAGAAGGCAACTTTGGGTAACATTGGTAATTCCACGACTTCCATGGCAATCCGTGGGCTCTGTTTCAAATTTGAGATCAGTTTGCAAACCCTAGTCGGTGTATTGAAGTCCAAAGTCGAATATTGGTATTATATTCATATAGTAGGACGAATTTGAAACAACCGAGTTGTGTGACCATACGATTCTGATACGGAGCCAGAGCACAGAGGTCCAAAACATTTATACTGAAATACTGAAATGAGTTTTTAATAGGAAATATGGGGAGGGGGGGGGGGGGAATTCAGGAGAAAATAGGAAATGCTAATTCTAATAGGGAATTCTCCAAAGAATCAATTTCACCCATTGTTTTCTATACGAAATAACTCAAATAAATTAAAACTAATAAAATAATTCGCAATTAATAAATTATGAATAGTTGAAATCAGAGTTTTCAACATTTTGTAATGTTCCTCGCGTTGATTTAAGGTGCAGGTTGAGAAGTCATAAATCCCGCACATAGAACGTTACATATATTAATTTTATTGGGTTACTAGATGGATAACACAATGTTATAAAGGAGAGTGAATCGCGTATAAGGTGCTACAGCAGACTGAACCGGAGGGCGATGTCCTGAGGGGAGTTCGGGAAAACTGGGTCGAGCTGACCAAAGCAGTTCCGTCGAATTGGCTCGTAACATCACCTCCCCCTATGAGGAGCACCTGTCCTCAGGTGTGTACATTAAACATTAAATTTAGCCAAGATGAGAAGCTGTAATACTGGCAGAATTTGTCATTGAATACAGGCTCTCTGTTGCTGATTCTCCATCCGCTTTTTGAGAATATCTGTCGTCCTCAGGTGGAAGCGAGGGTTGAGCGAATTTCTTCAAAGTAGATTCCTCACAACGTGTCTGATCCTTGAACGCAGGTGGAGAGGAAAGGTGTAGTCCAACGTCCCGTTTTACATAATCAACTTCGCGAATTCTAGCGAAGTTGAACGGGTCTTTACAAAGCAGCGAATTATGAGCTTTGTGACATTGGCATACAAATCGGGAAGTACACATGTCTGAATTATGTGTCGAGGCAAAGCAGTTCGCACACAAATCATTAGAATGAATCACAGCCCATCTCTCCTCAACCTGCAATCCTGAATGTTTTGCATTTACGGAAGGCATGACGTCCACCGCAAACTTCGCAAGCAAAATTCAGTGTTCCTGGGGATGAAGAGGATGTGATATTTCGGGCGGGATGAGCGATCTGGTGGTCCTTGACATTTGTAACACTTTGAGATGTGTCGATGTCTGATGCCAATGAAGATGATTGTTTCAGGTTGTGATGGTTGGGTGTTTTCGTTGAAATGCACGTCTTTGATCCAGAGGCTTTGTTGATGAGGGTATGGGCGTCGACTTGGTACGTGAGTGCACGTTTTACCCATTCAATGGCTTGTGAAATGACCAACCGGCTTGGAAGGGATTGGATAAGTTCATCTAAGTTCCTATCCAATTTCTGTAGAGTGCGGCGGTAGTGAGAAGCTAAAGAATGGGGGCTTGAAGTTGGATTAAAGGCCTTCAACCCTTCAGCTAGGTGTTTCCACTGTATTAAATGGATAGCACAACCTACGCCCTCTGATGAAAGTTCGACGTTGTTCTGAAACAGCACAGTCACAAAAACTTCACGGCATTAGCACACAACACTGAAACACGATAATTAACCACGGAATTCCTTATTGGGAACGTATTAAAGTCCGTGGTCCTACTGGCTGCGCCAACTGTAATGTTCCTCACATTGATTTAAGGTACAGGTTGAGAAGTCAAATCCCGCACGTGGAACATTACAGTATTAATTTTTTATTGGTTATTGGATGAATAACACAATGCATAGTTGGAGTGTGAGTCGCGAACAAGGTGCTATGGCAGAGTGAACCGGAGGGCGATGTCCTGAGGGGAGTTCGGGAAAACTGGGCCGAGCAGCCCAAAGCAGTTCCGTCGAACTGGCTTGTAACAATTTGTTTCTTCGGATTTCATGTCATGGTATACTTTATTGTAGGTATGGAAGGTTGGAACCAGAGCCAAATTTTTAAACGAAGATCCAATCAAATATTGAAGCTAAGTCGAAGTTTGAGGTTGAATTTGGTTTTCCTGCTTCATTTTATTTGAACAATGTACTTGCGCATTTGCCGCGTCTCGTGTACATAGGCTAGTTGAAATTTAGATTTTCCTCTTTTCGTTTGCACATTGAAATTTACGAACCTAACGGTGTAGGGGGGAGTTGGCAAAATTGCCCCATGGATGTCGCTCCCGCCACCCCTGATAATGGATAGCTGTAGAAGACAGTTCAAATCCACTCTCAAAATGAACACGTCTGTAGGATTTAGAATTTCGGATTTTTATAGCCAGATTCTTGTCCACGATGATCAGAAATAGAAGACATCGTGTTTCAGAAATTCGTCTGAAAACTAGCAAATTAAAGACCCAAGGCTTTTGTCACTTCTGAGTGGCCGAGTATAAAAATATAATGGGCTCAAAATTAAAACCAGGTGATAAGTAAGGCGACATAAGAGGATTATAGACAATTATGTGGTGGTGTGATGGAAACTTAGAATTAAAACCTTCTCTGCAGCTTGGAGCAGACCTTGATTTTTCATATTCATTGAGTTCAGCTGTTCTTCACGCAACTTAGTGCAATAGAGAGAGGCTAAAAGCATAGCCACGAACAGTCACTATTACGGTGCAGCTTCTTTAATACTGCTCAATTTCGTCATAATATTAATTCGAACAATGAAATCTTATCCGCAAAACCCATGCAGCGTGTTTGGCACCGTTGGATACGTGGCATGAAGTTCTTTCCTTCTATTCCATTCCGACCAACTGAGACGTAAAACCACCTACCTGGACTTTCTGACTCATGATAAAGTTATTCCTGACCCTTCAGCTGAGAAAGCACAACTTCCCAAGATGGAGATGGTCCAGAGAACTTTTGATTTTCAAGAAGCTTACCCACGTAGAATAATGCGCAGTATAATAATGGATGGAATCCAGAAAAATGCATTCACATGTCATACCCAAATTTATGGTATAAGACTTTTTTCATGATTAATCAAACCTAAATGAGAAGGCACTAACCTGTCTACCACCGCTGCTACATCAATTTCAAACACTTCAAACGAGGTTAAAATTATACAGTTCGCTGGGTCACAAAGGCCTCATACGGTGTGGTCATATTTACTCAAGTGTTTTTGATTACTTTGCTCGTTTCGTGTCATACTGCCTAATTACGTATTAACCTAAATACGTTTCACGTAATTTACCTTTATGCCTACAACATTTCTATCATATTGTTCAGCCGAATCTATTCACACAACGTAGGTACACCTAGATAGATATAGATAGGTAATTATAGGACTAGGAAATATATTTACAATATTCCTGCAATACCTACTGTGTAGGTACCTACATTCCCAAAACACAAAGTTACAGCATAATGAATTTTACTAATGGAATGCATATTGGTAGCATACCAAACATAATATATCTCATCCACGAAGCTGATAATATCAGTAGGTAGGTAATATAACATTTCATTAAATACAGGTACTATTTTTTTTCTTACCACTCAACTGAGGAGTATTCGATGAATGGTAACTTAGAGTGCTGAGAGTGCTCGGAGGAGGTGATGATGGTAAGGAACTACTAGACTTCATTTCTCGGTAACTCTCACTCCTACCAGTTTTCCTGAAAATGATCAACAAGGTCAACTTAGACCATCCTCACACAACCACGATTCTTCTGCCCCTTTTAGTTGCAAATTACTGTATACTGAAATACTGAGTAAATCAACATTTTTTCACGCATACATATAAAGAAACCTAAAGAATAATTGCTTTTTGAAAGCTGGTAAAGAGGACCATACTTTTAATTTAGTTCTTGAAAACTGTTGAATAAGGAATAAGATTTGGCCAAGTTTGGGAATCTCAAATGTATATAATGGTGTCTCTAACAGGCAGAAAAAATGGCATTTCCCGTTGACCTAAATTTTCCCCGAGGCCCAAAATCTTGGGTTTACAGTGCAGGCAAATCATATACAACCTGATAAAATCACTGAGCAAGAACGCTAATAGAGCTGGTGTTAACTTCGGGCTAAGAGGGACACAACCCTGATGTAACTGGGAGAGGAAATCATGGAAACTTCTTAAGACAAGACAACCTAGCAACATATCGTACCCGCAGTGTGTTGCAGTTTTCCCACGGAAGATGGCACGATCAGGCGAAAGGAGGCTGGCAGCTCTTCGAAGAGCGCTCAGTTCTGTCCGTTTGTTATTGTCGGGGGAGACGTGAAGGACGCTTTTTGTGGGTTTAGTCTTCAATCCAAATTCTGAAGGAAAGAAAGTGAGATAGGCAGTGGTTAGAACTTGAAGCTTCTGTCCACATTAGCTTTGTTCATGCTGTTCTCTTGGGGCTAGCTCCGAGCAAGTTCAGTTGTTGCTTGAGGCGAACTTGCTTGGTGTAGGGTGAGGTCTCGACATGCTCACTCGGAGCAGCGTGAGCCTGGAGTTTATTCGGAACATGGGCAGATTGAAAGGGTCGAGGGCGCATGCACGGAAGAGCAGGGCTCAGCTGCCCCTGGTCTTTTGTGGGGCAAGAAAGTGCGTGCTCGGAGCAGCTCGGAGGAAGCCCCGTGGCCAGCACGAACACCCAATCATCAGCCCCGGGAAAGCACGAACACCAGTTCACTTGGTTCGGAACTTGCCCTGGGTCTGCACGAACAGCGAATCTTTGCCTCACCCTTACTGCGCATGCTCAGGTTGCTCTGAACAAGCTCTGAGGGACTGCATGAACAAGCTATTGTTATTCCTGATCTACTAAAGTATGCTGTTAAATAGGTAGGTAAGTACTTTTGCTGTAAACAAATAAAAGAAACAAAATAGTCTGAATGGCAATATCGTTTGCTGGAATTCAAGGAAACCCAACATATAATGCAATATCGTCCAAAACAAACACCATAATAGGTTCAGGTATACAGTTTTTCACGAGACGTACTTAACGCAGCACCTACACCTACTCACCTTCAGTTAGACACTGCAACGTTGTATACTCATTGGTCATTTTCATGAAAAACTTGTGATGAAGCCAAGCCATTCTGAATAGATACAAACTCCTGGAACAATGTAACGTTCTCGTTAGAAACCATCAATATAGTGGGAAATTTTCGTCATATACATATATTTCATTTCGTCATATACTTTTTTTTTAAAACAAATATTTGGAACTCTAGAAAAAATGGTAGTATGAAACCCGTTTTCAAAAACAAGCGTTATTTTTTAAATGAGTGAGATTAAAAGTAAAAATGCGGCAAAAAATGACGTATTAGGTCTTTGACTAGTTGTTGGCCCTGCTGGTTTACCTGACACCTACTCATTTCTAAGGGGAACTCAGAAATTCAAATTTACACACGTTTTCTGCCACGACTTTCCGACATAAGCGCCGCATTATATATGGTCAACAAGTGTTAATTTCCGTTGCTGAACAGAATTTGGTGAAAAAAAAGGGGAAAAAAGAAGAATTAGTAATCCACAAAAATTGCCCATTGGGACAGAACATTAGGATACACAAACATTTGTACGTACGAAAATCTTTCTTTTAGATGTTTGTTCACATTGGATCACCCTTCCCTTGCATGGACAACCAAAGTACTCCAATCTATTTCGTTATATTCATGTACTTCGCCTGTCGCGCTGTGTGGTTTGAGAAGCCAGTACCAACCTACATGATGAAGTAAGTCCACCATACAATCCCCCCCCCCACCCTTCAATCTTTTATCTCACATCATTTAAAATAATATCTAATCCATATTAATAAAATCTTATTTTTGTCATTCTGTACAATGATTAGGATCATTTCATGTTTTTTTTCTTAGTTTTATGCCGTTTTGAAGCGATCCCAGCCAAAAAACATCGCAACTTATTTTATGGTAACCTACCTACCTACCTAGTTTACTTTGTTTATCGATATCGCGTTACACTTTTTGGTGACGGAAATTTAGGATTGTTCCCCTTCCCCCAAAAACATATCCATGTTAAAACTAATTGAAATAAAATAGGTAGGTATCATTCAATTATGCCTTTAGAATAATTTTAAGTTCCGCCATTCCCCCCTACCCATAGCTTCCTCACTCACTTGTTGGACTCCAACTTGAGCTTGTATTTTGAGTCGGCAGATACTATTTCGAAGAAATGCTTCGAATAGGAAAGCTTCTTGATGTCTGGCCAGTTGAAAATGTAATGCGGCTCACGGACCATACTGACGGTGAAGTCCCTTTTGTAGCAGAGGACGACCCCCTTAGAATTCACGCCGATCCACATTTCCGTAGAGGATTCTTCCTTGCCGACCTGAAATTTCGTTCAAGCGTTCCATAGAAAAATACATCCCAACTTCGATGCAGAAATAAGATGGAAATATACATATATGCAAGGAAAGAGAGCCAGCAAGGAAATATCAATACCATATCTACCTACTTATCAGACAATCATTCGGATACTAAAATATAATAAAAATGCGTCTAATTATTAAGTATAGAGAAGGTTTGTTTGCAAGTAGCCAAACCAATATTTTTATGACAACCAACTTTCTAGCACGGATGTATAGGATCACTAATAATCCTCCTCCTTCCCTTGCTACGACATTCAAATAAGGTTCAACATCTGCAGTACCAGAGACAATCTCTGAAACTTCAGAGACTTCAAAACTTTACCCTTGGAATCGAACAAACGTGTTTTCGTATTTAGTGAACATACAATGATCATGAATAATACTGATCAATCGATACAACGATAAATTCAGTAGGTAGGTGCCTAGATCATCAATGTAACGTCGCATCCAAAGCGGTACTCAGAATAGATATCAGGTAAGTGCCAGAAGTAATTCTTAAAACTGATCAAACTTTATATAGCAAAAGTCACTCTTAAAAATACTTAATAGCAGTCAAATAATCGTCGTTCCGACCAAATTGTCCCAACTGAATTCCTCCCAAGATAGTTAGTAATTTGGTTGGAACAGTAATTACTCGTACTTTGGTCAGCACGATTGTATTTGACTGGAAAATGGGCTAAATAGGTAAACTCGTAGGCAACTATTACTAATTTTGGTTTGTATTGTATTTCCGGAGGCAAATGTGAGAACGAATCATTTTAAATTGCGCTTCATTGTGAGTTTCACCTTTTACTGAGTTTTGGATATCATTTGGACAATAATTGGACAAGACTTGGAGTTTGGACAAGAAAGTATTGATTCTACTAGGTATATATATATATATATATATATATATATATATATATATATATATATATATATATATATATAAATGATTCTACTAATAATTCTAAAGGTACCTAGGTACAATAAGATTCCAGTACTTTATTTTCAACCTTACCATGCAAGCAGATATGTACTGAGTACCATACTCAGGCAGAGTCATGACATGCGATATGAACATTTCCTCAGCCCGTCCAGGATCCAATCCCGCTCTCTGGCGATGAAGAACGCTAAGCTCGAAAGCGCTACCCTCCTCGTCGGGTAAGTAATGTTCCGCCAAGAAATAACTTTCACCGTTATTCTGCGGAAAAAGCATGGATATTATAGTATACGACGAATGAGGATATAACTCTGTCCTTGAAGTGCCATAGATCTGACATGATACACAAGCGTTGGCCAATTGCTGAGGAAAAGCTCCTCAACACCAAGACCAGGCCACTGTCTGATGTAACGAAGCTATGACTTATCGTAAATAACTAAAACACGAAGACAGAGTACGAAGCTGCATGGATGGCTAAGAGCAGCAGTCTAAGTTCCATTACCATGGAAAGCAACAGACCCTGATTCAGAGTCATAAAAACATCAGATCCCTATGTGGAATTTAGTTTTGAATTTTTCAAAAGATTTTCAAGAAGTTTTTTTTTTTTGCAGTATTGTATGGTCCAGAAGAACCACCCCAACAAACACCACACAGCAACGAACACTGTTATAATAACTTATAATTCTATTTTTTGACTAGGTACCACGATTCGTCCCCGGCAGGAGTCAACTCCTCCACCTCAATTTTTCTCAACTGTACCAATGCATTTCTCCTACAGTACAAGTGCTCTTAAATAGTAGGAAAATAAAACAAACAAAATCACAGTGACTGTTGACCTCCTACTGATATTTGGAATAATTTCCCTACCATGAGGGAAATGGGAAAGATAAATTCTGGCTCAAGTGGGAGATAAAGTCGCAAAGCTGGTGAACCTTATCGCTCCCGCGGCAGTATTCCTATCTAGAAATTTCTCCTAATAAGTTTCTCTAGTGGGTCTAGTGTTTTAGACAGGGTAGGGTCGTTACAGTTTATTTTATTTTATTTTTAACAAGGAACATGTTTTTACGGGGGTAAACCAGGCTCAAAAACGTCCGCGTGGTCCAGGTGAACTCGGTTCCCCTCCCCGTCGCCCGCACAGTTCTCCCTCTACCCCTCTCCTGCCACCCAACTCCGAGGAGAGCATGGCCCACTCCGCCGAAAACTGCAGAGGGGGTTCTACCTACCCGAAAAACGCCAAAAGCAGCTGAGGACGTGTATTACATGACATTGCGTTAGGTCGCTGGTCCGAGGCTTGGAAATCCCACGACGTTTTCTTGCTTCCTCACTACCGAAGGCAGGGAAGCCTTGGATTCGTGATTGAGTAAAAAAAAGTTCATGTCCTCCAAAATGAAAATTTCCAAATACTTACCATTTTCCGTTTCAGACATCGAGGAACATATTTGGTTCCGTGTCTTTCTGTCTGTGGTAATTCCTTGCAACACCCATAACTACCCGAAATAATGGTCGAAGTGGGCTGAAATTTCGAGGGTAGGTGCGGGTTGAGTCACAGATAGTCCCATACCAAAATCATTGAAAAATTACCGTAACTTTCGTCTGCGCATGCGCAAACGTGAAATAATTGGAACACCCATAACTACCCTAAATATAGTTGAAATCAGTTCAAACTTGGAGGGTCGGTCAGGAACAATAATATTTTGGTAGTTCCAAATCAATTTCATTGGAATGGTAACGTAACTTTGATCTACGCATGCGTGAACATGAAATATTGACCATTTCCTTGTAACGCTTCTAACTACGCGATAAATAGTCGTAGAGAGCTGAAATTCTGAGGGTATACGCGGGTAGGATCCCGTTTCAAAATCATAAAAATCGTTTAGTCTGCGCATGCGCAAACGTGAAATACTTGGAGTGCCCATAACTACCTTAATTATCGCTGAAATGAGTTCACATTTGGAGAGTCGATCAGTATAATACTTTGATGGTTCCATATGAACTTCATTGGAGTCGTACTGTAATTTCTCTCTGCGCATGCGCAAACATGAAATGTTGATCGTTTCCTTATAACGCTTCTAACTACGCGAAAAATAGTCGTAGAGAGATGAAATTTTGAGGGTACACGCGGGTTGGATCGCAGATGGTACCGTATCATAACGAACCTACCCAACTAGTCTATACGTTCATGTGATTCAAGTGAGGAAGCTATACTGCCTACTCGAATTGGCAGACGTTTTTCTACATATCTCCATATCCTCTGTTATCATGTACCTATTCGAAAAACATGTTCCATATGTTTCCTTGCTTTGATCATTGATCTAAACTGTTATAATCCGGGGGTCTGGGGTTGGCCCCCAGACTTCATTCGAAAATAAACGTACCGTCATGAACACAAACCACTAGCGGCTAGACGCCCCCTAGGGCAACGCTTCTTTTTCTTCTCACAAACAAACGCAAAGAGCGATAGACCAACAAAGCATGAACACGCAAGGATCGAATTCCCTCTACTGTAGTACTGCTCCAACTCTGTTAAAAAGTCAGAAACACGATCATGAATCGCTTCGAATAGGATTCAAATAAATCGAACTCTATGTTATTCAACCCGAAAGAATATACGTGAACTTGGTCTACATTCTGCCTATCCAATATTTCTATATATAAAACGCTATAAAAATGTTGCATTTTTTTACTCGGACTAGGTATATTATACCTACCTCGGTCCATAATTTGCGTGATACATACCTACACCCAAAAGTTATGTACCTACGCAGCTTTTTGATGGTTTTCACGTACAAACAATATATATTTATGTAGCTTCACCACTCGTTGGAAAGCTCTCAATTTATCTCAACATCTTATGACCAAAGTCATCTCCCATCGACCACCTGAAAGAAATTTGAAAATTTGAACCCGCCAAAATTTAAAATTCTTTGGTGCGGCCAGGTTGTATAAGGTGGCGCTGGGAAATTAGGCACCAAACGATGCGTCACTTTCGAAACCGTATCCAAAGAACAAAGAAAATGATAGATCAGTACAGACTAATATGCACAGAATTACAGGAGTTGATAGATCCCTAGAGAGAAAGAGAGGTAAAGATATCTAGAACGGCAGGGGAGTAGAGAGGTAAAAATAATAATATTAGTCTAAAATACCATAAGACATATCCGCGATCCACTACTATTTTTTCCATAAGGGAGAAATTTTGGAAGGATCCGCCATTCCAGCCATTTATTTAAAGGTTGCAGCACCTACCTGCATAGCTAATGTTTTATTTCGAACATGAAGTACCTACCAACTCTAATAAGTTATGAATTTAGTCTACGTTATTTAGTAGTTTACTATGTATGTACAGTGATGAATGTATACTGTGTAAATAAATAATATATTTCTAACTCATTTCTGCGACTTACCAGTGCTGAATGATCACCAAATTCGGCCTGAAGTGCTAACCCCGCCAGCGCGAGAAGTTGTTGTTTTTCCGCCCGTAGCTGTCTTTCCAGTAGGGCTCGTCTTAGCTGTAGATACAGTAAATGTTTCCACTTCCACGATCTGCAATAAGGTCGATGAGGTAAAGCCAAGACTCGATTTATCTACGGCAACTCTAGTTTATTAAAATTTTACTCCAAGTGAAATAAGGGAACTAACTAAACCCGATAGATCGGTGTTTTAGAAGTAAATATCCGGTACAAATGAAAAACATATACAAACAATAATTTAATACGTTAGAGACCACCCTTGAATTCGAATTTCATGAAGATGACCTCAACCATGAAAAATATTTAGGGATCCACAGAAAATTATCGCCCAACGTGGGGCTCGAACCCACGACCCTGAGATTAAGAGTCTCATGCTCTACCGACTGAGCTAGCCGGGCTTGCGAAATTCGGCAAGGGAGCCAATTTTCACAAATCACAGATTTTGATTAAATTAATTATACTTAAGTGACCATGAGGAAAGGCCCTATGCTCCACTTAGGAGTGGCCGGATATAAGTCAGATAAGTCAAGCCCTGAGGAGTATTTTTCAGGTTGACATGGGCGTTTCAAGGATAATTCGAACTCAAGAATACACCAATGTCTAACCGAGACAGAAGGTGATCAATGAAGACTGATCAATGGAGATGATGAATCGTAGCGGAAATTTTCGAAAAATTTTCAAGAACCACGACTGAACATAAATAAAAATAATAACGAGTTCACAAAACCTATTCAAATTGAAAAGCTCCGGTGTGGAGATTGTCACACAATAATAGATAACCACAAGAATAGATTCCCATGTTCTTCATAGTACTAAGGATACAAGTTTGGCGGCAGGGGCCGCCCATTTCGGCCTGACAGGCCGACCATTGCGGCCCGACTGGCTGCTCATGTTGGCCTGACAGGCCGATCTTGAGAATATATACTATACTGAGCAAGGAAATATAATATATTTGCATAGAAACCTCACATTCAACCACTTTCTAACCCTCACCAACGTCATTTAGCTAGTAAACTGTTGGAAAATGCCCCTTGACATACCCCATCGACATACTTTTGTTGCCAATAGACCAAAATCAAATGCGATCGAACTCAAAATTAATAGGCACTAGACATCATAACAAACACTTGGGTACCAACCGCACCCATTTTGGTTACTTTTAATGAAAGTAATCGTTGAAAATCGAAAAAATCCCCCGTCATAAATCCTTTAGGTATTCTTCACCTAGAAAGCTCGTTCTCATCTCGAAGAGTTCAACGAGATGAACAAAATCCAAAAAGAAAATCTGAAAAAGACCGTATTTTCAGGAAGTTATGACCATTTGAATTTCCAACATAGTACGTACGATCGGTACATACGTAGGTACATTCGTACGAAGCGACATCAAGCGGAAAACCGTCTAGAAACTAGTTTTGAACACTTCTGAACATGATTCCATAGTTTTCTCGAACACCTATTTTTGACGGTCACCATACTTCCACTCCACACAATAGGAGAACACGTAAGTAAAAATCGCCTCGAGCTCTCTAGCCTGAAATTTAGAGGCTCAGGCTTATAATATGCTTACCTACCTAATTAGTGTGTGAGACAATTAAAAATTCCGCTCAAGAGGTTACGAAGGTTAAGTAACTCAATTCCGAATGTAGATGCCAATCATGGATTAGGCAGTGGGTAGGTTTTGTGCCAGATTAGGTTTAAACGCCGCAGCAATGAATTACCTACCTTGTTCCACGAAGAGATGGTAAGTAAAGCTTGAATCTCAAGTACACCGTGAAAGGAGGCGGGAACTGGGTCCTCGGTTTCGACCAGCTGGGAGAAGCAACTTTGGAGATCTTGAATTCAGCGGGCGGGAAAACGAAGTCATCAGACACGAGGCAGGCAAGCCCAAGCGTGACGCTGAGTTCCAGGCCTTCTTTACTGACAACAACCTGTTTGAAGACCATAGAAGTAAAAATATTTTGGTAGCGTTGTTAATTCACCCATTGCCTAATTATGTACCGCACCCATACAGTTCTCGTTACATAGGTATCGATAGGGACCACAAAGCATACACGCGAGCAGAGCCGAATCAAAAGGAGGCTATAGCCCCCCCCCCCCCCCACCCCCTCCACCCAATCATTTCGATCCGCTCCTGCGTGATATAGAAACAAAAGTACTAGGAATACAGGAAATTTTCAATTATATTATCATATTGTCGTCATGAAAATAACAGAATTCCAAGAAACCCAGAATACTCGTTATATCATAAAACAGAATATTCACGTCATCATCCAAAAACTGCGTTTACCTCTTCATAATTTTGTAACTAGACAGGAATAATACACTCGAAATATCCGTAATAGGTGGTTCATTATTCCCACGTCTACTACTTACCCGCCAACTCATGAATAATTACTATTCATGGGTGCCACAAATGGTACTCAAAATTGGAGACTGATACAGTATAAGTAAGGCAATTTTGTAAGAGTGAACGGTGTGAACTCTAATCAAGTAGATCATAGGTGGGCTAGCTCAAATTAGGTGTATATCGTCGTTTTGAAAGCCCGGCTAGCTCAGTCGGTAGAGCATGAGACTCTTAATCTCAGGGTCGTGGGTTCGAGCCCCACGTTGGGCGTACTTATTTTTGACAACGAGTACACAGTAGCTTGGTATTTGATTACAGAGAGGAAAAAATAAGAAAAAGCGAGATAGAGAGAGAAACTATGCATCGACCAAGTTCAAGCAAGTTTCAAAATTCAGTAATAGAAACTGTCGCATTATTAAATTTTAGTCAATTTTGCCTATTGGTCTCTGGAGAAATAAAAATGATTTTTCTTTGTCTCACTCATTCAGAAGTCAGGCTCACCCAACGAGATCTAGACAAATGAGCCATCCTAGAAAATATTGAGCTCTTATAGCTGCAAATTATTACACAACAGTTAATTATTTACCTATACAATAGAAAAACATTTCTGCGTAGACTAAATTTTTCTGTGGCCAATAAGTACCCACCCTCGTGCTTCACCCAGGAAAACCCTAAATCGAGTATAGTACAGGAGCCAGCGGGGCAATTACAGTTACATAAATATGAGGTGAATTCAATAATTCAATCATTAATACATTATTTTTTGTTGTTATTCAAGGAGCATAACGTTTTTGTTCAAGCAGCAAAAGTGCCTACCGACAAAACCAAAAATAACCATCATTCTTCAAATGAAATACCATCACGGAACAACCAGCTCGATTTCATACAGCCATGCCTAACTACAATCAGGTGTTCCCTGGCAATGATATATTATCTGGGCCGGATAAATACCGTTTCATTCAAGATCATGTTGTCGAAGCTTTTCGGTGCAAGCGAACGGCTGGACGTACTTCTCTAGGTGATCTCAAAAAATTCTCAAGTTCGAGGTCAATTTAAAAACGTAAAGAAAACCATATCCTTCTAGTAAAAGTTTTCGAGCTACGGCGTTCTGAAAATTTCAACCCCTATTTTTCACCCCTTAGAGATCACTAACAGTAACGCCGAGCTTCGCGGACCAACTAGACCCCAAATGGGACATGCAGCCCAAATTTTATTAATATCATGGTTGATGGTAACTAAGGGAAGTGCAAAAAACGGCGGACGGCGGACGGCGTACGGCGGACGGACAAAAATTTTCGTTTTACTATTTTCAATACCTACTGAAATCCAGCATGGAAAAAAATAAATAACCTTCCCCTCAAAATTAATATCCGTGCGCCGTAATTCGCACTTTCGCAGGGTTAAAACATTATTTTCCAAGCTCAAATCCAAAGGTTCGTTACTGAAAACAATAAACCAGTATAGAAGGAAGCTTTTTACTATCATAACAAAACTTAATTCGCCCAACGTGGGGCTCGAACCCACGACCCTGAGATTAAGAGTCTCATGCTCTACCGACTGAGCTAGCCGGGCTTATTAATTAAAATAATAAACCTTTTCTGATCCAGCCCAGGTGTGACTATTATTGGCACTGGTCAGGTGTTTTCTGTTTTTCGGTCTCACCATTTTATTGTTCAATACACACCAGTCTGGATTTTTTGGGAGTGGGAATATACAGATCTCATACCTAGGTAGGTTACATATTATATCTATTTTTTCGGTCAAGATGGAATTTGAGTTCCTATTCGAGGGTACCTAGGTACCTAGGCACGTAGGAAAGCGTATAAAATGGTAAATACATTAGCACAGAACTACCGTTTGGTTTTGACCCCTTCTTAAAAGGGGAGTATAATCGGAGCGGGGATCATTACTCGCGAAATCCAATCCGCAACAGATCCCCTCGGCCTTAGCCAAAAAATATAACGATCATGGTGTCACACAAAGTCCTCTTTTAATATTGTAGATCCTGGGTTCGCATACCGAACAAATCTCTTTCCTGCAATGCCTAGTCTACGGGTATTTTTCCAACTGCTCTCTATGTATTTTGTGTCTAAAATGATTGGGGGGGGGGGGGGGGGGGAGGTTGTTATTTATTTATGAGATCTGTTTAAAAGGGTGATATCATTTTCCAAACGGACCTACGAAATTTTCTGGAGGGTTAGCTGTGCACTGAACGACCAGTGGCTCTCGTTAATAGGAGGTACTTCCAACGTTTTAACTTGGTAGGTAATAATATGCCAGCTATATCTAAATGGAGTTGACAATAAAGTAATAATGGTTCAATACAAATGTTCGAAATTGAAACTAATTGCATCCGTGTACTGAAGGGGTAGGATAAAATTAGCTTTGTAGGTTGAAATTTTATGAGGATTGAAATAACACTGGAAATCCGGTAGTTGAGCAAAGGGAATGAACGGGGTGGCGGAGCATAATCGAGTGAACCGAGCTGGAAGTGCATCACACGGCAGGAGTATAATCGGAGCGGGGATCATCACACACGACATTCAATCCGCAACAGATCCATACTTCCTCGGCCTTATCCACAAAATATAATAATCATGGTGTCAAACAAAGCCCTCTTTAATATTTTAGATCCTGAGTTCGCATCCCGAACAAATCTCTTTCCTGCAATGCCTAGTCTACGGGTATTTTTCAAACTGCTCTCTATATATTTTGTCTCTAAAACTATTGGGGGGGGGGGGGTTTATTTATTTATGAGATCTGTGTAAAAGGGTGATATCATTTTCCAAACGGGCCTACGCAATTTACTGGAGGGTTAGCTGTGCACTGAACGACCAGTGGCTCGTGAAAAGGTACTTCCAACGTTTTAACTTGGTAGTTACTAATATGCCAGCTATATCTATATGGAGATGACAAATAATGGTTCAATACAAATGTTCGAAATTGAAACTAACTGCCTCCGTGTACTGAAGGGGTAGGATAAAATTAGCTTTGTAGGCTGAAATTTGATGAGGATTGAAATAGCACTGGAAATCCAGTAGTAGAGCAAAGGGGTGGCAGAGCCTCATCGAGTGAACCGAGCTGGAAGTGCATCACACGGCAAACTGGTAAGACAAGCGCCAAGGAGAATTAGCTGGAAGTTCATTCAAGTTAAACATGGGGGCGGGCTTCTCAGTTAATTTAATGGTTTCAAACGCCGGGAAAGAGGACCGCCATTGCAAGTGGTTTAACTTCTGAAGAGAAGACAGAATACAAATTGGTTAGAACCAAATGATGGGTATCTATCAGCCAAAGCTGCATGTATCAGTAAGTACCTGCGTAAAATGCATGAGCGATATATGTACTGTGATGAATTTAGAGTTTTCATCACGGTGGCGTGAAAGGAGGAAAAGTCGCAGGCGGCTGTAGTCAACCGATCATCTACGACTTTGGAAGGAGATGGAGGTGGGTGAGTGAATTTACCTAGGCGGCTGTAGTCAACCGATCATCTAGGTAAGGAGAGGTCCTTGTCTAGGCGGCTGTAGTCAACCGATCATCTAGACAAGGAGGAGAGGAGGTAAATTCTCAGGCGGCTGTAGTCAACCGATCATCTGAGAGGGATAAGGTAAGAGAGAGAAGAGAGAGCTGGTTAGAGGAAGTGTCGAATGAAGCTAAAGCTCCAGGATCCAGGGTTATATAGGACTTGGAGGCCTCTCCCTCCAACTCCCTGTTGGGAGTTGGTAGTGGGGCTCCAGGTTGTGTCCCCTGGATTCTGTTGCCTGTCTCCCCACTCAGATGTTCATTGGCGGAAAGTAAGTTTGACATAAGGATATTGGTGAGAGCTTAAAAGTTGCTGTGGAGTGTTCCCGGGAGGGACTCACGACAGAGGTCCCCCCAGTTCGAACCAATGTTTGAGAAGCTGAAGGCGCAAGGTGACAGAGGCTGAGGGCTGCGGCAAACAAAAGGGGGGCTGAAGGCGCAAGGAGACAGAGGCTGAGGGCAACGGCAAACAAAGGTGGAGCTGAAGGCGCAAGGTGACAGAAGCTGAGGGCTGATGCAAACAATCAGGGTGCTGAAGGCAGAAACGTGATAGGTCTGACTTAATTCTAGGTAAGTGGTAAGTAGGAGTAACATAGGAGTAACATAGTATAGTAAGCATAGGTAGTAGTAACATGGTAAGTAGGATAAGTGATATGAGACATAAGTAAGAAAAGTATAGTAGTGGTGTAGGTGAGCTGACATGATTACAATGATGATGATGAGATAGTAGACTAATATTTACAAGGTTGGTATGTACAAGTTTGGTATTTACAGGGTTGGTATTTGCAAGGTTGGTATTTACAAGGTTGGTATTTACAAAGTTGGTATTTACAAGGTTGGTATGTACAAATTTGGGGGGGGTTGACAGATTGGAACGGGGTGTTGAAGTTCGCCGTTCCCTGGGTGTGGAGAGTGTGCAGTGTAATGTAGTGAGTGTGTATTGGTGGTGAGGTGATGGGGTGAGAGAGGCGACTCCCTCTAACAGTCTTCACGTTAGTGAAGACTGATAGAGGGGCCCCTTCACTGCCGGGGCGGTGGTGAAGGGGAAGAGCCGGTGGGAGCCGGTACCCGGGACGTCGCGGAGAGAGGCGGCGACGTTGGGGTCCGGTGGGTGAAATGGAGGCGACGTGTGGCGTTTGTGGTGTGGGGTTGGTCGGGTGAGTGGTGTGGGGTGAAGTGTCGGGGAGGACTGGGGCTGGCTTACATCGGGCGAGGGGTACAGTGTGGGGCTTCCCGTCAATTAACAGGGTAGCCGTGGTGTGTGTGGAGCGGATGACGTGGAAGGGCCCGGCGTAGAGAGGCTGAAATGTTTTGTGGATGCCGGGCTCCTTCAAGTACATGTGAGTGGCTGTGTAAAAACGTTGGGGATAGGTGGTGTCGTTGTGTGGTGTTGTTGTGCGGAGTGGTTCCCTGTTAATTGACGGGGTGGTGTGTGGAGTGAAAATGTCGGCCGGTAAACGTAGAGGGTCTCGAAATGCGTGTTGTGCGGGACTTGTGTTGTCTGAAGGACGGGCGGAAGTGCGAAGGCTGAGTAATACGTAGGGGAGGGTTTTGGTCCATGAGGGGGATGTGGCTGATGTGGAGATGGCTTGCTTAAGGACCGAGTGCCACCGCTCTATTTTCCCGTTGGATTGGGGGTGATAAGGAGTGGTGCGGATTTTTTGAATCCCGAGGGAACGGAGCAGGTCGGCAAAGTGGGCTGATTCAAACTGCCTCCCCTGATCGACCGTGAGTGTCCGCGGACAGCCGTAGCGGCTGATCCACTGATTGAGGAAGGCCGCGGCGACGGCGTCCACGGTAATGTGGGCGAGTGGGATACACTCAACCCAATTGGTCGCACGGTCGATCATGGTGAGGCAGTACCTCTTCCCCTCGGAGGGGGGAAGAGGGCCGACCAGATCCAGGTGGACATGTTCCCACGGGAGGGAGTCGGGAATGGGTTGAGGAGGTACATGGGGGTGAGCCGAGACCTTAAATTGCTGGCACTTCTGGCACCCCAGAACCCAGGTACGGATATCTGTGTTCATGTGGGGCCAGAAGTACCGCGTCTTGATCAGATCCCGGCTCGCCCGGATGCCGGGATGATGGAGGGAGTGGTAGTGGAGGAACAACTGCCGCCTCAGCTCCGGCGGGACGTAAGGGCGCGGTGAATCGGCCGTTACGTCGCACCAGAGGTCGAGGGGAGGCAGTTGTTCCAATTTGGAGGCGGAGATGAGGTTGGAGAGTGCGGGGTCGGAAGTTGGAGTTTGGTGAGTTTTGAGGGTTTGTGGGGAAGGGAAAGGCAGTAACTCCGCCACCGGCGCGGGGGTGGGGCGGGAGAGTGCGTCTGCTACGCAGTTGTCGGCCCCCGGCAAATAACGAATATCGGACGTAAACTGTCCGATAAATTCGAGTTGCCGGAGGCGACGGGGGGAGGCGGATTTACGGTTTTGGAGGAGGGCATGTGTGAGGGGCTTATGATCAGTGATGACAGAGAACTGCCTGCCCTCCACGAAGTCACGGAAGTGCTTGATGGCTTCGTGGATGGCGAGGAGTTCTCTGTCAAAAGTGGAGTAATTTTTTTGAGTTGGGGACAGAGTTTTTGAGAAGAAACCGAGGGGTGGTGGCGCCGGTGTGTTGGTGGAGTACTGCCCCGATGGCCCAGTCAGACGCATCGGTCGTGATGGAGAGGGGAGCATGGGGATCGGGATGGGCCAATAGAGCGGCGTCTACTAGGTCCTTTTTGCAATTTTGAAAGGCGGTTGTGAGGGCGGGGGTCCAGGAAATGGGGCGGTTATCGTTCTTTTTGGCCGGTTGTGGGATAGCGTGTATGAGTGGTTGTTGGTGTTGTGCTGCGTGTTTGATGTGTCTACGATAAAAGTTCAACATACCCAGGAAACGGCGAAGTTCTGAGACGGTGCGGGGTTGGGGGAAATCAGTGAGAGCGTGTACTTTGTCCGGGAGAGGCTTGATCCCGTCAGACGAGACTTGATGGCCGGGGCAGCGGACGGAGGGCTGGGCGAGGACGCATTTTTGAGAGTTGATGGTGAGGCCCTCGGCGGCGAAGATGTCGAGGACTTGCTTGAGGTGTGTCAGGTGTTCGTGTGGGTCCCGGGAGGCGATCAATACGTCATCCAGGAAACAAAACACGAATGGTAGTCCCCGCAGAATATTATCCATATAACGCTGCCACGTCTGGGCAGCGTTCCGGAGGCCGAAACCCATTTTTATGTACTCAAAAAGGCCGAAAGGTGTTATGATGGCGGTTTTGGGTACGTCGGGCGGGTGGATATGTATGTGGTGGAAGGCTCTGGAGATGTCTAGGGTTGAGAATATGGTCGTGTTGTGGAGGTGTGAGGAGAAGTCTCGGAGGTGGGGGACGTTGTAGAGATCCGGAGTGGTCTTGGCGTTCAGGCGGCGGTAATCGCCGCAGGGGCGTATATCCCCGTTGGGCTTCTGTACGATATGTAACGGTGAAGCCCACGGGGATTTGGAGGGGCGGATAATACCATCTGCTATCAGTTTATCGAAATGCCGCCGGGCTTGGGACAGTTGGAGGGGGTGGAGGCGGCGGGCTTATGCTGAGATTGGGGGTCCAGAGGTCTCAATGTAGTGTTGCGTTTGGGTGATGTGTGCTGAGGGGCGGCGCTGGGGTTTATATTGGAGGAGGAGCGTTTCGAATTGAGTTGGGGGGCGATCGACCGTGTGGATGAATCCGGGGATTGGCTTCTGGGTGGAGGGGTCGAGCAGGCGCGCGTTCCGGACGTCAACCTGGAGGCCGAAATAGGCGAGGAAGTCGGCCCCCAGGATTGCCTTCTCTACGTCCGCCACGGTAAATTCCCACTCGTACGCGAGCCCGCTCATGTAGATGGATGAGCGGTACGTCCCGTACGAGGGGATGGTGGTACCGTTGGCGGCGTAGAGGAGTTGCCGGTAACAACGCGCCTGTCGCCGGAGAATATTGTTCGGGAAAATGGAGAGCGCCGCCCCTGTGTCGACGAGGAAAGGGACATTCGTCTTCGAACATTTTAAGAAAAGGCGCTGGTGAGCCGGGGTGGAGTGCGGTAAAATGGGGGCGGCGGTGGGCGTATGTGTTGGCGGCGGTTGGTCCCCTGCGAAGGAGACGCGGGGCGGTTTCTTGCCGTTCCGGAGAGGGGGAACGGTGGCGTCGGCTGGGGGGCTGGTCCTCTTGGTAGCAGGTGGGGCGGTTCCGTTCCGGGGAGGGGGAACGGTAGCGGCGGCGTGAGTGGCGGCCGGAGGGGGGTTTGCCCTGGAGGCGGGCGTGGAGGGGTTGTTCCGGGGTGGGGGAACGGTAGTGGCGGCGTGAGTGGCGGCCGGAGGGGGTTTTGCCCTGGAGGCTGGTGAGGAGGGGCCGTTCCGTGGTGGGGGAACGGTAGCGGCGGCGTGAGTGGCGGCCGGAAGGGTGGCTGCCCTGGAGGCGGGCGTGGAGGGGCCGTTCCGGGGTGGGGGAACGGGAGCGGCGGCGTGAGTGGCGGCCGGAAGGGTGGCTGCCCTGGAGGCGGGCGTGGAGGGGCCGTTCCGAGGTGGGGGAACGGTTGATGGTGGGGTGAGGGTTTTGGCGGCGCTGGCAGGCGCGGCCGGGAGGTTGGCAGCCGTGGCGGCGGCGTAGGAGGGGTAACGAGGCTTTGTGGTGGTGGTGTGAATGCGGGCGGGGAGGGGTTTTTCATGGTCCCCCCCGTGTTGGCGAGGAGGGGGGCCCGCCGGGTTCACCGGCGGGCGGCCGCGTTTCCCTGCTTGGAGGTGAAGGAGCAGGGGGGCTGGCATTTTCGGGCCTCCCCACCGAAGTTAACGTGATAGAAACATCGGTGGGGGGGGTCAGCTGGGAGGTAGGCGGCCCTGGAGGGGCGCACGGAGGTGGAGGGGGTCGCTGTGGCTGGAGACTGTCCCCTGCGTTGCTGAGGGGGGGAAGTGGTGCGGCGTTCGGGCGAGCGCTGGCGTTGGCGGTCGATGGAGGGGGTTGGCCGGCGCTCGGTGGAGAGGGAGCGGCGCCGGTGGAGGGAGGGGGGCCGGCGGCGCTCTCGTGACGGCGTCCGGTCTCGCCGCGGGGTGGGGGTGCGGGGTGCGCCGACTTCCGTGACGCCGGCGGCTGCGGTGAGGTCGTGGACCGTGTCGGCGAGCCGCAGGAGCGGTTCGTCTGGGCCGTCGAGGTGGCTGGCGAGCGCCATTTGCATGGGGTGTGGTAGGGCTCGCAGCCAGAACGTCCGTGCGATGTCGGCCGTCATCACGTCGTGCAGCTGATGACGCAGACGGCGGTAGAGGTGGGAGGGCTTCAGATCGCCGAGGTGCTGTGGTTGGGAGAGCGCTGCGATCCGTGCGATCTTTGACGGCTGGTACAGCGAGACGAGGCGGGTGCGGAGGTCATCGTATGCGGCCGTGGCGTCGGGAGAGATGTCCGACGTCTGTAGGAGGATCTCGTACGGGAGCAGCGAAATAATGCGGGAGTAACGGGTCCGCTGGCTGCGGATGTTGGCGGCCGAAAACGCAGCGTTGACTTGAAAGAACCACAGCGCGGGGTCGTGCGTGTAGAAGGGGGGTAGTGACAGCGGGAATGACGCCGAGGCCGTCTTGACGTCGGCGGCGGCGTGTGCGGCGGCTGCAGCGGCGGCGGCAGCGGCGGCGGCGGATGCGGAGGAGCCGGGTGGCGAGAGGCTGGTGAAGGGGTTTTCGGCTGCGTCAGTTGTCGCAGCGGTCGGCGGCTGCAGCAGGGATGGCCGGAGGAGCGGCGGCGTCGGTGAGTTCGGGTCCATGGCTGTAACTAAAATTCAAAATTGAGGTAGTTTTGAATTTGAAAATCGCAATCGGCGGGAGCGGAGGTGCGTTGAGAGCTGGAGTTGAGTGGTGAGGTTGGGCCAAGAATTGCGAATTTATACTGACTGTTTAAATTTGAATTTAAAATTGGGGACACCGAACTAGACTGGGGCGACACATGAGGTGGTAAGAGGATAGAAGGTTGGATGAACGTCGGGGTCACCGCTGTGATGAATTTAGAGTTTTCATCACGGTGGTGTGAAAGGAGGAAAAGTCGCAGGCGGCTGTAGTCAACCGATCATCTACGACTTTGGAAGGAGATGGAGGTGGGTGAGTGAATTTACCTAGGCGGCTGTAGTCAACCGATCATCTAGGTAAGGAGAGGTCCTTGTCTAGGCGGCTGTAGTCAACCGATCATCTAGACAAGGAGGAGAGGAGGTAAATTCTCAGGCGGCTGTAGTCAACCGATCATCTGAGAGGGATAAGGTAAGAGAGAGAAGAGAGAGCTGGTTAGAGGAAGTGTCGAATGAAGCTAAAGCTCCAGGATCCAGGGTTATATAGGACTTGGAGGCCTCTCCCTCCAACTCCCTGTTGGGAGTTGGTAGTGGGGCTCCAGGTTGTGTCCCCTGGATTCTGTTGCCTGTCTCCCCACTCAGATGTTTGTTGGCGGAAAGTAAGTTTGACATAAGGATATTGGTGAGAGCTTAAAAGTTGCTGTGGAGTGTTCCCGGGAGGGACTCACGACATGTACCTTACACGTCAACTTATCCTTCTTGACAGCATGACATGCTGACATGATTCTACACTACAGAATGTAGGAAAGTTGAACCATAATCCTATGTAGGTAGGTACCTACCTGAAAAACGTCGGCGAATGTGACTGTGGAAGCATCACAAGTCATTTCAAGTTTCTTGCCGTTCAGCAGGACAACAAGTACCCTCCTCTTGATGTGCAGCTACAATAAAAAATTACGCGCATCAGGCATCATTGAAATGCATAAAATACTAATTAGAAAGGTATAATAATTATCGAAAAGATTAACCATTAACCACAGAATGTAAGCGATATCCTGAACAAAAATATCTGGAACAGATTTATTTATGACAAACACAAACTACTGATTGGCAGATTAACTGGGAGCAAGCAGGAGGGCTTTCACGGGTGCTCAAGAGCGTGATTGAGGGTGTCGATCGAGACAAGAAGTTGCAATAACGGGTAGAGAGGGGCAATAACGGGCATTTCCATAGTCTATAGAGGGAGCTAAGGCACGATACCAACATCCTGGCGCATGGTTTGGACCTGGAAAGGACGATGTCGATACTAAAATGCCGGTGCGAGCTGCTCCATCTGATTCCGTGGATACCAAACCGAGTGTGTCTGTGCTCCATGTGTAACTTGAGGGAGAATAAGGACACAGAACATTTCTTGGTTGCCCAATACTGGGATACCATCGAAGAATTTACCTCGGCAAGAGTGCCCTAAGCAGGAATGAGCTGATCTTAAACAGAAGTGACTGGGAAAATCTGTCCAAATTCGCCTAGGCGTACCTCCGTATTTTGATTAACGAATTCAGTTACAATTAAGCATCCGGAGACAAGCTATGAAGTGCAACAAACTGGGGGGGGGGGGGGGGGGTTAATAATAATTGTCGTGAGCCGGTGTGGCCGGCTTACGACATGGTGGGTGAGTTGGATGAGGATGAAGTTGGATGAGGTTTGAAGGAAGGATATGCTCCATAGGAGTCTTTTCACCACAGCAGGCGCCTGGGAGGTGGAGGCTAGTACCCCGCGGTTTTCACCACAGCAGGTACTAGAGGATAGGAAGGTGTCCAGCGGTTTTCACCACAGCAGACACCGGGAATATGGAAGCTAACACCCCACGGTTTTTGCTACAGCAGGTGTTAGAGGAGAAGGAGGCGCCTCGCGGTTTTCACCACAGCAGAAGCTGAGAGGAAGAGAGCGAATAACAGTAGGTGTGAGGAAGGGTTGGAGAGAGAGAGGTCGAGAGAGATAGAGAGAGAGAAGTCACAAGTCGAGGGTTGTCGGTCGAATGAGGAGCTGGGCTAGCAGGGCTGCTTATAAAGGCCCCTTTCCACCCGTCCCCCGTCCACAATCGGCCGTTATGGCCGTTGAGGGCGATGGCGGTTGATGGAAGGGACCCTTCTCCCTTGGCGTCACCCAGCTCGTCGTTCCCTTCGTTCATTTGGTGAAATCTTTCTATATTACATAGGAGTGGTTAATGTAGAGATCTGAGGGGAACCATGACAATAATAATAATAATAATAATGATTATTTTTATTATTGTCTGTTATTAATAATATTTGTGTGTTATTCTAAGCTAACGATAAATACTAAGTAAACGAAATACATTCGATCTGAACAAAAAACTAAAGGATGTACTAAAACAACGGTGAACTCAGCTGACAGTAAATTATACTATAGCCGTACATGTTTTCAAAATGTTGTCATATATAATATATTCATATTGTTGTTAATAAAACATACTATCTGTCTGTCTATCTATCTATCTATCCTGAATAAAAATATCTGGAATACATTTATTTATGACAAACACATACTAATGATACCGCTCCTGAAATAGATACATAGTTAGTTTTGGGCTAGAAACCAGTTATTTCTGGATAATGAGAAGCATTTTTTTGCAGGAGGTGCATTTAAAAAAATTTATTTAGGTATTCATTTATTTTTATTTTTCAAATTAATTCAAACTGTAGGTCTAACGGGGAGCTTTCCAAAAAGGTGGTATATATGATGGGTCGGAAATTCACGGAAGTGGGTGAAAAGGGGAAAAGAAAAGGCGTGCGACTTATGGTGTGTACTGACCACTCACTCCCCATGTGGGAACCTTTTTCCTGGGAAAGCATTTTTTCTTTAGCTTATTCCCGCCCAACTACTCGGATTTCAGAGCTGAAAATTGAGATACAGAGGTTTTCAAGGATGCTGAATCCGACTCTGAGGCGAAAAGTAGCAAATTCCGACCAAAGCCCATATGCCCGAAAAAGTTCTCTATAAGAAATCTATGATGCCTTATAATATTATGTAATATAATTCAACAGATGAACATAGCTGTTGTTTGTGAAATGCTCGAGTCCATCCGTAATATATGTATTTGTTCATTAATAATCTCGGTCTGTATCTAGGTACTTTAAATAATTAAATTAGTTTCCTACAGATTATCAAGTTGGTTCGACTGAAAAACCTAAGCATGTTTACGTAAATATTTCCCTTAGCAGCAAAGTGCAGATTTCATTAGAAGCAAGCCGTAGGTAGATTCAGTGTTGACGGAAGATGCAGAGGCGTTGGTGGATGTATTGCATTCTATTGTAGTATAATATGAGTAAAGCTTTCACGAACTAGAATGCATTTTCGGAGGCCTTGGACACAACATGAGCAATTTCCCGAGTAATAATTTTAAAAAATAGAAAGGGACGTAAACAATCAGACTCCAGTGCTATCTGTTAAACGTTATTTGTAGTTATAAAAATGTTGGGTTGAATTAGTAGGATTGTAGTTTGAAGTCAGGATGCGGTAGATGAATCCTCTGGACAGTCTTCTAATCGGGAAAGAATACGGTGGAACCACCTAAGTCGGGGGCACACGGATTACTAGGGTAGTTTCAAGCTGTTATCTCCTGTTCTCTGTTTTCTATCGGCCTCACGATTCTCATGAAATGGGAAGAAAAGCACGGAGATACTCTCAAAGATTAGCCGAGAGAAGGTAATACATACAACTAATACCTACCCACCTTCCCGACCACAGGCCGGCGTGACACATTCTTCCGCCAACTTCCTCAAACCCCAACACATAGCAGGGCGTCCACGATTTAATAATCTTAAACCCAATAAAGCGTCTCCCTTCTGTAAGGGGAATGTGGAATATTTGCAATATTAATCCGGGAGATCGCGTGCAAGTATAATCTGCCCACAGAAATGTTGCATTAACATACCTAACATGACAGTCTTCTGATAATGACAATAATAAGAAAGGTTGTTGTTGTAAAATACACCTTGAAGTTAGAGTTTCTGGACCTTTCCTGTAATGAATTCGCCACGACTATTCATTCCAGTAACCAACACTGTATGTCGGTCTATTAGGCAAACAAGCCCAATCAAATCAAACGTTTTTCATGCAGTTTCTTCCTACGTGCTTCTGAAAAAAAAGGCGGGTACGATAGGCTATAGGAATGCTCTAATACTCCTCTTTCGCTCAGACAGTGACTGTCCTTCACAATAAAATCTGAATAAAAACATCCATAACTAAGAAATTAATGTTTCAAATGTTTTTCCTCAAATAGTGTGGAATGGGGTCTAAGTTGAAAGAACCTGACGAAACTGAAAACGAATCCAATGATACCAATACGATTCTAGTATGGCAATCAATAATCAAACGCCAATTCGATTTCTGTTGCGTTGATGTTTCCTATGGACAAAAAACTAAACCCACAGTTAATATATTTTGTTAGGTATATTTCCATTGCTGATATTCCACTTACACTACTAACACTCACAAACACACTATATGAGCACCAGTCACCAGATTGACAACCTGAAGGAGTGGTCAATGAGGGGTTTGGATCCCAGTGCTCTTGACTCTTCCCACTCGTCAGACTGACGGAGGAATCAGGCGACAATTCACTCTTTATTGACATTAATTTTGATTGAAGTAGGCGTTGTCCGTTGTAACAACGTTGCAAAAAACACCGATGGAAGAGATTGATGAATCTTCCAGAGATCCATCAATCTCTTCCATCGAAT
The DNA here is from genome assembly GCA_954871275.1 of Leptopterna dolabrata. NCBI lineage: Eukaryota > Metazoa > Arthropoda > Insecta > Hemiptera > Miridae > Leptopterna > Leptopterna dolabrata. The sequence continues at coordinate 39,712,050 of OX940976.1, forward strand.
TGGGACCACTCATTTTTGAAGATGAGCGCTATAAACACACAGCTCGTGTATATAGATACCTACAGCTGGCGAGCGAATAACTGGAAAGGTCCATTTCTTTCACTACTTAAAAATAAGGCAAAAGAAGTTTCTCCATATAAGCAGATGTAGGTACTCGAATGTGATTTATGTTCGAGAGGCGGTGCCACCTGTTATGCCTACACCATCTCGTTTCCCCGGTGCGCGTTGTTCCACCATCTACAAGCCTAACGGCTTGAAAACAGGAAAGTATGTTTTATCGCCTATTGACGACGGATCTTTTCTCATTTTATCACATGAACGAAATATTAAGGAAACCACATTTTCAAGGAATCACATTATCCTAGAAAAGGAATAATAATTGAACTCATCACTCGTTTGGATAGTGGTTCACTTAGATAGGTAAAAAAACGCTCCAAATCCCTGCACAACGATTTATTATTTTGTACAGAATACCCTCCTGTAACAGATCACAGGTCTCTGTATAGATAACCCGTCCATATAATATAATATGTACTACTCTATACATATTATGTGGATCGCACACCCTCCATAGGTTAGTACCTAACCCCGTACTCGTTACTAGGTCCTACCTACCTAAATCACGAGTTAAACGTTGCTAAAATAATTCTGTCGAAGACAAACAGTAACTAAAACGGCAAAAAGAAACGCAAATAATGAAGTTCTGAAGGAACATTGTTGATGTGGAGTGAAATAGATGCCCCTTCTGCGTAGATCACTGTTTTCTGTGGACAGTATCTGTATCTATCCTCGTGGTCAAGTATTATGGCCCGTGGCGCAATAACTTGCCCATCAATAATACTTCAACGGTTGTTCAAGTTGCAAAAGTACCGATCAACAAAATCCAGCCCCTTCGACGTATATGAACCGTTGTGTAATAATTTGCCGTTGTGTAATAATTTACCATTGTGTAATAATTTATCCATCAATAATACTTCAACGTTTGTTCAAGTTTCACAAGTACCTACCAACAGAATCCAATAGTCCATCACTTATCAAATTAAATAATATCGCAGAACAACCAACTCGAATTCATACAGCCATCCGTGATTACAATCAGGAGCTCCCTAGTGATGATATCCGGGCCGGATTAATACCGTTTGATTCACGATCGTGTTGAGGAAGCTTTTTGGTGCACACGAACGGCCCGACGTACAATGCTCCGGGTGGTCTCAAAAAATTGTTTAGCTAATGAAAAATCTAATAACGTTAAAAAAAGGGAGTCCGCAAACTTGCTCCCAGGAGCCCTTTTCACTAACTGACTTGCTCCCGGCCTCTCGTTTATTTTCGCATGACCAATTTGCTCCCAGAAATGTGAGGTTCTAACTTGCTCCCGAAGTTTAGGGTGGCCATCCAGAAGATGTTGTCAAAGTAAAAGCATAGAAAAAAAAAAACAATTGAAAAAAAAAATCAGTCAAAATGTAGTTGGAGTTTCAAGGAAATTCTTTTCACAAATTTGTACATGGGTTGACCTTCTTCTTGCCTCCTAATGCACTTCTCTACCCATTTTTGTCCCTTGAGTACGTGTGGCTTTGGCGTTTTCTTGTGCGAATGGCGGATGGAGCTCAGCTTTGCATACGTCTCTGTTTGTACCTGGAGTAAAACCTGGACGAATACGTAGATGTTAGGGTGAGGGCTGTTGAATTCCCTATTAAAGTGGGCGTGGAATGCCTCGCATGCATTGGTCGTTCGCGTAAGAGCCGCGGATTTGCATGCCCACAGGTCAGGAGGAAACTGCGCTTCATCCGAAACATAAGTGAAGTGCAGTCCATCACGCGCCTCCTTTGTTCGTTGCCCTTGTGTTTGATAAAACGAGCCAAATAGGAAAAAAGTCGACTCACGGCTATCTCCTCACTATTATTGTAATCTTCACGAGTAGGGAGCAAATTCGTTCGGGCAATGTCGACCGGAAGCAAGCTTGTATCGGCCCGCTTGCACTTCATTTTCCCGCCGCTCACATCACAACCCGCGGGAGCAAATCCGTAGTCGCCCAAAAAAAAAACCCCCTCTATCAAAAGTTTTCGAGATGCGGCGTTATGAAAATTTCAACCCCTATTTTGAACCCCTTAGAGATGACTGACAGTAACGTCGAGCTTCGAGGACCAACTAGACCCCGAACGGAACCTGTAACCCGAATTTCATCAATATTGTTTCATGGTAACAAGAAAAGTGGTCAGTAAGGCGTACGGCGGACAGACAGACATATTTTTATTGCGTTTCCGGATTCTACATACCTTGAAACATAAACCATCAAATTTTGAGGGGGGATTAGAATTTTTTTTTCATGCTCGATTCCAATGGATTATTGAAAATAATAAACCAAAATTTCTGTCTGTCCGGCGTACGCCTTACTGACCACTTTTCTTGTTACCATGAAACAATATTGATGAAATTCGGGTTACAGGTTCCGTTCGGGGTCTAGTTGGTCCTCGAAGCTCGACGTTACTGTCAGTCATCTCTAAGGGGTTCAAAATAGGGGCTGAAATTTTCAGAACGCCGTAGCTCGATAACTTTTGATAGAAGGGTATGGTTTTTTTTACGTTATTAAATTTGTCTTGAGCTAAACAATTTTTTGAGGCCACCCGGAGCATTGTACGTCCAGCCGTTCGTGTGCACCAACAAGCTTCGTCAACACGATCGTGAATCAAACGGTATTAATCCGGCCGGGATATCATCACTAAGAGCACCTGATTATCGCGGATGGCTGTATGAAGTCGAGTTGGTTGTTCTGCGATATTATTTCATTTGATAAGTGATGGAGTATTGGATTTTGGTGGTGGGTACTTGTGAAACTTGAACAAACGTTGAAGTATTATTGATGGGTAAATTATTACACAATGGTAAATTATTACACAACGGCAAATTATTACACAACAGCAAATTATTACACAACGGTAAATTATTACATAACTGTAAATTATTACACAACAGCAAATTATTACAGAACGGTAAATTATTACACAACGGCTCATCTACGTCGAAGGGGCTGGATTTTGTTGATCGGTACTTTTGCAACTTGAACAACCGTTGAAGTATTATTGATGGGCAAGATTACAAAACGGTTCATTATAGGTATTGACCACAGAAAACAGTGATCTACGCAGAAGGGGCATCTATTTCACTCAACATCAACAATTTTCCGTTAGAACTTCATTAGGTATTTGCGTTTCTTTTTGCCGTTTTAGTTACTTTTTGTCATCGGCTGTATTATTTTAGCAATATTAAATTCGTGATTTAGGTAGGTACCTAGTAACGAGTACGGGGTTAGGTACTGACCTACGGAGGGTCTGCGATTCACATAATATGTATAGAGCGGTACATATTATATTATATAGACGGGTTATCTATACCGAGAGCTGTGATCTGTAACAGAAGGGTATTCTGTAAAAAATAATAAACCGTTGTGCAGGGATTTGGAGCGTTTTTTTATTGCATTTTCGGATTCTACATACCTTGAAACGTAAACCATCAAATTTTGAGGGGGGTTAGATTTTTTTTTCTTTTTTTTTTTTCATGCTCGATTCCAATGGTTCATTAAATTGAAAATAATAAACCAAAACCAAAGGGCTGGCCAAGATGTTCACAATTATTCTAATCTCTCAAAACTTGTGATTTTGGGCGATTAGGATGGAACACATATTCATGCGTTGTGCGACCCTGAGTCAGAATCAGAAAGGAAACTGCCAACTAGAGGCAGAGGCGGTAAAAGTACTGAGCTCTTTTAGAAAAAAGCAGGTGATGTCCTGTGCCCTCATTAACCAACTAACCATAGACATGGATCAGCACACGACCCTGGGTAACCCTCCACCAACATCCCAACAAAAACACTAGTATCATCTATGAATTATTGAATCCTCGGTAAAATTATTTAGTTATATTTATGCCATTCAGCTCACTTGGTAAGTATCTAATGGTTATACAAAGCTATGAAGATGACTAAGAATAGAATAACGTGGACCATAACAAATACATCAAAGGACTCGGATTTCTGTCTCGATGTTGTGTGCGAAGTCGATTACAATGAAAATTAAGATTAATAAATTCGCGGTCGTTAGAAGGTCCTGATATAAGGGGATGTGTAGAGCAAAATAATTATTTATAATGGGTTTGCTCTACATACTGTCAAAATGCTACTTTTTACCTTTCCAGCACCCATATGAATGGCAACTGTGGGCTCAGAAGATCTAACGATGAACTCTGGACCAATCAACGTGTTAGGCCCAACATATTTATCCCCACTGATTGGTTGTGCGTATAGCCTCGCCCCGACTCTGAAATAAGAGAAGGAATGCACAGATTCGGAATATATCACTGCTTAACATCTGAGGGAGAAAAAACGAATGAACAATGGAAAGGACAGGGATTATAGATGGAATACATCAGTGAACAGTTTAGTACCTGGCAAAGTGAGCTTTCACAACTTGGTCGGGTGTGACGTAAACCTTTTTGACGTCGCCGACAATTTTTCTACAATTAGGAGATACGTTCTTTCCTTCAAAAATCTGCGAACAGATAAAACCTACATATTATACATGTTTACCTTTACTTACGTCGTCAAATATGGAGTTAAAAATCACCGTTGTACTAACAACTGCTAGAATATTTAATTTCATTGATCAGGCAAACTCCCAAGTGCAAAATATGCCAACTTCCTGAGAGCTCATATCGAACGAGCAAACTTTCTCCGAAGTATTTAATGACTGGTAAACGCTAGAGGGTTTGTACGCAAATACTAGAGGCGGGCATCATCGATATCGTGAGAAGTTGGGAGGTTCCAATGTCGCAGTGGATGGGAGTAGGCCTATAATATACCGTTAAATCAAGCTGGGTTAACTGGTATCAGTGTAGGGATGTTCGAAAATATAGTCAACAGACCAAATATAGTAGCCTAATTAATATAGTAGGCTAGCGAATAATCCTGTTATATAAAACTCAAAGGATCAAGGATGTGTGTGTGTGTGGTGTGTGTGGTGTATGCGGTGTGTGTGTGAGTGTGCGTGTGTGTGTGTGTGTGTGTGTGTGTGTGTGTGTGTGTGTGTGTGTGTGTGTGTGTGTGTGTGTGTGTGTGTGTGTGTGTGTGTGTGTCAGGGCCATACGGCCCATCGAATTTTGATGAGGTTTTTTCAACTCGCTCATGAAACATCGGCGGGTACAATAAGCTATGAGAAAATCGTCCTCCGCCGTAAACGAGGCTTTCCTTCGACGGGATTGTTTGATTTCTACGACTTCGGGGACATCGTAGAGTAGCTGGAGTGATGCTTTGTTAGAAGCGGAGTTGACAATTTCACGACGGGGTGCACCGGCTTTTCAACCTACGAGGCTCAAATTTGGAATGGAGCTTCTGTGGGATTGCTGCGTAAAGATGACGAAGTGGGTCCCTACCCTGATCAGCTGAGTGAGCTCAGGCCAATTTTTTCCCCCTTTTCAACTAGCGAGGTTCACATTTGGAAGGGAGCTTCTGTGGGACTGCTGGGTAAGAATTACAAAGTGGGTCCCCGCCCTGATCAGCTGAGTGAGTTCTGATACTAATTTCTTTCCTTTTCAACCTACAAGGCTTCAAATTTGGAATGAAGCTTCTGTAGGACTGCTGGGTAAGGATTACAAAGTGGATCGCTGCCTTTGTTTGGAGAAGAGCCATGCCATGTAGCTGCCTCATGCATGAAAAAAATACTGGGAGAAACGACATCGCTACTTAACCCCCCCCCCCCCCCCACACCAACGATTAATGATTATAAATAAATAATTTCATTTATTGATTTTATTCTTATTCCTTCCGGGCAACTGAGAATGGGGCGGTTAGCGGACATCTGGGAAAACATCTCTTTGCCGTGAAAGTCAAATTTTTCTTCCTTCGATACGGATGCCAGGGCAAATCATGTGTTGGTTTTTGGATAAATATTCGACACTGACCCATATCTCATGTTGCTTCATAGTTCATGTGTTATTCAGGGCCACACGGCTCCGGTTTTCCAAGTTGCTCAAGTTCGTGAGCAACTTGAAAAACCGGAGGATCCAATCAACTATTAAAAATGTGTGGACTGCTTACGACTGACATGGGTGATACACCATGCCCCTTCCTGATTAGCTGTATAGGCTCTGCAGTTACCGGTAGTATTCCATACTGGCTAGTTTATATAATAAGGAATTCAAACCATTGTAAACGGAACGGATTAGTCAGTGACAGACAGTGGAAGCACAACTATACTGATGAGTTTCTGGGCTACATCATCGACATCATTCTGATCTAAATTGGGATAAACGAAATGACCTCTAAAATAAAAATTTACATAGGAAGATGCCAAATCATTTGGCAGCAGAGTTACATAGACATAAATTTAACATCTTTGGATGAATGATCAATCAGAATAGTGGTAATCAAACGCTAATCTTTATCATAATTTTCTGACACTGTTGAAGTAAAACAGCCAGCCAGCGTTTTATACAATCTGACTCATATAAATTCTTTTTGCAGTACTCGGTACCTACTGTACCATTTTTCTCAAGTTCTCAAAATCTTTATACTCTTATTTTATCACGCTTGTCTCTCCACGGAACTTCTCACCTTGCCCACCCAGGAAATCGACTGTATTTGGATTTAATGGTTACTATCTGTTCTTAAATCATAACAACAGATACAGTTTTGACCACATTTTTCGCGAGGTTGATGTCAACGTTGATGAAGCTGAAAATTACCTACTGAATGCCAGGAAGCACTTATAGGGCCCCTACTGGCCCTAGCTTTCTATGCTTACTACCAGTCCGCTGCCCACCCATTCAAATGGTCGCATTGTTAGGTATAGCACCTTGATGTGGTGCAGTTTGGAGCACTGGTAAAGTGCCAAAAGTATTATTCTAAGCGTCCTCGGCAGAACTGGTGATGAAATTACTCATTATTGTTACAACTACACAGACCTAAAAACGAATCGGAACTAGCACCACAAGCTTTTAAGTCAACCATGTGCCGAGTATTTTGTTTTCTACAATCATAATAGTTTTCACATTAATATCCTTGATACAACCCCATAAGCGGCAGCTACGACGTTCGCGAATCCAAACAGGTTTCATAACTAGTACAAAACAGAACATTGGACATATTGGCAGTGCTAATTAATTTTCTTCGAGCAGCCGAAGTAAATTGTCTTCCTCTCAATCAAGCAGTGAGTAGTACCAGCCTAGTCACACTGTAGTGGAACCTTGGTAGCGCTGGGAGCACCGATTAAGTGATAGCCAGTGATATTCAAGGCGTCCTGGGCAGATAGGGGATGAAAGTTCAAACTTCGGCTAAAATAATCGGAAATTGTATGATACACGGTCACTACTTAATAATTAGGTACACATTGTTTCTTAGAGCTCACATGACTCTTTTTAGTGTGAACGAAGAAGGTGACCTCAAATTTGAGCAAACACAACTGAAGGAGAGAAGGATACACCAATATTTTGTAAATACCATACTTTGCAAGACCATATTATGCACACAAAAAACAGCATATATATGAAAAATAAGTTGAGCAATGAACAACAAGGATTCATATTTCTTTATACTTTCTGTAGAGACGGTATAAGCGTGCCTCTCTTCGACCAAGTGGTAATCTCCTCCACGATAGACCTGCTCCAGGGAGCGTTAAATGGGAAAACTCGAAAGCTGAGAAAAGGGAATTTCGGAGGAGAAAAGGAGCTTCAAGATTTTTTTTTTTTCACAAAAGGGAAAGTGTGAAGAGGATAATCCAATGAAGTAGAGATAGGATCACGACGCTTGGAATGGATGTGCTTTTTTCTGGGATGAAGAGGGCATTTTCGAGGGTTGAAAGGAGGGAGGGCAAAGGTCAAAGAAAGTTAGAAAAGAGGTTAAACAGTCAACGGATGAAGGAAGAGGCCTTCAAGTAGCTTATCTGGTAAACTTAACATTGAAAATACATTAGCATTTCATAAAGGGTTGTAGCAGTTTTATGGCCGTAATTGATCTCGAAAATTCTCCGAGTAGGTGTTTCATTGATTTTGTTCCAATTTATTTCGATAGAAAATAAGGTGTGAATAGGTATAACTTGAATGGCATAATTCAATGAATTATGAAGAGAGAACGGGTATTTGACAGAACACAGCGTCTTTTCACTGATGTTTTCTCTTGCAAATGAAAAGCGAGCGTCAAATGGGAAAACTGGAAAGCTGATGAAAAGGGAATTTCGAGGGAAAAAGGAGCTGATTTTTTTTCCAGGAGGGTAATGGTTTTATGAGATCCGGAGAATAGGAACACAAATTACAGTTGGATTATTATCGGTTGGTTTTGAAGCTCGCATTGGATTGTAACGCTCATTTTTCATTCATAATCCCCATTTGTTTATAACTCCAGAAAGATATATTATGGATTAACGATAACGGATTAAAGTCAGTACCTAATTGATTCTTGAAACCCTTAGCCTCATTAGTCTCATTTAATTATTTTCTGACTCTTCCCCGCAGTACTGTTAATCAGGAGATTGGAAAATAATGGAACGAGGAAAATCTGAGTAACCGTAAACGCAATGTAAAGCAACATCATTGCAGCGAAATATGGACAAGTAGCCGGGTGATCCGTACATCGCGCAGGAGCGTCTCAGGCTGTTATAGTATTACATCATAATAACATCAAAGATAAATAAGGAATTAGACAATTTACTTAGAATAACCATAGTTGATGGATTCGTACTTTGATGATTCTACATTATTAACTATTCCAAGATTTTACATACTGCCCTCAATTACACGAATGAAATGCAGTCTTGTAGTTGTCAGAAACTCTAGTTATTTATAGTACCCACACGGGCTCCGCACCTTAACCTCTGACCAGTAGGAATGGAGAACGCTGTACCGCCATTGGCATTCGAGCCACAAAACTTGGGCCACAGAACTTTGAATACTCTCAAAAGGTTCGACAAGTAGCGTGCTTACAAAAGGCGGCAAAGCATTCTGAAACATTCTGAATTATTCCGAGCGCAGTCAAACTGAGAAAGGACCAACCTGCAATCAATCAAATTGGAACACACAGAACTATCAGAAGCCCAACATGAATGGTCTCTGAAAATTCCATCAAAATCATAATCAGAATAATTGACAAGGACCGAAGATGGAAACCAGGCTATAAGTAGCTGAGAAATGTTGTCAGAAGTCAGTTGATACCCTCAGAGTCTACCCTCAGAGGAACTTGCAATCTGAATAGGGAAGCAATCAATTTAGGCTCATTGAACTCAACTGCAAGGGCTTCGGATATGAAATAGAGCCCCTCAACTAACTTTGTCCATATTTTCATCCCAGCCCCTAGCATTAGTACTGGTTAATTAAACGAAAGGAGTGGATGGGTGACGGCGAGGTTTAAATCTGAAAAGCTTGAGATCTCGTAGCGTTAAATTGTTGGTCCTTGCACAGAGCCCAGCCCCTCCTAGCGATCGAGTCTTTCTCTGCCGCTTTTCCGACTAATTTTCAACTCTATTCCTGAAATCGAAGCAATACTTGAGGCTATTCCGTTTCAACCCCCCCCCCCCCCCCGGACTCCTCCGTGCAAAACTTTACACAACTTCGAAACAGCTCAACAGCTTTTGCCCCCATTTTCATTCCCCTCTCTTTGAATAATACATAGCGCAAACTGCGAAACGGGCAGGAAATGAAGGGTCTAATAATTTTCCCATCACCACTGTGTATCTTGGCAAAGTACATGGCCCGCCCACATTCTACAGCTGAGTCGAAACTCGCCGAGTTTGCTGAGAGCAAAAACACCGCGTAAGCATCGCGAAGTGTCGTTGAGGGTTGCCTTAAATCAAATATATAGACGCGAAGCCGCCCCCCCCCCCACACCCTACCGCGCACGCGCACGCAAACACACACAAACAAAATACACACTCAAAAAAGTAATCAAGGATGAGGGTAACGAAACTGGGAGTGCAATGCTCATATGAGAAACGGTTGAATGAACGACTGAGAGGCATGATTCAAGGCATTCGTGGAGGCTGATTCAAGTACGGCGTAACTCGGTCGACTTATTGATCTGATGGAATGTTTTTTTTATTTTATTTGAAATTAGCAACACCTGCTCCATCTAAAAGGGTATCCAAGTGGGAGTATAGGTACCGATAACACATCACTGCATCCCATTGATAAAATAAACTTACAGTTAAACTTATAACGCGTCTTACTATATCCCATGGATATGGCCGCTGGTAGCGGTGGGTGTAGCTGCTGGTCTCGTGAGACTTGCAGTACAGATCTTCCCTATCAGCTGTCTAGGCCGCCATTTGTACTTGTAACATCGAATTTTCTGCAGTCAGGGAATCCGCCCGAAATTATTGCACACACTCAAATTTCATGCATAGCTTTATTAACCGTTTCGTGTCTTGTCTGTAAAGTCACCATGGCCCCACCTCCATACACCACTCAATTGAAATAGCGCGCCTGACATAGCCTATCTCCGTCCATAATGATAAGTTCCGCGGACGACTATAAATGAGGGCGTCCTTCACGGGCAGAGCCACGGCTCGTCTCTATCAAATGTCTCATCAACCCATTGATTACGTACCTATTTACCCGCCCCGTCGGCATTTATGGCTCAATAGGGATCATCGCAAACTAGCGTTCACTGTGACCCGAGGAAAGTGGTTGTAGATTGTGTGTTCGTCATCACTATCAGGACCACAAAGATTGGACTAAACATTTAAACTTCCAAAGCCATTATTCACGTTAGCAAAACGATACCATCGATCCAGACACTTAAGTATACGACGTAAAAGTTTTGTACTTACATGGTTCACAGTTTGATAATACATATCCATAATGACGTGAGAGAGCGGTTTCGTCCGCTTTCGTCCTCGGCAGTATGCAGATATTACCTGAAACATAATAATTCAAACAAACATATTTATACAACATAATAATTACTTTGGAACACAAAAATCAAGATCAATAATTGTGAATAATCAAATGATCTGTTTAGGTAATTGGGGTAGGCCAGCTACTACGGCTGACATAATAATATAATTCTGCAGATCTATCCCAATCATCGGATGATTTTTAAAATTTTTGTTGGTCGTATCCTATCACTCAGCATACCGGACTCAATCCGAATCCAAATAATTCATTCATGGTGGTGCCTTGGGGTGAATTTGTCTAAGTCTATTTTCTCCTAAGGCTCCTTTCTAAAAGAACTAGTTGAATACAAGTGAACAGGTGGAATGGGGTGTTTGGTTGGATTCAATAATAATGTAGGTAGGTACTGATAGATCATTAGGTATGCATCTTCATAGGGACCTTTTAGGATTAAACAATACAACCCAAATCAATGCTGACGTAAGCAAGGTCATCCAGCTATTTCACCAATAAGACTCGATATGGCCGTTTCGGGGGAGGGAGAGGAATAATGCGACGATACGAGCGAAAATATTTCCATTCTATATTTTCCCTCTGCTAATTCACCAATGGCTATAATTAAGGGGGTGAATTATGAACTGACATCGTAGATTAATCGATTCTAATACAGTGGGCCATCATTATCCGGTAGGTATAATCCGAGGCTTCGTTAGGGATGTTAAATCAATCTACGAGGATAGGGAGCGAGGTGGACAGAGTAGAATTTCTAAAGGGGTTTGCATCGATCAGGGCTTTACGGAAAATTATGATTCTACATAGTCACATGACTATAATATTAGGTACCAAGACATTTATGATACGATCGAATGAAGTCTATAAATAAAAGTGTGTGTTTATAAATTGTTAACCTATAAGTCCATTCGTTGGTCAAGTTTGAAAATCATCAAGCTAACAAATTATTTTATTATACAGGTTATGACTTCTTAGGACGAGAGGGTAACGGTCGAGGTGAAAATATAATAGTTACGAGGCTCAGGTGTGGTCTTTTATCAGGCTTCAATGTTTCCTTTCATAATGTACTCAAGTTCTGGGTATATCTGTGAAATAAAATATATGGGAATATCCATGTTTATGACGGAAGAAGCGCGATAAGGCTAGGTAGGATTAAAAAATAGTTCTATTTAAATTTTGTGTTCCTCTCGAATTCCCTCTCTCACCAACATAAATTTCAGAAAATATTTCCTCGATTACTTTATTCTCAGAGAACAGAATTTTCTGATTAAGTGGATGGGGTCAACATGGTATGCGATGACCAGGCCACAAATTACATCTGATCACAAAAAATTACAACGGTTCTTCTTGTAAACGACTGAATCTGGAACATGATATGCAAAACCCTTGGGGGAACTTTTCGAAATAGTACATAATACCTACATGGAATTTGTATAAAGAAATATCACAAAATTCGTGAGATTGTATTGGAGTAATCATCCTGAATCAGAAGGTCTCATATTTATGGTCATATTTATGCTATTTTTAGAAAAGCAAGTCACTATACTAATCTTCTAATACGAATGTTGTCTTGATGAAACCTCCAATTCTTAGAGCAGCGATTTCTTCTCTACTGATCGTATCCGTAAGCGGAACGTATCGGCAACAGCTTTATTCAGTCACTTTCTCTCTACGGTGGTCACATAATTTTTTGAAACGGACACAGAATGGTGACATCAAGCTGTCAATATTTCTTGAGATTTCCAAAGACCGCTCCTGAAAGGACAGACTGCTTTCTGGGCGCTCAATTCTATCATGAGAAACCGAGCCAACTGTTCAGTGATGTGAAGGCCTCCGAACCCAACCTAGAAGTTAGCAAACTTTTGTGCGATTCCTCGAACATGTTCTTAGAAATCCTGTGACACGAATGAGAAAGAGGATGATAAGCTTCGCGCCGCTCTGTTATTTTACGATAAGATCTGATCGGTGAGTGAAGATAAATATGAAACACCAAACTCAGTTTGTTGCAACCGATAAAATGTTATGAATAATGAAGTAATAGTATTTGTTTTTAAATAACTGCAAATCCTCCCCGTAAAAATGATTAATTCCCCATTGAGGCCTCATCAGGGATATAGACAGAGCGCATAGTTCAGCTAACCACATTCGTTATACATAGGCCTGCTTCTGCTTGGATAGGCCTGCTTCTGCTTGGATAGGTAGATTCATTGAGACCTGTGAAAGTAGCTCTGTTTGTGCTTTTAGGCACTCGTGAATCATTTCTTCCAAAATTTAGTATAATTTCAATTCAATTATCACTTCAGTATGTTGAGATTAGTAGATAGGTATATGTTTGGGTTGCGATCCATTAAGTATTCTTATAGTTTAGGGGTGCCCTTACTTTCATTCGATTCAAATTCAAGTGTGTAGAGTAGATGTTTTACAATACTTGGTTTGAGGTACTTGGGAAAATAGATGAAGAAGGAGCAGAGGAACACACGGATTTTCACTGAAACATCCCTCCCCCCATAGCCACCGTAACTGAAGGGCTCCGAACACAGTATAAGAATTTAGGCAGTATAATTTCAACACAATACGACTATTCCATCATAAATACAGCTTAGCGGAAGAAATTTCCAACACGACTTGACGACACTTGATATGGGACCATCAGGGCACCAACCCCCTAACCCCACCTAATTGCGATCATTCTTTCGAGAAGACAGACGTAAACTAGATATAAACTAGTTGGTTTGCGATACTTTAGCCGAAATCAATGATTATGAGGAAATTCTGAATATAACCGTGAAGGATCAGTTTTTTTTAGGGAAAGGTTAACAGTTGGTGGTTGGAGTGATCGCTTAGTCATTTTCTATCAGCTCTCAGTGCTATCCAAAATTAATTAAGAAAATTATTGAACATTATTGCCATCGAGAACGTGTGTTCCCATACAACAGAGTTGGTCACCATAAATATTTATTTTTGGTTTATTATTTTCAATAATGAACCATTGGAATCGAGCATGAAAAAAAAAATTCTTACCCCCCCTCAAAATTTGATGGTTTACGTTTCAAGGTATGTAGAATCCAAAACTGCAATAAAAATATTTCTGTCTGTCCGCCGTACGCCGTACGCCGTACACCGTACGGGCCACTTTTCTTAGTTACCATGAAAGAAAATTGATGAAATTCGGGTTATAGGTTCCGTTCGCTGTCTAGTTGGTCCTCGAAGCTCGACGTTACTGTGAGTCATCTCTAAGGGGTTCAAAATAGGGGTTGAAATTTTCAAAACGCCTATACCATTTTTTTACGTGAATATTTTTACGGTTTTAAATAGTTCTTGAACTTGCGAGTTTTTTAAGACCATCCGGAGCGTCGTACGTCCAGCCGTTCGTTCACAGTAAGGCCCCGAAGTTTGCACCGACAGGCATTTTCGACTCCAGTGTGAATGAAATTGTATACAATTCAAACCAAATCTCGTAACCAGAGACGCGCCCACAATAGGAATTTGTGAATACGGCCAATCATTGGTAGGGATCACCTGATTATATTGGCGGAGTATGAAGTCGAGTTGGTTGTTCTGTGATATTATTTCATTTGAAAAATGATGGCTCTGTTGGAGTTTGTTGGTAGGTAGTGAAACTTGAACAAACGTTGAAGTATTATTGATGGGTAAATTATTACTACGGTAAATCATTACTCAACGGTAAATTATTACACAACGGTTCATTATACCATCTACGTAGAAGGGGCTGGAGTTTGTTGGTAGGTACTTTTGCAACTTTTTTCACTCCTCATCAACAATTTCTTTTCAGAACTTCATTGTGTGTGTTTCTTTTTGTTAGGTACTGTTTGTCATCGGCAGAATTATTTTAGCAACATTTAACTCGTGATTTAGGTAGGTGCCTAGTAACGTGTACGGGGTTAGGTACTAACCTACGGAGGGTCTGCGATCTACATTATATGTATAGAGTAGTACATATCATAAATTATATAGACGGATTATCTATACATAGAGCTGTGATCTGTAACGGAAGGGTATTCTATACAAAATAATAAACCGTTGTGCAGGGATTTGCAGCGTTTTTAAAGTACGGACAGACAGACACCTACTTGGTATTTAAAAGTACAGATACCTACACAATACACCGGTACGAGTTTTTTTTTCTTCTAATTATTATTACAGGTTGATTCTAAATGTTTCACGTTTGTACCAAAACCACTTTCATGCTATGTTTAGTTAATACGTTAATTAGTTTAGTTGGTAAGTTAATAACTAGTTTATTTAATAAGGTAAGCCCTATCACAATAACTTCCTCTACAATGAATTAAATATTATTAAATACATCACAGTTATCATACTTTGGTATTAGTATCAAAAAGTAATATTTAGCGCAATTTCCAATTATTAATACCATTGATATCAATATAATATTATAACAATCTTGCTTTGAATAACTTAACTGATCAATTATTATATCATACATTATTATTATATCATAATATAGGAGAGATATTATATCATTAACATGAAAATTCAACAACATAATACCTGGCGAGATAACAATATTATCTGATACTTTTTAAAGGCTTTAAAGGTTTTTAAAGGATACTTTTCCCGGATTATAATCTTAATTAGGCTTTTTTCTATATGATTTGTCTCTGCAATATTCCGCAACTGACGCTGTTGCGTGCAATCGTAATTTCGTTATTTTTTTCTATTCGAATAATACAAAAGCCCTAAATTTGAGAATTGCACAGTGATGTAATAAAATACATTCTTGGCCTCTAGGATAGGTTTTATGCTGAGAAGCTGAATGTATTTTTCTTGTTCATTCTCTGTTCCCTTCTGGTTCTTAAAGCAGTGGTCTCTTAGATTCCGATAGAAGGGGCAATCAAACAACAAATGAATCAGGGTTTCAGGGACAAGTTTGTCGCACAGTGTGCAGCTGTCTCTCCCCCCCCCCCCCCCACCATCGGTCATCATTTGAGCCAATTCGCGGGTGAATTTTATTGGATATTCCAAGTTATAAATACTTTTTCGCGCCTAGTTACCATTAAATCTGCCGAAAGCAGGTGTTGTAGCTCGACAGTAGCGCACATTCCATATCTATGTTCCTGAGATCATCTTTAAAATTATAGAGGATATACGGCATTTTTTTCTCCAGTTTTTTTAGGTGGAAGTTGCGATAACTGTGAGAACCAGTTATACTTTTCTTTGTTTGAGGGGTAATTGTTGTGCAGATTGATCATTCTAGTTAGAAACTGACCATTCTAGTTACTCCAGATCTCTGATGACCAGAACTAGAGTTGAAATTGACGGGTGAAGACGTTACCGAACCCCAGCATCCAAAAAAAGTAATGACGTCACGTGCACCTCAAATTTTATGGTTTCCGTTTCAAGGTATGTTGAACCCACAAATGAAATTTAAAAAAATTTCTGTCCGTCTCCCGTCCGCCATACTTCGTTTTTTCCTTAGTCACCATGAACGAAAAATTAATGAAATTTAGTATGTGGGTCCCACTTGGGGTTTAGTTGCTACGCGAAGATCGGCGTTACTATCAGTCACCTAAGGGGCGAAAAATAGGGGTTGCAATTTCCAGGGCGCCATTATCTGGAATTTTTTACGTTTTTAAATTGATCTCGAACTTGAGAATTTTTTGAGACCACCTGGTACGTCCAGCCGTTTGTTCACAACTCCGCCCTGAAGGTTGCATCGATAAGCCTCGTCAACACGGCCGTGAATGAAACGGTATACTTCCAGCCCGGAAATCACTGCTAGGGAACAACTGACTATAGTCATGCATGTGTGTATGAAATCGAGTTGGCTGTGGTGTGATTTCATTTCATCCGAAGAATGATGGTTTTTCGGATGTCGTTGATAGGTAGGTACCTATTTTTGTAACTTCAACAAACCTTATGCTTCATGAATAACAACAAATAATAAATTATGGAATTCTTGAATCCTCCGCATATTTATGGATTCTGGAGCCCGGCCCGCTCTAGTACTCGATTTAGGGCTTTCTTGGGGAAGTACGAGGGTAGGCATTAACCACAGGAAGCAGTGGCCTACGCAGAGGGGGCATCTACACAGGTTATTAAACCGCTGTGTAATAACTGGCAGCGTTTCAACCTGAAAGAAACTAGTCCTGAAAATTGACAAAAGATGTGGATAGCAGATCACTCATTAATGCATTCCTTGAAAAACATGTTAATAATATTCTCAGAATATATCTTCCGAACGACCTACCGTCAGCTCTACTTCTACCATAGCGGTACAACTGAAAGCGCGGCACACTAAATGTAGTCTCATTGGACTCCGTTTCGTGATGTCCACATATATGTAAGCCTGTACTGTATCTGACTGGTGGCTGTTATAACTGTTGCGGCTGATATCGTCCCTCGTTTGAGGGCGTGTAAACGGTCCTCTGTCTCACCTACACCGTTCTGCGGTCTACCCTCAAATCAGAATGTGGGTCACGCCTCATACCCTTTCGCCTCCCTTTACTAACAACTTACTTTTCGCACAAAATCGTATAAGTACCTTATGACTGTCACAGCTGTTATGAAAAAGCATTTTACCATTCAGAGGACCACTGTTTCGTATTTTGGTTTATTATTTTCAATAATGAACCATTGGAATCGAGCATGAAAAAAATTTGATGGTTTACGTTTCAAGGTAGGTATGTAGAATCCGGAAATGCAACCCCTGCACAACGGTTTATTATTTAGTACAGAATACCCTTCTGTTACAGATCACAGCTCTCTGCATAGATAACCCGTCTATATAACATAATATGTACTATTCTATACATATTATGTAGATCGCAGACCCTCCGTAGGTTAGTACCTAACCCCGTACTCGTTACTAGGTACCTACCTAAATTACGAGTTACATGCTGCTAAAATAATTCTGTCGATGACAAGCAGTAACTAAAACGGCGAAAAGAAACGCAAATAATGAAGTTCTGAAGGAAAATTGTTGATGTGGAGTGAAATATATGCCCCTTCACCGTAGATCACTGTTTTCTGTGGTTAATACATACCATCGTGGTCAAGTATAATGAACCGTTGTGTAATAACTTGCCCATCAATAATACTTCAACGTTTGTTCAAGTTTCAGAAGTACCTACCTACCAACAAAATCCAATAGTCCACCACTTATCAAAAGAAATAATATCGCAGAACAACCAACTCGACTTCATACAGCCATCCTTGATTATAATCAGGTGCTCCCTAGTGGTGATTATCTGAGCCGGGTTTATACCGTTTGATTCACGATCGTGTTGATGAAGCTTTTTGGTGCACACGAACGGCTGGACTTACAATGCTCCGGGTGGTCTCAAAAAGTTGTTTAGCTCACGACAAATTTAAGGAGGACCAAATAGACCCTGAACGGAACCTATAACCCGAATTTCATCAATTTTGTTTCATGGTAACTAAGAAAAGTGGCCAGTACGGCGTACAGACAGAAATTTTGGTTTATTATTTTCCATGATGAACCATTGGAATCGAGCATGAAAAAAAAAAAAGGCTAACCCCCCCTCCAAATTTGATGGTTTACGTTTCAAGGTATGTAGAATCCAAAACTGCAATAAAAATATTTCTGTCTGTCCGCCGTACTGACAACTTTTCTTAGTTACCATGAAACAAAATTGATGAAATTCGGGTAATAGGTTCCGTTCGGGGTCTAGTTGGTCCTCGAAGCTCGACGTTACTGTCAGTCATCTCTAAGGGGTTCAAAATAGGGGTTGAAATTATCAGAACGCCTATACCTTTCTACGTGAATCTTTTTACGGTTTTAAATAGTTCTTGAACTTACGAGTTTTTTAAGACCACCCGGAGCAGACGTCCAGCAGTTCGTTCACAGTAAGGACCCGAAGTTTGCACCGACAGGCATTTTCGACAGCAGGGTGAATGAAATTGTATACATCAGCCCAAATCTCGTCACCAGGGACGCGCCGACAATCGGGAATTGGCCGGAGATAAAATCATTGCTAGGGATCACCTGATTATAATCACGGAGTATGAAGTCGAGTTGGTTGTTCTGTGATATTATTTCATTTGAAAAATGATGGCTCTTTTGGAGTTTGTTGTTACGCAGTGAAACTTGAACAAACGTTGAAGTATTATTTATGGGTAAATTATTATAACACGATAGTAAATCATTACTCAACGGTAAATTATTACACAACGCTCATTATACCATCTACGTAGAAGGGGCTGGAGTTTGTTGGTAGGTACTTTTGCAACTTTTTTCACTCCTCATCAACAATTTCTTTTCAGAACTTCATTATGTGCGTTTCTTTTTGTTAGGTACTGTTTTTCATCGACAGAATTATTTTAGCAACATTTAACTCGTGATTTAGGTAGGTACCTAGTAACGAGTATGGGGTTAGGTATTAACCTATGGAGGGTGTGCGATCTATATAATATTATGTATAGAATAGTACATATATAGTATATAAAGGGTCATCTATACGGAGAGCTGTGATATGTAACAATGGTAAATTATTACACAACGGCAAATTATTACGAAACGGTAAATTATTACACAATGGCAAATTATTACAAAACAGTAAATTATTACACAACGGTGAACAATCCCCCCCCCCCCCCCCGACAATATTGGGTACAATATCCTTGATTATAAACGAATTGTCTAAATTGGCGTGGTACGCATTGGCATGGTCCGCATTAGTTCAATCAACCGTTTTCTTTTGTTTTCTCAATATATTCATTATGACTGACCTAGGCCTTTCCAATCACATGGGATTTCGCGTTGTGGCGCCGGCTTTTGTTTCTGTCCCAACCTCATCCGCCATTCCCAGTGTATTCTCACTCCACATCAACAGCTTCCCTTCATCACTTCATTATTTGCGTTTATTTTTGCCATTTTAGTTACTGTTTGTCATCGACAGAATTATTTTAGCATAAGTTAACTCGTGATTTGGTAGGTACCTATTAACGAGTACGGGGTTAGGTACTAACCTACGGAGGGTCTGCGATCTACATAATATGTATAGAATAGCACATAATTATATTATATAAAGGGTTATCTATACGGAGAGCTGTGGTCTGTAACAGAAGGGTATTCTGTACAAAATAATAAACCGTTGTGCAGGGATTTGCAGCGTTTTTTGATTGCAGTTTTGAATTCTACATACCTTGAAACGTAAACCATCAAATTTTGAGGGGGGTTCGAATTTTTTTTTCATGCTCGATGCCAATGGTTCATTATTGAAAATAATAAACCAAAATTTCTGTCTGTCCGCTGTACGCCGTACTGACCACTTTTCTTAGTTACCATGAAGAAAAAAACGCTGCAAAGTCCTTGTCACATGGGTTTATTATTCTATGTAGTTCTAGAGATTTTTGTTGGCTGTTAAATGTATTGTTTCTTTCATGTGGAATGATTGAAATAGCTATTTCTGATGATTTCCACCAATTTTGGCCCCCAAAACATGAAATAGGTACGCTTTTTTCTTTTTTTTTTTTAAGATCATCTTTGATCATTGGTAGTGGCATTTAATGGTCTTGATTCACTTGTTTACACTTTTTCCAATGTAATTGTACACATTGATGGTGATTTCAGACAGTTTTCCAGGTTTTTGACTCATAAAAAACCAATTTTGGGAGCTGAACCTTTGGTAAAACCTCAATTTCCGCGTCTTTGGTCAAAATCGACTTCATATTCGGTCTTCTCGTCCTCAAAAACATGGAAAAAGATACCTCAAAAGCTCATGTTACTAACATGTTGTTAAAACGCAAAAAGTACCTATTTTTATACACATTTTCACTCATAACACCCCTGGGTATATTCCGATCGGGCTGAAAAGTTTCGGGACACAACTAGGGCCCAAATGGAGCATGTGTGTGAAAGAACGACTTTTTTAGACCGAAAATGAAGCCTGTACACGTGATACGGCGTACGGCGGACGGCGGACGGACATTGCATTTTTGGAATCTACGCACCTTGAAACGGAAAAGAAAAAATTTTGAGGGGGTGTTATAAAAATTTTTTGCTGAGCGAATACATAGGTGTATTATTCACAGAATAATAAACCAATTGATGAAAGTCGGGTTATAGGTTCCGTTCGGGGTCTAGTTGGCCCTCGAAGCTCGACGTTACTATCAGTCATCCCTAAGGGGTTCAAAATAGGGTTTGAAATTTTCAGAACGCCGTAGCTCGAAAACTTTCGATAGAAGGGTATGGTTTTTTTTACGTTATTAAATTTGTCTTGAGCTAAACAATTTTTTGAGACCACCCGGAGCCCATGCTTTCCTGCCGGGCTTTCGTGTACACCAAAAAGCTTCGTGAACACGATCGTGAATCAAACGGTATAAATCCGGGCCGGATATCATCACTAGGGAGCACCTGATTATAATCAAGCATGGCTGTATGAAGTCGAGTTGGTTGTTCTCCGATATTATTTCATTTGATTAGTGATGGACTATTGGATTTTGTTGGTAGGCTTCTGAAACTTGAACAAACGTTGAAGTATTACTGATGTTAATTATTACTCAATGGTAAATTATTACACAACGGTAAATTATTACACAACGGTAAATTATTACATAACGGTAAATTATTACACAACGGTAAATTATTACACAACGGTAAATTATTACATAACGGTAAATTATTACACAACGGTAAATTATTACAGAACGGTAAATTAGTTTTACACAACGGTTCATCACTTTTGCAAGTTGAACAACCGTTGAAGTATTATTGATGGGCAAGTTATTACACAACGGTTCATTATACTTGACCACGAGGGTATTGAGGGTATAATATCGGTATTGACCACAGAAAACAGTGATCTACGCTGAAGGGGCATCTATTTCACTCCACATCAACAATTTTCCTTCAGAACTTCAATATTTGCGTTTCTTTTTGCCGTAGGTATTAGTTACCGTTTGTCATCGACAGAATTATTTTAGCAACATTTAACTCGCGATTCAGATAGGTACCGAGTAACGCGTACGGGGTTAGGTACTAACCTACGAAGAGTCTGCGATCTACATAATATGTATAGAATAGTACATATTATATTACATGGACGGGTTATCTATACAGAGAGCTGTGATCTGTAACAGAAGGGTATTCTGTACAAAATAATAAACCTTTGTGCAGGGATTTGCAGCGTTTTTACGTTCTTAAATTGATCTTGAACTAAAGAATTTTTGGAGACCACCCGGAGCATCGCACGTCTAGCCGTTCGTTTGCAAGTTTGAAAGCGTTAGAAAAGCTTCGTAAACATGATAGTGAATGAAACGGTATAATTCCGGCCCAGATATCATTGCTAGGGAACAACTGACTATAATCACGTATGGCTGTATGAAATCGAGTTGGTTGTTCTGTGATGTTATTTCATTTGAAGAATGATAGCTCTTTTGGATTTTGTTGATAGGTAGGTACTTCTGGAACTTGAACAAACGTTATGCTTCAAGAATAACAACAATAATTTATCAATGATTGAATTATGCGCATTTTTATGAAACTGTAATTCCCGGGCCGGCTCCAGTACTTGATTTAGGGCTTTCCTGGTGGGGAGCTCGAGTGTAGGTACTGACCACAGAAAACTGTGATGTACACAGAAGGGACATCCATACAGGTAAGTAATAAACCGCTTTGTAATAATTTGCAGCAGTTTTCTCCTTCCGTTCAATCTACCTCAACAAGCATATTTCATTTTTTCTTCAACATCTTTCAAAGAGTTTTTTTCTTTCTTTTTAGATCCTCGAGTCTCCGGTGTAGTTCCAGTTATTACGAGTATTTTTCCTATCGGGTCGGAAAGGTCCCAGTGATACGATTTTGTAAACCCTTTGGAAGGGAACGAACCTGCATGTGTCTCCGGAGTTCTGCGCTGAAATGAGAAATAGGTATAAGATATGTTTCCCCATCCCATAAGACCCAACCATTCCTAGAGGAAGTAAGGCAGACTCAACTTATTGCAAGGAGCGAAGGACGACGCGGGCGATTCTTCTTCCATTCAACGTACCGTGAGCAGTAATTCAGAACAGGAACAGGAATCGTACAAAAACTCAATTCTGTTAATCGAAAATGTGTTCATAGTGGTTCTTGATAGATTTTTATATCATGGAAACATCAATATACCCATTTTATTGAGGAAATATAAAAGAAGGAAAAAACCTAAGAATAAAAATAGTTTTCATTCTAATTACATCTAGCTTCATTTCATAATCAATCAACGTTCACTTATTAATCAGATATCATTTATCTAAAATGATTTTACCATCATAACCTAGTAAACAGTAAGTGATTTTGTGCTCTTAAAATACCACTACTCCGTACCGGACACCACTATCCCAAAACTCAAGTGATCAACGTTGATTATACGGACGAGCCTCTCCATTGATATATGCCTTTGTAGCCATCGCTGATGGGCTTTAGCAAATCGCATAATCCAGCCAAAATCATTTCCACTCCTGGGTCCCGGTGGATGGTCTCATTACGATTACAAACGTACCTACCAGGCCACACTGGCTACGGTCCTGAGTGCCATGTTCTAGAATTTATTATGGTGTAACTATGGGCTGCACAGCCCCAAAGCTGACACACAGTCCACACGTACTTCAGGGGTAGTTTGTTAAGTTCGCTTTCAACTGGCGGGAGGACAACCACAGCCGACCCATTTTCTCAAGAGAACTGTATACTTAATATAATTTAATATTTTTATGACTTTTAAGTTTTTTAAGCATTTTGTTGTTCAGTGATGGGGGGGGGGGGGGGAGATTGTGACCATAAATAATATTAATATCTCTATTTAAATTTTATTCTGTTTGTCGCCTGAGGAAGTTGGTAAGTTCACCAATGAAACTTTTGCTAATTTGCTCAATAAACCAGCTGAGCCCAACCTTTGTCTTCTTCTATAATAAGAGGAACACACAGAGTCATCGTCGACCAGCATAAGTACAACAGGAAATAGCTTTTCGTGAAAAAACAGCTAGTTATTTTGTTATATGGTATGTAACGCTGTTATTTAAAAATATCAACAACACGATAACAGTTTAATGAAAATTGAGTTAGGCTCATACCACTCATTCCACCAACACGATTAAACCAAACTTATTTCGACTCAAGTGTTCAATACTCGATCCGTAAAGGTTAGCTACTGCGCTTTGATGTTATCATCTGTTCATCAGTTCACGAGGACTAATTTCATTTTATTGAATAGGGATACAGGGAACTTAAACTGAGTAATAAACATAGGGAAACGCCCAGATATACAATCATAGTTTATAATCCATATCATGGAGAAGAACAGCGTCATGACAGGTCCGGATATTGCAGTTTGACGTATCGGAGGCTCATTAGAGCAGGAGGGTAGCAGCTCTATCCCCAGTGTGACAACTAGTGCGCTATCCCCACAGGGAGTGACGTAACTGCATCCCTGGAAACTGTCCTGGGTGTCCATTAGACAACCGGAGACCTCTCTCGCCGTAAATGCGGCGAAGGTTGATTGATGGATGTGTTACCACGTCCCCTCCGCAACCTCCTTTGTGGATTAACACTTCCGTACTCTCCGTCAGAGTGCGCAGTATTAAAATAAGGGAGAGTTGTAGTTAGGACCGGGTTTAAATTGGTGGGGGGAGGGGTGTGGGGGGGGGGGGGGGGGAAGATGGATAGGGCCGAAAAAGTGTCACGGGGTTCTTCATTATCAGTCTCGGAGTTTTCAAGAGCTGTATAACCGCGGTGACGGGATGATGATGCTCTAATGATAAGGAATGGCTGACGGGATTTTCCACTAAATCAAGAGCAGTCTTATTAAACAACGTAGGAAAAATGTCTTCAATGTTTCAAATATGAAACATCTGGGACCTGCAAAAAACAAGTAAAAATTACAAGTCGATTTTTAAGGACAAGATCCCCTATTGTTTAATTTTTAGGATATAAAAGAATAGCAGAGGAGAATAATAATAATAATAATAGAGAATAATAATTAAACCAAGATAATAATAATTAAACACGAAGGCAATTTTCATCCAATTTGTAGTGTCCTTTTTTATGCTATCGACCCAGTTGTAGCTGTAATTGAGCAAATAAGTTCAGAAATGTTCAAATTCATCTCGGATTGGATGGGGTTCTATAGGATGCAATACCTATAGAAACCCGATTCATTAATTTTTTTTCTTCATTTGTTTTCTCATAGGATTTATAGGGTGAGGGGTTAGAGGGTGGGTTAAACATAGTTTGCGATACTCAGGCCGACTGTCATCAGATTCAACTATTTTATTTATTTATTCATTTTGTTTTTATTTATTTATTTTTTTTATTTTTTTCATCGATTCGGTTTCAGTCTAGTTATGGAGGTAATTTGGGGAAATTATCCGTAATAGCCCAGTTGTCGAGCGATCAAAGGCATTCCTACTCCCAGAATTTGAAAAGCTCTGGGGGTCCGGGTTAGACTCCCCGCTGGTAAATGAAATTTGCTCAGGGAGTGGATGAAGGAAGCAGTGAATCAGAATGTTATGTTGTCCACTTTAATGCTTCTTTTGGTACCAAATTGTGGTTAACAAATACATCTACATCTACATTTTGTATTTATGAGTAGTTAATGCGAATTTCGCATTATAGTTATCAAGTACATCGTGCATCGTACTAGGTACATACCTTACATCGTACTAGGTACATACCGTTTAATGTTACAGGTGCATTTTGTACAAGTGGCGAGTAAATTAAAAAAGAACGTTTGACAATGCTGCAAGTATAAACTTGCAAAGCATAGCGAATGTTTAGAAGGATGCAGGTGGATTTCTACAGACATATTTTGACTAGTTGCACGGATAAAAAGATATTTTCTGTAAGTCGCAAAAATTACCGATTTTTAGCCTACTTTACCTTGCCTGTAGAGTTGTAGTTTCCCAGAGATCAGTTGAGATGGTGATCATTTCAAACTACCTAGTTCCTATATTTTGCTGTGAAGATCTTGATGTAAATGCCACTGATCCAACTGCTGATCAGTTTTACAGCGCTGATTCTACGTGTTTCAAAGAATGTAGCTGTAATAATTACAGACATTCTGAATCTCTGTCTCACCATTCCTACACACAAAGCTATCATTCAAAATCAGAACTAATTTTCGAACCTATGTAACATTTCCAAAACTGCCACATCAGTTTGTCCAATAAAGTCAAATTATCAATATTTCAAAAATAGGTAATGGTTTGCAGTGAATAATGTGATCAAGTGTTATTAAACCACTTTAAAATTACATCATACACTATATGCATATTTACACAAGGAAAGCAAAGCAAGCAGATTATGAAGAAAAGCAATACAGTTCAATATGCGATGCATATGATATTAATACGTAATACTCACTCGCTCACAAATACCTAGTAGACGATTCATGGAATCCAACGAAATGGCGAATATTTTGAATTGACTGTTAAGGTGAAAGGTTTTGCATAGCCATAGCAATATCTCATTTTCTCCGATGATTCGAGAAAGGTCATGATTCAGCGAAACGGAATAACCAGACCCCAAATGGGGCATAAAAATCAAATTTAATTATTTTTGGTTCATGGTAAGTAAGGAAAGTACGCAGTGCGGCGGACGGCGTGCGGCAGACAGCCAGACAATTATTTATTCCGTTTTCGGATTCTAGGTACCTTGACACGCAAACCATCAAATTCTGAGGGGGTGAAAAAATTAATTATTTCCCCCTTCATGATCGATTTCAAAGGTTCATTACTTAAAATAATAAACAAAAACCTTTCTTAGAACAAAATCAGAACCAGTTTGGAATTGAAATGACGAATAGGCTGTCGAGGAAACCTAGTATACGCGTTTAAATACACGGTAAAGAAGATCTGAACGATAACTCAGTTGTGAACAACATCATTTCGATTTCGTTGTTTTGTTTCGTGAGGCACCATTCATTTAAAAATTCAAGTTGGATTTGAATAGAAATTGGCTTGAAAGCTTCAAAGGTCTTAGTAGAGGAAAACCCTAAACGTTGATCGTTCAAGGCGCTTATTGAGTTTGAATGAATATTCATGGTGATAATGCAGGCTTTATAAAATTGAATAGATCGAGTCCTTCTTGCACTGAATCTATTCAATAACTTCAACTACATTCATTAACTTGAATATTAATTCACATTTGATGGCAAAAATAAAATGAATTTGTGATGAAAACAAAGTAATGCTTGATGATTACTGTGATGAATTTAGAATTTTCATCACGGTGGCGTGGAAGGAAGGTGAGTGAGTGAATTTAGGTGAAGGAGATGAAAGGAGGAAAAGTCGCAGGCGGCTGTAATCAACCGAACATCTACGACTTTGGAGGAGAGAGAGGTGGATGAGGGAATTTTACCTAGGCGGCTGTAGTCAACCGTTCATCTAGGTAAAGGAGAGGAAAGGAGGAAAGGAGAGGTCCCTTGTCTAGGCGGCTGTATTCAACCGATCATCTAGACAAGGAGGAGGAGAGAGGAGGTGAAATTCTCAGGCGGCTGTAGTCAACCGATCATCTGAGAGGGAAGGTAAGAGAGAGAAGAGAGAGCTGGTTAGAGGAAGTGTCGAATGAAGCTTGAGCGCCAGGATCCGGGGTTTTATAGTACTTGGGGGCCTCTCCCTCCAGCTCCTTGCAGGGAGCTGGTAGTGGGGCCCCAGGTTGAGTAACCCTGGGTTCTGTCGCCTGTCCCCACTCATATCTTTATTTACGGAGCTTTAGTTTGGCGTTTGGATATTGGTGAGAACTTAATATGATAGGAGTGTTCCCGGGAGGGACTCACGACAGAGGTCCCCCCAGTTTGAACCAATATTGGTGCTGAAGGCGCAAGATGACAGGAGCTGAGGGCTACGGCAAACAAGAGGTGGTCGCTGAAGGCGCAAGATGACAGGAGCTGAGGGCCACGGCAAACCAGAGGTGGAGCTGAGGGCGCAAGGTTGACAGGGGCTGAGGGCCAAGGCAAACAAGGGTTGAGCTGAAGGCGGTTCTTAACCCTAGGAGTAAACGGTACAGGCAGTATAGGTAGTATGTACATAGTAGTAGTGACGTAGGATAAGAAGCGTAGGTAGGTTAACATAATAGAAAATAAGTAGGATGTACAAGAAGTAAACATAATAGCAAATAAGTAGGATGAGTTGATGAATATGTACAAGGCTGGGATGACAAGGGTGGTGAGAGTATTTACAGGATGATGGGAGTTTTGGTCAGGATTCATAAACATTTGGCATTTACGAAAGTGATCGGCGAGGGCGAGATGAGGAGGATTGACAATATTTACAGGGCGTACAACAGTTACAATATTTACAAGATTTACAATATTTACAATAAATGCAATATTTACAACATTCACAATATCCGTGCAAATGTGGGGGACAAAGTGGAACGGGGTGTTGGAAAACCGCCGATTCCTGGGTGTGTGTTGGGTGTGGTGAGTGACGGTGAGTGTGTGAGTGAAGTGTGCGGGGGTGGTGTGTGCCCGTAGCTCGTGGCGAGGCGGGGCACGGCGGGGCTCCGAGTTCCGGTACAGTGCGAGTGGATTAAGAAGACACTAGCACTGTTCCGGAATCTCAAGGCCCCGCCGTGATTGCTCAGAGCGGGGCGGGGAATTTGGCCGCCGGGACGTGGGGAACGTGGGGACGCTCCCTCCGTCCGTTTCGCCGCCAGGGCCGTTTCGTCCCGGCGGAAGCTATCGTGGATATCCCCGGCGACGGAGGGGGGGGAGGGGGTGTTTGAGGGGGAGAAGCAGACGTGGGGGGGCCGAAAATTGAAAATGGTGGGGGCGGTAAAATTGGGGGGGCTGAATTTACTGGGGGGTTGGTGAATTGAACGGGGGGTGGGGGGTCGAAATTGATTGGGGGAATGCTGATTTGAACGGGGGGCGGGGGGGGCATGAGTTCCGCGAGGCGGAACTCGCGAAGGATGGAGGACATTAACGGGTCCGTGGGGGAGTAGGGAGGGTGTACCCCCGTGGCCTGGGCCGTGCGAAATTCGCGCAGGATTTTCCACTGGGGGTACTTCCATCGCCGGGGCCGGGGAGGTAGTCCGGAGATCCTTAGCGGGACGAACGGAAGCGGTGAAGTCGGCCCGGGCGAAGGGGGGTAGGGGGGAGAGCGGTTCCGGGACGAAAACGTCCCGGAAAATCGCCGCCATTTCCGGATCCGAATCGAAATCCGGAAACGGCGACGGAGGTGACGGGTGCAGCGGGAAGAGGTGCGACATTGCGAACGGACGGCGGGAGACTGATAGTGTTAGTGGGTTGGGTTAGCACAGGTGCGGGTTTACACCTGGCTAACGGGACTGTATGTGGTTTGCCGTCAATTAACAGGGTTGCGGTGGTGTGTGTTGTGCGGACGACTTGAAAGGGCCCGGCATAAAGTGGTTGGAAAGTTTTATGGATGCCGGGCTCCTTCAGGTACATGTGTGTGGTGGTGAAAAAGCGTTTGGGATAAGTGGTGTCGTTTGTCGGTGTTGTTGAGTGTAGCGGTTCCCTGTTAATTGACGGTGTGTGATTTGGGGTGAAAATGTCGGCTGGTAGACGTAGTGGGTCTTTGAAGGCATTTTGTGCGGGGCTGGTTTGGTCTGAAGGACGGGCTGATGTTCGAAGGCTGAGCAAAATGTAGGGGAGAGATTTTGTCCAGGAGGGGGAATTGGCTGATGTAGAAATGGCTTGTTTCAGGACCGAGTGCCACCGCTCTATTTTCCCGTTGGATTGGGGATGGTAAGGGGTAGTGTGGATTTTCTGGATCCCGAGGGAGCGTAGTAATTCGGAGAAGCGGGCCGATTCGAACTGCCTCCCCTGATCGACCGTGATTGTTCGCGGACAACCGTAACGGCTAACCCATTGAGCAAGGAAAGCCGTTGCGACGGTGTCCGCGGTGATGTGGGCGAGCGGAATGCACTCAACCCAGTTGGTGGCACAGTCGATCATTGTGAGGCAGTATTTCTTCCCCTCGGATGGGGGAAGGGGGCCCACTAGGTCCAAATGTACATGCTCCCACGGGAGGGAGTCGGGGATTGGTTGAGGAGGGACATGGGGGTGGGCCGAGACTTTGAAACGCTGGCACTTCTGGCACCCCAGAACCCAGTTACGAATATCTGTATTCATATGGGGCCAGAAGTACCGCGTTTTGATGAGGTCCCGGCTCGCCCGAATGCCAGGATGGTGAAGAGAATGGTAATGGAGGAACAACTGCCGCCTCAACCCTGGTGGGACGTAGGGGCGCGGTGAATCGGCCGTCACGTCGCACCAGAGGTCGAGGGGAGGCAGTTGTTCCAACTTGGAAGCGGAAATGAGGTTGGAAAGGGCGGGGTCAGAGGTGGGATCTTGTTTGGTTTTGAGGGATTGTGGGGAGGGGAATGGCAGCAACTCCGCCACCGGCGCGGGGGGTGGGGGTGGGTCGGGAGAGCGCGTCCGCCACGCAGTTGTCAGCCCCCGGCAAGTATCGGATATCGGACGTGAATTGTCCGATAAACTCGAGTTGCCGGAGGCGACGCGGGGAGGCGGATTTGCGGTTCTGAAGGAGGGCGTGGGTCAGGGGCTTGTGATCTGTAATGACAGAGAACTGCCTGCCTTCCACGAAGTCACGAAAGTGCTTGATGGCTTCGTGGATGGCGAGGAGTTCTCTGTCGAAGGTAGAGTAATTTTTTTGGGTGGGGGATAACGTTTTTGAAAAGAAGCCAATGGGTTGGGGGGTGGCGCCGGTGTGCTGGTGGAGCACTGCCCCGATGGCCCAATCGGACGCATCGGTTGTGATGGAAAGGGGAGCGTGAGGGTCGGGATGGGCCAATAGAGCGGCGTCTACTAGGTCCTGTTTGCAAATTTTGAAAGAGGCGGAAAGTTGGGGGGTCCAGGTGATGGGGCGGTTGTCATTTTTTTTGGAGGGTTGGGGGATGGCGTGTATGAGTGGTTGTTGATGTTGTGCTGCGTGTTTTATGTGTCTGCGGTAAAAATTTAACATACCCAGGAAGCGGCGGAGTTCCGTGACAGTGCGGGGTTGTGGAAAGTCAATGATGGCGTGGACCTTGTCCGGGAGGGGCTTGATGCCGTCGGAAGATACTTGATGGCCGAGGCAGCGGACGGAGGGTTGGCCGAGAACGCACTTGTCCGCGTTAACCAGGAGGCCCTCGGTGGAGAAGATGTCGAGGATCTGTTGGAGATGGCTGAGGTGTTCTTCCGGCGTCCTGGAGGCCACCAGGACGTCGTCGAGGAAGCAAAAGACGAATGGTAGGCCTCGCAGGATGCTGTCCATATAGCGCTGCCACGTCTGTGCAGCGTTCCTCAACCCGAAGCCCATTTTCACGTATTCGAATAGTCCGAACGGGGTAATGATGGCGGTTTTTTGGACGTCGGGGGGGTGAATGTTAATGTGGTGGAACGCCCTTGAAATGTCGAGTGTAGAGAAAATAGTAGCACCATGTAGATGTGACGAGAAATCCCGCAGGTGGGGGACGTTGTAAAGATCCGGCGTGGTTTTAGTATTGAGGCGCCGGTAGTCCCCGCAGGGGCGGATATCCCCATTGGGCTTCTGCACGATGTGGAGGGGAGAAGCCCAAGGGGATTTTGAGGGGCGGACGATACCGTCGGCTATGAGCTTGTTGAAATGTTGTCGGGCTTTTGATAGTTGAAGGGGGTGGAGTCGTCGGGCTTTCGCTGTGATGGGGGGGCCGGAAGTCTCAATATGATGTTGGACGGTGGAGATGTGGGCAGAGGGGCGGCGCTGGGGGCGGTAGTTGAGGAGTAGGCGTTCAAATTGTGTGGGGGGGTGGTTGATGGCATGTATAAATCCGGGTATGGGTTTATTTGTGGCGGGGTCTATCAGGCGCGCATTCCGGACGTCGACCTGGAGACCGAAATACGCGAGGAAATCGGCCCCCAGGATCGCCTTCTCCACGTCCGCCACGGTAAAGTCCCACTCGTACGCGAGTCCGCTCATGTAAACGGAGGAGCGGTACGTCCCGTACGAGGGGATGGTGGTACCGTTGGCGGGCGTAGAGAAGTTGCCGGTGGCAGGCGCGCCTGACGACGGAGGATGTTATTGGGGAATATGGACAGCGCCGCCCCCGTGTCCACCAAGAAAGGGACATTCGTTTTCCTGCAGCGCAAGAAAAGTCGCTGGTGGGTAGGCAGGGCGTTTTGTAGGATTGCAGAGGTGGGTATTTGCGCCGGCGTTGGCTGGTCCGCTTCGAAGGAGACGCGGGGTGGGTTTCTTGCCGTTCCGGAGGGGGGGAACGGTGGAGTCGGCAGGGGGGCTGATCCTTGTGGTAGGAGGTGGTTTGGATTTGTTCCGGGGAGGGGGAACGGTAGTGGCGGCGTGAGTGGTGGCCGGAGGGGGTTGTGCCCTGGAGGCGGGCGTGGAGGGGCCGTTCCGTGGTGGGGGAACGGTAGCGGCGGCGTGAGTGGCGGCCGGAAGGGTGGCTGCCCTGGAGGCGGGCGTGGAGGGGCCATTCCGGGGTGGGGGAGCGGGAGCGGCGGCGTGAGTGGTGGCCGGAAGGGTGGCTGCCCTGGAGGCGGGCGTGGGGGGCCCGTTCCGAGGTGGGGGAACGGTTGATGGTGGGGTGAGGGTTTCGGCGGTGCTGGCAGGCGCGGCCGGGAGGTTGGCAGCCGTGGCGGCGGCGTAGGAGGGGTAGCGGGGTTTTGTGGTGGTGGTGTGAATGCGGGCGGGGGGGGGGTTGTTCACGGTCCCCCCCGTGTTGGCGAGGAGGGGGGGCCCGCCGGGTTTTACCGGCGGGCGTCTGCGTTTCCCTGCTTAGGGGCGAAGGAGCAGGGGGGTTGACACTTGCGGGCCTCCCCACCGAAGTTGACATGATAGAAACAACGGTGGGGGGGGTCCGCAGGGAGGTAGGTGGTGTTGGTGGGGCGGGTCGAGGTGGAGGGGCGTGCAGCGGCCGGGGACCGTCCTCTGCGTTGGCGAGGAGGGGATGAATCGCGGCGCTCGGGTGAGCGCTGGCGACGGCGGTCGGCGGAAGAGTCGCGTCGGCGATCCGCCGAAGTCGGTCGACGTCTGTCGAGGGAGGGGGGCCGGCCGCGGTCTCGGGACTTGGTGCGGTCCCGTAGAGGTGGGGGGTGACGCGGCGTACGTACTTCGCTGACGGCGGCCGCTGCGGCCAAGTCGTGAACGGTGTCCGCAAGTCGCAGGAGGGGCTCGTCGGGACCGTCGAGATGGCTGGCCAGGGCCATCTGGATGGGGTGGGGGAGGGCACGCAACCAGAACGTGCGTGCGATGTCGGCGGTCATAATGCCGTGCAGCTGGTGCCGCAGCCGTCGGTAGAGGTGGGAGGGCTTCTGGTCGCCGAGGTGTTGAGGTTGGGAGAGGGCGGCGACTCGGGCGACTTTTGACGGCTGGTAGGTGTTGATGAGGCGGCTACGGAGGTCGTCGTACGCAGCGGCGGCGTCGGGGGAGATATCTGAAGTCTGAAGCAGGATCTCGTAGGGTAGCAACGAAATGATCCGGGAATATCTCGTCTTCTGGCTGCGGATGTTGGCGGCCGAAAACGCAGCGTCCACCTGGAAAAACCACAGCGCGGGGTCGTGCGTGTAGAAGGGGGGCAGCGACAGAGGGAACGCAGCGGACGTAGTCATGACGTCGGCGGCGGTCGCGGCCGTAGCGGCGGCGGCGGCGGTGGCTGCTGCGGATGCGGGTGGTGAGAGGCTGGTGAAGGGGTTGTCGGCGGCGTCCGTCGTCGCAGCGGTCGGCGGCTGCAGCAGGGACGGCCGGAGAAGCGGCGGCGTCGGTGAGTTCGGGTCCATGTCTGTAACTAAAATTCAAAAATTTGACGTGGTTTTGAATTTTGAAATTCGCAATCGGCGGGGAGCGGAGGTGCGTTGAGTTGAGAGTTGAGTGGTGAGGTTGGGCCAAGAATTGCGAATTTACACTGACTGTTGAAATTTGAATTTAAAATTTGGGACACCGAACTATACTGGGGCGACACATGAGGCGGGAAGGTGGGAAGGAAGAAGGTTGAGTGAACGTCGGGTTCACCACTGTGATGAATTTAGAATTTTCATCACGGTGGCGTGGAAGGAAGGTGAGTGAGTGAATTTAGGTGAAGGAGATGAAAGGAGGAAAAGTCGCAGGCGGCTGTAATCAACCGAACATCTACGACTTTGGAGGAGAGAGAGGTGGATGAGGGAATTTTACCTAGGCGGCTGTAGTCAACCGTTCATCTAGGTAAAGGAGAGGAAAGGAGGAAAGGAGAGGTCCCTTGTCTAGGCGGCTGTATTCAACCGATCATCTAGACAAGGAGGAGGAGAGAGGAGGTGAAATTCTCAGGCGGCTGTAGTCAACCGATCATCTGAGAGGGAAGGTAAGAGAGAGAAGAGAGAGCTGGTTAGAGGAAGTGTCGAATGAAGCTTGAGCGCCAGGATCCGGGGTTTTATAGTACTTGGGGGCCTCTCCCTCCAGCTCC
The DNA here is from genome assembly GCA_954871275.1 of Leptopterna dolabrata. NCBI lineage: Eukaryota > Metazoa > Arthropoda > Insecta > Hemiptera > Miridae > Leptopterna > Leptopterna dolabrata. Next base: position 39,746,299 of record OX940976.1, read on the forward strand.
TTGCAGGGAGCTGGTAGTGGGGGCCCCAGGTTGAGTAACCCTGGGTTCTGTCGCCTGTCCCCACTCATATCTTTATTTACGGAGCTTTAGTTTGGCGTTTGGATATTGGTGAGAACTTAATATGATAGGAGTGTTCCCGGGAGGGACTCACGACAATTAC